>VMOF01000001.1:25517936-25772936 GCA_011764245.1 Trialeurodes vaporariorum | reverse complement strand
ACGTACTATACTATTTTACGTTCTATATTTTGGTAGTATAATATGTATTTGGTATATATATCACGTATTGCAGAAGATATGTGTGTAGCACTAAAATAGTAAATATATAGTGAATGCAATATATGTACTTTATGCACTATATGCATTATATGAAGAATTTTTAATAGGGGGAATTATTTTGTACTGCAAATCTCTAATCATTTTTTTTTTATTTAGATTCTTCCTCATTCAGATTTTCAAAACATGAAACTCATAGGCGGACCGTATCAGGGGCTGGGGGGGGAGGCTATAGCCCCCTCCCCCACTTTTTTGGGCGAAGGGGCTAAAAATCGGGAAAAAGTCATCACTTGAGACTTGAGAAGCCCAAAAAAAAAGGTCATCCCTTTTTAGCCCCCCCCCCCCCCATTTTTTTGGTCACGGTCCGCCTATATGATTAAACTTAGTTTATTTATATAACAATTTCAATTAAAAGAAAACAATTATTTGAAATGCCTGAAGAATTAAGGGTTAAAATTATTTAGAATGTAGGAAAATGGACTGAGCTCTGAAAAATCTATTTAAAAAAATTTATATAATTTAATAATTTTTGTATAAATAAACCAAGTTTTTAATGTTTTTTAATGTTTTTACAGTAAAAAAACAAACTATAATTGGTGATTCCTGAAAGAAATTTCTCGACAAAACTAATGAAACTACTTTCAAATCTATATGTATACGTTGCGTATTAACGAAGACATACGCATTTAAAGTTTCCATGCAGTGTCCGGCTTGTCCCATAGACTCGCTCCACTGCGCGCCGCGTTCCTTAACAACTCCGTTACCTCATTTCGTTGCATCGCAGGGTCTCGCGACCCCCCCCCCCCTCACCACCCTTCCGCGTGTGGTAAGGCACTTCCGAGGTAGCTGACTCAGCTGTTGTCACCGAACGCTTTTAAAATACTCACTCTCACACACACTCACTCACATCATCACATTTTAATCGCTCACATTTCTGACATTTACACACATTCATACCCATTTGCCCTGTTCCATGTTCACACCCTCTGTTGCAAGGGATTCGGGCTTCGAGCGTGAAGAGTGTCCGGGGGTGGGAGGGAGAGCCCGAGGCCGGAACTATTAGTAGGAAGAGGATGAATAAAAATATCGACTGATCGCATATCTTCGGAATTAGGATGTCTCCCCCCCCTCTCACGCGTGATTTTTTGTCGATCTTAATCGCTTTTTTTTTTTTTTTTTTTTTAAATGCACCTCGTAAAAAATGTGATTGCTTGCATACCACAGTCATTTCCTGTGTCAACGCCCTACCATCATAAAATGGGACCCGTGAATAGTGATAAACAACTAGAAGTAGGCCAACGAATTGGTTTTAAAGGCTTGGCTGAATTTTGTTGTTGTTTTTGTTTCTATTATTACCTGTAGTGCATTCCGTCGTATCTTATATTGAAATAAAGGAAGGAATGGAGGATCTTAAGGCAGTATTAATCGACTTCGCCTGATTGTGAGCAGTGAAGGAGTGCGCAGTGTTGCATGATGAGGTGAAAAAGACTTAGGACACTCATCATTTAAAATTTTAATTGAATGTAGGGGTTTTTTTGCGTAAAAGTGGCAACACTGAGAACTATGGGTATGACCGATTAGAAGTCATTGCCTTGGTGATTGTACCCGAAAATGCTGGGGATGTTTTAATCAGTGGCGTAGCGTGCAATGCGGCAACGTTGTATAGTGTCCATTTAAACTCATGTAAAAGATCGAATGTGTTCACCGAACACCAAGTAGTTCGATCTTTTTCATGCGTACGATACAACGTTGCCACATTGCACGCTACGCCACTGCTTTCAATCCGCTAGATGCGGTGCCACTTGTCACTTTTTGAAATGTCTTCTGTTGGTAATTTGAATGGGCTAACAGATGACCATGCTTATTATAGCGGAACGAATTACAGCGTTTCGCACTTTTGTATGGATTTTTTTTTTTTTTTTTTTTTTTTTTGCTGCATAAATTATCGAAATTGCGGTGGAGAGAAAAACTCTCAAGTTTGAAAACAGATTTTGGATATCCTTTTAATGAGTGCGAATAAGATTGTATACTTTGTCTCGCACTGATGTCACCTCAGCATCCGTCATTTAAACGAGAACTTTAAAACTATTGTCCTTTTTACCTTCCAAACTAATCGCTTTTTTTTTCTTATTTGTTACAGTTCCAACTACCTATCGCTAAAATTTTCGGTGAGTACCTGAATTTTTCCTTCCAGTTATGCGATCTGTTTTGGGGTTTCTGTCACTGGAATATCTGTTTTTATTTTCAGTTGGGTTTTTTTGAGATTTTTATGATATTGAAAGTGTGATCATTCAAATGAAAGCTTTTGGTCTAAACTTTCATTTAATCCAAAAAAATATGTAAAATCCATCGAAAGTTACGGACGAAATGCTCTGAATGTACCCTCAAGGGTGTCTGTTTTACCGATGTGTTCATCTTTAAGTTTAAATTTAAAATTTTTCAGATTACAGCTTTATATCGACCGATCAATCGATTAATTATATGTAAAATCACCGAGGGTTCGGAATCCCCCTTACATAGGCTGAAATAGGGGGGGGGGGGGCTAAGCCCCCGCTGTCTGACAAGCCATCTCTCCCAGAAAATTTTGGAAATTAAAGAAGTTTAGCCATTTGGCCGAGTGCTTTGGAATTCTATAGGAGCAGAAACTGTGTTTTCCCTCAAAATTTGCCTGGATTATAATTAGAGAAAAAGGGGTACGTACAAAAGATGTTGATGGTCAGAGGCTATTTGGGATCAAATGAATGAGAAGCAAAAAAAAGGGGGGGGTCATCAGTTTTCAGCCTGCTCACCCCCCCCCCCCCCCCCCCCCCCGAAATAATTTCTAATTCCACCTATGCCCCCTTAATAAGTTGTTCTAATCACGTCGCGTCGTGTGTTACCACAGGGTTAGCCTCATCAAGATATACTCAACAGACAGTCTGGTGAAGCTTGTTGCCGAACAACTTATGTTTATAACTATTTTTATATCTCTCATTCAGACATTTTGCTGTTTCAATAACTGATTTGCATCAAATTACGACGATGGGGTTTCGTCTCTCTGATAGGTCAATCGATTGTGAAGTTGATTAAACCTGCGCCGTCCATCCATCTCACGTATCATCACATGATTCATCTCAGCGGCAACCTGTCTCAAGCAGCACACAGGTCGCTAAATAAATAATTAATCGTCGAATTGGGATAATTTACACGGCTGAGTTGCTTAATTAATTTCAAGGATGCGCTGCGATTAATAACTCCCGCGAGTAGTTTTGCGAAGCGGCAAGATTAGACGAAAGCGGAGTTGCCAGATCAGGTGACTCGTGGATTGCGATGTATCGACAAATTCTCCAAATGAACCTATGGCAAAAGATCGATATTCTGGGGGTTCGGTCGGACCTCCAAAGAATCAATACTGTTCCATATCATGACTTTCACGTCCTCGAAAATGCAAAGTTATGCCTGGTTTCACGACTAAAAGTGCCAAAATCAACAAAATATTACAGATTAAACGATGCATTTGGAGGTTATGGAATCACCCAAATTCTCGCCATATTCCCGCACGCTTATTCCACAACACCAACAATCATTTGGGTGATTCCAACCTTCAAATCATGGGCGGATACAGGGAATTGTCAGAATTGTCTTTCTCTCTCTCCCTCCATTTGAACTTATTTGTTAGAAAAGGATAGCACACGGAAAAAAAACTTCGGTAAAAATAACCATACGGATACCTGATTTTGGCACCTGCTAGATGTTATGGTAATGTTACCCAGAAGTATACTATGTTTTGACTAGGTACTAGGTGATGTTACCTGATTGCATGTCGAATTTACTCAAAGTATCGGTAAATGTACCATACTTCTGGTCAAGTTTACCACAACTTCTAGCAGGTGCCAAAATCAGTTATCCGTATGGTTATTTTCACTAATCTTTTTTTCCGTGCAGAGGGGGCATCACGTGACTTTGGCCCCCTCTTCTGTCCTTTTCTAACGCACATTTTCAAATGGGAGGAGAGAGAGAAAGACAATTCCCTGTATCAGCCCTTGCTTCAAATGCATCGTTTAATCTGTAACATCATGTTGATTTCGGCGGTTTTAGTCGTGGAAACAAGCAAAATTACGCATTTTCAAGGACCTAGCATTCATAATTGCAAAAGGGTCGCATTAATTGTCAATAGCCTGAATTTCCGTTCAAAAAAGCGCTGGCGGGGAAAATACATTGAATCAGAGTTTGTTTGGACCCAGAGGTCCTCGGACGGCAATCGATTGAATATACCGCTCTACTAAAACAGACTATATTGAAAAATTCCGGCCCAAAAAAAAACAAAAACAAAAAAAAAACCAACGACCGGCCAAATTTGGCAACTTGGGAGAGGAGAGCATTGGAACCGCAGACGTTGGCGCGGAGCGCGTTGAAAACGACGCGCGTCAAACCCACTGTTGCCAAATGTACAGCTTAAGGCCATGCATCTTTTATTTCTCACAAGAATCATTGTAAAATATAAGATTTTTTACAGAAATCTGGCAACAATGGTCAAACCGTGAACATCCAACATAGGTAGCTGTGCGGTCATATCAGACGCTCTGTGCCCAGTTGCCCGGTGGTATGGTATGTGTTGGGGGGGGGGGGGGAAAAAAAAAACTTAAAAATTTCAAATGTGAGATGTGAAATGCGCATGACGCGTGTGAGTCCTTTATTATACGATGAATGCCAAATGCGTCCGCTGGACATCGGATATTGATTAGTGTTCGATATTCTTTACACCCAAATCATTATGATCAGTATTGACCGGAGACCTCGCGGGCTCTGGGGACAGCGTTTATGGTGGTAATGAATTTACGGGAGGAGGGGGAGGGGGAAGTATTAATGCTCTGATCTCCAAGTTTGTACACTTTATTAGGATCCGATCCAAAGATGGGTGTGAAGGTTGGTAAATTTTAAAGCAGCAGCCGCACTGAACACCTCAGAATAGTAATGCAAAACGGTATCTCTATAGTAAAAGTAAAAAATAAAACAAATCAAATGTGTTCATTGATAACCAGAATTTGACGGAAATCACAACAAAGAGAATTTCTGATCGGAATTGCGACGAGGATCGATTTGTCTTGACTTCCAATTAATCGAGTTTCAACCAAACTTCGTAAGTTTTGATCCTTAACTGTAGGTTTATCCAGAGTCCCTGTATGCTAGAGTTGAGACTATATATATAGTGAAACCATGCCGCCATTGAATGCGTTTTTGCACATTTTTCTACCGCGGTAAAGCGTTCTAGAATTTTACTCATCCCATTATTGTCTCGATGCAGAAAAGATTATGAATAGCAGCGCAGTACTTTTCAATATACATAGATATACTGCTACATCACAGGATAATGTAATATTTTTTGCACGTATGCAGTAAATAATGGTTGAATTCTAGAACGCTACCAAATGCAATTTACACATTGAAACTGGCGGGATGAAGCTGCTGTTTTCTTGAAAGCCGCGCCCAGTAGCGCCATTTGGGGGAGGGCAGGGGGAGAAACCCCCTCCCCCCCCAAGGATGCTCAATGTGGCCGAAAAATCAAGTCAGAGAGATTTTTTTGAAGATGCAAGGCAAAAAAAAAAAAAAAAAAAAGAAAAAAGGTCATCCAAATTTTTGGAGGGCCTTGCCCCCCCCCCCCCCAGGGAAAATCTGAAATGCCGCCCCTGGCCGCGCCGCGCCGCGTATAACTGTCAAGTCCAATCTTTTCTGGAGCAACCTTCACCACGAAATCAATAGCTGGATCGCCGATACAAAAATCCGCGATCAGACCCACGAAAAGAAAAAACAAAAAAAAAATGAAGCTGACCCTTAACCGAAAAAAACCGTTTTTTCATTCTCGTTCGAAAAACCAATGTGAGGGCTGCGATTTGCCTTTATTCGGCCTCTGGGCAATCGGACAAGACAGATTCCGTTTTTTTTTTTTTTTTTTTTTCATAACCAGTTACCATGGATGTACACAGTAGACATCACATCGCATCACATCGAAACTCGGTGATGAACTGACGAACCGCGCATGCGCAAACAAATCGAGTCAACCGATGACCGCGGCTGCGGTTACGGCAAGGCCGGTCCGTGGTCTGCTTCTCTGCTTTAAAATAATCCCCGCTAACGAGTTATTGGGAACCTGCGGCTATATACAGCCTGTCTCAGAAGTTCTGAGCACCCCCCTGAACTTTGAGACAAGCTCGGAATTTTCCAAAACCTGCAAGAAACCGAACTATAAGAGGTGCAGAGGTCGTTTCAGGAGAGTAGGCGCACCTTAACCGATAATCTTTGGAATCTTCTAACATTATGACTCATATTACATAATAAAAATAAATGAAAATGAGTTTGAGAGTTGGTTTTAAATTGAGGAACGCTTGAAAATCAAAACTTCGAAGTCGAGAGCAAGTTTTTTTTTTTTTTATTATTTAAAAGATTGAAAATTGAAAATTCGGTAAAGATTACCGTTTGGGTGCGCCTACACTTCTGAGCCAACATCTAGCGTGGAATTTGCAACATGGAAAAAATGTTCTATATACTACAGCTATGGCCGAAATTTTAACGAAAAGTTATCGGAAATAACTTTTAGTTTGTTCACGTATAATTTTGGCCAGAAAGTCTTGAATTTGTCAACAGATTACTCTGTTTATTATTGTCAGAATTTCTAGCGTATTTGACAAAAATTCTAGTTAAGTCCAGAATTAGCTCGAAAACTGACAGGATTTCTTTTCGGGAACTTTTTATTCGACTTTTTGACCGTGCAGATATCTATTAGAACTTTTGTTTCTGTGCAGCGGTTAGTGAAAAGTCGTTACTGGACTTCCTCAAAGTCATTTTGCCTTTGAAATGGATACACGAAAAAAAAAAAAAAAAAAAAAAAAAAAAAAGGACGTAGAATTTACCATCTGCATATAGTTGATTTAGGAGTTTGCTATCAAGTATGGTAAATTAAGGTAACACATTGGTACATTTTACCACAATCTGGTGAAACTTACCATACTTGATAGCAGACTTCAAAATCACACTGTTAAAAAAAACGGATCGAGAGGCATGCTTCGTCCGCCGTTATAATCGAAGCATTCACTCCGAGTGAGAATTCAAGGAGTGAGAATAAGCGGAGTTAGAATTGACGGAGTGGGAATGAAAGGAGTGAGATTCGACGGATTGAGTGTCAATCCCTATCGGGGTGAGAGCTCTCACTCCCTGACGGGGTGAAAGTCGTCCCTCATGGGTTTAAAAAAGAGGATTGCTTTTCACTCCCTATCGGGGTGAGAGCTCTCACTCCCTGACGGGGTGAAAATCGTCCCTCATGGGTTTAAAAAAGAGGATTGCTTTTCACTCCCAATGGAAGTCAAAATGTAAGGCGTTGCAGCTCCCTCCAGGAATGAGTCTTATACCTCAAGAATTGCCGCTTGAAATGTGAATCAGGAGTCACGTAGTCACGTCAAACAAAACACATCACGATAAAGTTCTTAGATTTCCGCGATTGCGAGGGGACCCAACGGTGTCATTATTTGGACTGCAATAAAACTTAAGACAGCAGAATTTGAAGAACAGTGTAGCTACCACCACTTATGATAAACACATCCACATGCTATCGCCAATAATTAATCGCTTGATGATGATAATCATATATGATTCAACGGTACAAAATCGCGCTAAAAAACACCTTGAACGATAAATTTCGATAATTTTAATTGGTCTCGTGCGCTGAAAATAAAAGTTGGTTCGATAGACTAAAAGAGTTATTTAATAATTTTTCGAAGCGTCTACAGTCCCCACCATAACCACCAAATTAGTACTCACAACCAACCAACTGACACTGGTTGTGGCTACAAACATTACTTATAAGTTGAATCGGTAAGCCTATGCAGTTAAACGCATTAGATTTGAGTAAAGTTCTTTGGGATCGGGAAAGAAGAACGCGAAAGAAATAGGAAATACCTGTAAATGCAAGAAATGTCAGAGAAAATGCAAAGAAACGTTACATAAAAAATTTAAATTTATCATGGACGTAAAAACACATAGTAAATAAACAAGTAAATTTCTAAAAAAAATCGTATGCTGGTAACAATCTACTACCTTTCATGCGAGCTATCAAGTTTATTCTCACGTTGTTCCCACGATGAAATATAGAACTTGATTTCAAGGAAATGAAAACTCTATTCTGAGTGTCATTAATCTTCAAAATCAAAAGTTCAAACAAATTTCTCGCCCAAAAACTACCTCAGACATTATAACTATGCGAATCAGCAAGTAGTCATTCACTTCATGTTGAATAAACTATCTAATTATAATCACACATAACACTGGGGAACTTAGAATAACGAGGAAAATGAAACGTACGCAAACAAACACAACCAACGAAAAACGCGCGACCTCTCCTCGGCAGAAAAACTCAAGACTGATTTGTAACGGTCATTGGCGGGGCGGGTGAGAGGGGAAGAGCAGACAACTGTCTCCTACGCGAATGGAGCCTCATCTCGTCCGGACGCAGACTTTCGTCCGCGAGGGATGGAACACAGTCGTTTGGTGGCACACAGCCACCCTGCGTCCGCGTACGGACGATTCGCAGTTTCTTTCGAGCTGGTTTTCACTCTGATACAGAGAGAGATTCAACCTTACGCGGAACTAAGTTTTTTTCGGCTGTCTGGATGTGACTGTCACTCGCTCTCGGGACAGGTTTCAGCCCTTTTTGGAGTCATCTCGTCTTTTTAAGAATAACAACAACCTTTCACGGATTATAACTCATCTCACCGATTATAAAACTCCGAACTTCTATCTTCTCACTCCGTTATTTTTAACAGTGCAGCTATGCAGATGGTAAATTCTACCAGTCTTTTTTCCGTGTATGATATGAAAGGACAAAATGCAACGTTGCCGAATTTCCTGCTGCTACATTGCACCTGTGATATGGTTCTTGGGGGAGGAAACTATCACGAGTGAAAGACTCCATCTTTCCCTGACACCCCCCCCCCCCAAATCTTCCCCTTACAACTAAATGGACATTCTCTTAAAAAAAGGCTCTAAATTTAAGGGAGGGGGGGTTGAAATAAATTAATGGATCCTTCCACGTGAAAGTTCACCCCTTGAAGCACCATTCTAGGGTTTTTACGGAATAATACAATTCTGAGCCTCCACTGTGAATAAACAGGCGGGCGCCCAAGACTTTTGGGACATACTGTATTTCGAATTGCGCAGACTGTGGACAGTTCTACACCGCACGACTCCAATGTTCCACAAATATAAAATTGTCACACAGCCCGTTAATTTGTCCAAGGTGTTTATAATTGAATTGTTTATCTCTCTCTCTCTCTCTCTCTCTCTCTCTCTCTCTCTCTCTCTCTCTCTCTCTCTCTCTTCCCTCCTCCCGCTCTCTCAATTAAACACTCCTCCATGTCGCATCTATCTCTCTTATTCACCTCTAGAGTGAGAGAGAGAGAGGGAGAGAGAGAGAGAGAGAGAGAGAGAGAGAGAGAGAGAGAGAGAGAGAGAGAGAGAGAGAGAGAATCGCTCGAGGAAAACATATTATGTACTTACTCTGGTCATCGATGACCCCTAAACTGCAACTGCCTCTCACCTCCTCGTCTCCGTCCGCTGGACGAATTAGTGGGCGCGCTATAAATTACGGTATTTTATGCATGGATCCGAAGGTGTGTCAGATTTTCATCTGCCCGCAACTGATTAAGCCTTAATGATCCTTGGTTTATCGATGGACTGTAGAATAATGCGGTTTACGTGCAAGTATATTTCCTCCGCACAGGGTGTTCTTTTTAAGTTTCAAGTCAAGTCCGTGAGCTTCAAAATGAATATATTATATGAAGAATGCAAATGACGGGGTTTTAATCGACCATACATTAAGTTAGAGAGGGGTCACCACCAGAGATTTATTGAGGTAGTTTTAACGTTATATGGTCTTACTGGTCAATTTAAACTCAGGCAAAATATCGAACTCGAGGTTGTTCACTACACAGCCAATCGATTGAAGTTTTCTATGGGTTTAGATGAACCGAATGCAATGTCACTTGATAGAGCTCGTTTCAGAAGTGTAGGCGCACCAAGACCATAATCTTTGGCGAATTTTCAATTTTCCTTCCTTCGAATCTAAATAAAACCTGCCTCTGACTTTAAACTTTTGATTTTATAGCGTTCCATTATGAAATGCTAATGCTCCAATTAATTTTCATTTGTTTTCATTTTATAACATGAGAAAGAATGTTGACTAATTCCAAAGATTATCGGTCTAGGTGCGCCCACACTTCTGAAACGACCTTTACCTGCAGCAGCGTTGAACTGCTATTGCCCATTACAGCTGCTTTCTGAGTTTATTTCTGCATTTTAGACTCTTTCAGTGTGATTTTTGTGATTTTCGCTGGTTTTTACATCTTATTGGACTAATCGTTTTTGCTCACAGCAAAAGTTTGCAAGAGCCCCATTGTGCTATCCCTGACCTAGGTTCACATATTGTCATGCTTCTGGTAGTGTTTTTTTTTTCAGTGTGTAGGTTCACATATTGTCATGTTTCTGGTAGTCTTTTTTTCAGTGTAAATAACATAAATTATTTTGACTTCAGTTCAGCTCATCATTCAAATGAACAAATCAAAGAGAGCTAAACGACGAGCTTTCAAGGCAATCAGCTGTAAAGATTAAGTACAAGTTCAAGTTTTATTTGGCTTGTTCCTTCCGTTACAACAGGGTATAAAAACTGCATAAAGAGTTATTTCGTAGGTCTCTTTTTATATAAAAAAAATAAAAAATAAAAAAAAAATAAAAAAAAAATAAAAAAAAAAAAAAAAAAAAAAAAAAAAATAAAGACATTTTTTTATGGAGTAGCAATGGAGTTTGGTCTGTTTGAAACTAGAGGGCAAAAAGTAAACAATTGTCCTAACAAGAAGTTAGAAACATGATCACTGAACAAAAAGATTACCAGAAGTATGACGATATGTGAACCAATGTAAAGGATCATACAGTTACCAGAATTCTAGTGTTTTTACCACGTAGCTCTTGAAAATGTTCAGGAAATTCTAGCTCTATAGCTATATTTTGTTATTAACGCCAGAATTTTCTGGTCAAAGTACTAGACTTTCTGTTGTCCACTTAATCGTTGTGCTTCGGGTAATGTGAATATAATCTGGTATTATGACGACTACTTATAGCTTTTTTTCAGTGTAAACTGCTTAAAAAAAAAAAAAAAAAAAAAAAAAAAAAAAAAAAAAAAAATCGCGCCAAATTGCACACTACAACACTGAAATCTCCCCGAGCCAGCCGTGTCCTGTGTCTTATGTTCTCTGTCTACGGCAGGGCTGCCGTTTGGCGTATAATTAATCGCATTTTTCAATTCACCGATGATTCCACCGGTTGAGAAAAGATTGCACAGTCCTATTCAATGTATGACTGAAATGCACAAAAATACGCTGATCTGTAATCTCTTCTCAATCGGTGAAAACTCTGTTAATTAATTAAAATATCAGCAAGTTTTTTTAAAGTCATCGACGACTCCACCGATTGAGAAAAGATTACAGATGCGAGCATTTTCGTGCTTTACAGTCATACATTGAATTGAACTGTGTAATCTTTTCTCAACCGGTGGAATCATCGGTGAATTGAAAAATACGATTGATTATGTGTATACGCCAAACGGCAGCCCTGGACGGGGGTTTCTCAATCAAGAAGAAACTAAAAATTGAACGATAATAAAGAAAAGAAAAACGGTTATTCCCTCTACGACCTTTTCTCGTCTCCTCCTCTTTTATCATTTTTTGTTGTTGTTGTTGTTGTTGTTGTTGTTGTTGTTGTTGTCATTGCTCTGCCTCTTTCTTTTGAGGAAGCGTAAGATGCGTTTAACAACTGGTCCACCATCGAGCTTCAATCGCCACGCATGGTCGAGTCAACGCGACCGGCCGGTGGCGCGGCACACACTGGGTAGAGTCGAAAGATTTGACGGCCATAACAATCGGAACGAAACTTGCCCATGATACTTTGAAATTGTAATTTTAAAACGCATTCTAGAGAAGAGCCGAGTACATTCGCGCTCTCTAATAGGCTGTTTTAGTAGAGCGATATATCTTATTGATTTCCGTCCGAGGACCTCTGGTTCCAAACAAACTCTGATTCAATGCATTTTCCCTGTATTTAAAACAAACAATGCGACCTTTTTGCGATTATGAATTCTACGTCCTCCAAAATGCTTACTTATGCCTGGTTCCACTACTGAAACAGCCGAAATGAACAAGATATTACAGATTAAACGATACATCTGAAAGTTGGAATCACCCAAATGTTATTGTTGTTGTGGAATTGGCGGGATTTCGAGCGATTCTAACCTACAAATGCAACTAAAATCTGTAATATCTGGAGTTTGGAATCACCCAAATGTTATTGTTGTTGTGAAATTGGCGGAATTTCGAGCGATTCTAACCTACAAATGCAACGTTTAATCTGTAATATCTTATTAATTTCAACAGTTCTAGTCAAGGAATCAGGCATAATTGAGCATTTTCGAGTACATAGAATGCATAATCGCAAAACGTTTGCAATAATTGTTTGAGTTAATTTCCTAAATTTCCGTTGAAAAGTTCGCTTATGGGGAAATTACATTGAACAAGAGTTTGTATGGAACCAGAGGCCCTCGGACGGCAATCGAGACTATATACATCGCTCTACAAAAACAGTCTATTACATCTTCATTCAACTCCATCGAGTAATGTGAGGACAAATTTCAAAGACTCTTGCGCGGCTCTTTACTGGCCACAAAATATAGGTATAGTGTGTATAGTGTTTACTGTATACCCACCGAGCGGACGGCGACGTCTCATCATCGCATTTGTAATGACGTCACGGTCGCGATGTCACGGTCCGTGACTTGACTCCGGTCATCCGAAAAGTGAGGAGAGGACCCGGCGGCCGGCACCCGTGACCCCAACTACCGACCCTATACTATATACTTGACTTGATGACATGCCTTCTCCTCCGTCTTGACTTTGACTTGACTTGACTTGACTTGGCTCGACTCTACTCGGCTCAATTGTAGCTGCATGATCACTTCTTGTCCAGTCCACCCATACCTATACCAGCATCTGTCTTTCTTCGGGTGTTCGTTAAGGAAGAACAATCGGAGCGAATGACCGTGTATGCATGCTGCGACGTTGCCAAATCTAATAGTAATACTATTTGAGCCCTCTACAGCAAAGAGCAAACAAGAGTCCCTATACTTTCACATTTAACGAAGTTAGAAATGGGTCTGTTGCAAACTTTTGCTACAACAATGGGTCTGTTGCAAACTTTTGCTACAGCGCTATAGAGTGAACAATCTAATGTAAAATCGCCTGAAAAGTCCAATGGTGGCATCAGAAAGCCATGAAATGCAATAATAAACTCACAAGAGGCGTTTAATGAAATCCAAGATGGCGGCAAAATATCGAGCAATCTGTATGCATGCACCACGAACATTCAAGGATAGCCAACCTCACAATATCCATCACAATCAATCATAACGTAAACAAACACATAACCTCTACCTCCAGTGAGGTTGTCAATGTTGGCAATCCTTGGATGATCACGGTGCATACATTCAGATTCCTCGATATTTTGCCGCCACCTTGGATTTCAATAAACGCCTCTTGTGAGTTTATTACTGCATTTCATGGCTTTCTGATGCCACCATTGGACTTTTCAGGCGATTTTACATTGATATAGACACTTTTTATCGCTGTAGCAAAAGTTTGCAACAGACCCATTAAGAGTGTTTAATATAATGTAAAATCGCCTGAAAAGTCCATTGGTGGAATCAGAAAGTTATAAAATGCAATAATATATTCACGAGAGACCTTTTAATGAAATCCAAGATGGCGGATAAATATCGAGCAATTTGTATATGCATGCACTACGAACATCCAAGGATAGCCAACCTCACAATATCGATCACAACCAATCACAAAGTAAATAAACACATAACCTCTACCTCCAGTGCGGTTGTCAAAGTTGCCCATCCTCGGATGTTCACGGTGCATGCATACAGATTGCTCGATATTTCTCCGCCATTTTGTATTTCATTAAACGCCTCTTGTGAGTTTATTATTGCATTTTATGACTTTCTGATGACACCAATGGACTTTTCAGGCGATTTTATGTTAGGTTTGACTCTCCTAATAGTTATAGCGAAAGTTTGCAAGAGACCCATTATGAGAAAGTACGTATTGCGATGGTGTAGATGTCTTTCTGTCTGTATCCTAGCATAACTTTTGAACCAACAATCCATATACGTCCAAATTTTTCAGAGAAGTTACTTTTAACATTCCTTAGAGGGGTTTTTGGTTTTTTAGAAATTTTAAATTGTAAGTAAGCTATGGAGAATGAAAGGTTTCCATTTAAATCAATGGGAAA
This sequence comes from Trialeurodes vaporariorum, assembly GCA_011764245.1. NCBI lineage: Eukaryota > Metazoa > Arthropoda > Insecta > Hemiptera > Aleyrodidae > Trialeurodes > Trialeurodes vaporariorum. Next base: position 25,758,512 of record VMOF01000001.1, on the reverse strand, counting down.
AAATGGATAAACATAGAGAAAATCGAAATATTTCAAATATAGCTGTTCCAATATTATGATGAACATTTGCAAAAACATTCAGCAACCTGCAGAGGCTGATTATGAGCTACCGACGCTACCGTTTATCGTAATGCTATCTATAGTCGATGGTCGAATACGTGTTATTCTTATGGGTGTTGTTGTCATTACGATAGGTTTCATTCTGATAGAAATCCCCCCGCATCTCTGCGGAAACTTGCTGATGACTCCTGAGCTATCGGAGAATTTCCGCAGAGATGGTACCATGATGCCGGAACTATACCACCCGTACGATAACACACACTCGATCATTGACTCGATGACATTACGATACGATATAGTTCATAATCAGCGTGCAGCCTTCTGTAAAATTAATCCCTAAAAAGGTGGTCTGGGGGTCTCCCGCAGAATATTAGAGGGGGTCTGGGGTCTCCCCTAGAAAATATAAGGGGGTCTGGGGGCTGGCGGTCTCCCCCAGATTAAGTTTGACGTGATAAAGTGTTCGTGGGGTAGAGGGATCTTCCAAACTTTTGCTGTGCTCAAATGAATAGTCTATTATAATGTAAAAACTCGCGAAAAAATCACTACGAGAAAGTCTAAAAGTTAGTAATAAACTCACATAACTGCTATAACGGCAAGTTTGTAATGGCGGCTCGACGCAGGTATCATAGGAGAATCCTGTTTATAATGTCACTTTCTCTAGCTACGCGAACACAGAGATATGTCTCAATAATTTAGATAGGAATCTCCCATGATACCTGCGTCTCTCCACCATTGAACCCGATTCTGAGAGTGAATTTCGTGATTTTTTAGAAAACACATCGCCATTTCTACAGGTTTTTATGCAAAAATCAACTCTTCAATCTCCTATAGCAAAAGTTTGCAAGAACCCCATTATGCTTGTAGTTTTCTTTCCGTTTCGGTTAGAATCGGAGTGATGAGTCTATCAAGCGATATATTATGTATACCGATAGCTACGATTAATATATTTCGCTCATTTTTCATCCCGCGCGCTTTATACGTATAAGCACTGACACCGGTCGACGACAACTACAAGCCGCCTCCTTTTTTTTCCTATATACAAGATCGCTGTCAATATCGATAAAAAAAAAAAAAAAAAAACAGAGAGGTCTAACTGGTTGTTAAATTGGACTACTTTATAAAACCGACAAACTCACCTGCTGAGTTTTTGATAAACGAGTGTGGGCTTCTTTATTTCTATTCAATTCGTACTCGCACTTCTCTCTTCTAGCCATGGGTGGATCCAGGAATCTCTCTCTCTCTCTCTCTCTCTCTCTCTCTCTCTCTCTCTTCTCTCTCTCTCGTCCCTCCTCAAATTTGAATACGTGTGTCAGAAAAGGATAGAAGAGGTAGCCGGGAGCCATCAAGTGTTTTTTCCCCCTTTCTCCGTCTTCCCCTAACACATGGGTTCAAATGAGAGAGGGAGAGAGAGGGAGAGAGAGAGAGAGAGAGTGAGAGAGAGAGAGAGAAAGAGAGAGAGAGATAGGGGGGGGGGGACGAATTACTTGATACACCTATGAGTCTAGCCTTTTTTCTTGTTCTGTTCTCTGTTCTTCACGTGTACACATAATCAACGCGACCAATCCTTTAAGCCTGGGCTTAAAAAATCTTCGGTCGAATGTGTTATAATATGAGTGAGGGGAAGAAAAAAAGTAAAATGATATCGCACGGTAAATCCTTTGAACGAATGCTGCCGTTGGATAAAGGCCGCCGTTGAAGGGACTGTAATAAAAAAAATGCGGAAGTGGGAGGCGCCACCTATCACCAAGTTTGGAGGTTATATGCAAGCAGAGCACCCTCTGCAATTAGGGCGGCAACAGATTTAGTTTGGGCTCATCGGAAGTAATAATTATACAGGAAGGTGTAATAACAATATCCAGGCGGGTTTGGTCTGTTTACGATGGAACTTGGAGTCCGAACTGAACGCACACCGTACCGGAAGGATCAATCAAAGGGAGATACTTGAAAGGGTTCTTCTTGTCTTGTATTAATCTCAAAACCAGTAGCACTACTCTCGAAAAGCTCTGAACGAATTCATGTAGTAGAAGAACAGCAACGTTCACCGTTTGAATAAATCCGCCCCCCCCCCCCGCTTCTTTAACGTTCGATCAGATTGATGTCTGTTTCTCCAACCCTTTCATATAGCTACAAAGAAAGAAAGAATGCGTTCAACAAACCCCCCCCCCCCCAAATGCTCAATGGTTTTTACGAACAATACCAACTATCTTTGGTTATGATTTAGATTCAAGGTAATGACATTGAAAATTATCACTTGCATAAAAAATGCTCGCCCTATTTCTTTGTCCCTGATAATAATTATCAGAGACTTGTTGAAACCGTCTGAGTGGTGCAGGTTCTTGGAGATTCTCCGAAATGACGCAACAAACGGTTTATAAATATATACAGCCGTTCCATCAGGCACCCTATACGCACGGAAAAAAAAAGATCAGTGAAAACAACCATACGGATACCTGATTTTGGCACCTGCTCGATGTTATGGTAAACTCGACCAGAAGTATGGTACATTTACCAATACTTTGAGTAAATTCGACATGCAATCAGGTAACATCACCAAGTACCTAGTCAAAACATAGTATACTTCTGGTTAACATTACCATAGCATCTAGCAGGTGCCAAAATCAGGTATCCGTATGGTTATTTTCACCGTAGTTTTTTTCCGTGCGGGCTAGCATTCTAAGGGTACCGGCTAGTTGGTATTTAAGCAAGTTTGATTTTTCTTTAGTGAATCATATTGTTTGTTAAAGAAGTGAATGAAGAAGTACGGTAAAAAACGAATGAAAAAGTACGGTAAAATTTACTAATTACTAATTACTCTTCATTGGCAGCGCAGCGACCCGGCTTGGAGGAGGGAAGGCAAGCTTTCCCCATTGATTTTAATGGAAACCTTTTATCCTCCAGAGCTTACTTACTATTTAAAATTAAAAAAAAAACAAAAAACAAAAAAAAAACAAAAAAAACCCTCTGAGGAATGTTGAAAGCAACTTCTCTGCAAAATGTTGACGTATATGGATCATTGGTCCAAAAGTTATGTTGTGATACAAACAGACAAGCGGCAGCTCGTGCAATGTGGCAACAATGGATTTCCTCCGTTTAAAACTGTATAAAATAATCAATTACTTGGTGAGGCGTAGCGCCTCACCTAGTATCGATCTTTTGGCATACATTTAAATGACAAAAGTGCACGGTTGCCAGATTGCACGAGCCGCCACTGAAACAGACAGACAACTGCGCCATCGCAATACTCTCTCAATTCCTAAATTCGTGAAATCTAATGTGAGAAAGTAAAAGGGTAACCTAGTCTAGTTATTGAGTTTTCCACCGGACTGCTTTGCAAATGAAAACTGTTCAACTTTGTGTGATCTAAAGGTCCACTTGTTCCATCCACTCGTCGTGAAATATCTCGTCATTCGTTGCTTTAAAAAAAAAAAAAAAAAAATTCAATGTCTTCAACCAAAGCGATCTCGATTGTTCTACTTTCGCTCTTACGACAAACTTTTCAAAATTCATATGTACGCCTCATTTATCGAAGCGCCACAATAATAATGGAGATTGTCGATTTTAATAGAGCCACTTTTTGTCCTCGAGGTTCAAAGATTCATTCACAAACGATCAACTCTGTGAGGACCGATCGCCGCCAAACTCTTACTTTCGTTAAACGAGCCAACTTTTGAATGAATGAATGTGCGTTCGGGTGTGTGTGTGTGTGAGAGAGAGAGAGAGTGTGAGTGCGCTGTAATGTTTTCTGCCGTGTGTTTCTGAATTTTGTTTGTTTTTTGTTTTTGTTTTTTGTTTCTCTCATCCTTCCATGCAAAGATTAGCAGTTTGATTGTGAGTGAAAGCCGTCACGCAATTCAGACTCAGTTTTTAAGGAGCCGTCCGGTCATTGGGGGACCAAATTTGGTATGTTTACGAGCAACCGAAGATATCTTAAACGCCGGAGTCTCATCAGCGATCAGAGGGCGGGAGATTCGAAGAAAGTGAAATTTGGAACTCATCTGATTGTCGCGAGAAAATTTGGACTCAGGATGATGCGATTAGGAGTCCTAATGTGAAAACAGCCTCGCTTTAAATAGAGGGGTGTTAACGTTCGAATTATATTAAAATGTGCCTACATTCAATCTTACGTCATTGCAAATTACAACTGTTGGACCAATCTGATAGTCAAAATTTTATTGTTCCTAAAGAGAAATCAATCAATCACAGCTCACGAAACCCCTCTCTCACTTTCAATCGGTGGCGCGGCTCGTGAGTTATCGATTACGGCTCTCTCCCATTTAAACCCACGTCGAAGGATCGATCGATTAAACGTTGATTGAAACCATCTAAGAATCGATTCATTTCCACAGGTTTCGATGGAAGATCATACTCTCGATTCCAATCAGTATGGTAGCTGTTTCGGAATCGATTAGCGATTCTGTCCATTGTCGAATTCACACCCTTGTTGAAGAATCGATCGATTAGATGTTGAATGAAACCCTAAGATAAAGCAATAAACTGCAGTCCATCGCAAACCATTACATCTCGCTTCCGATCAATGCAATGGTGGCTTTGAATATAAAAAATAAAAAATGGATCACTGTCTTTATCTCCCATTTAGACCCACGTTGAAAAATCGATTGATTAGATGTTGAACAAAAACCCTCTAAGAATCGATTCTTTTCTGCGAGTCTAGATGGAAGATAAATTGATAAATCGATCGATCCCAGCTCACGGAACCGGCCTTAACTACTTTCAATCGCTCATGTGGGAGTCTCCGTTGCGCGATTGATGTTATTCCTATCTATACATACCTACGGTTCCGCGGTTTTGCGCGAAGTTCGCGATCTCGCGGAAGGAATCGATGTGTCGAACGCAGAGGACAAGGCGATACCTTTTCAATAGCCTCGGCTTGTCATTTATGCTGAACTTGAAATAATACGATGGGATAGCCGCCGCCTCCCCCTCCCCCTCCCCTCCCCCTCCCCTCCCCCACCCACTCATCTCCCCTTCCCCCCTCCCTCACCCTCTCTCCCTCCTCCCCTCCATCTCCCCCTCCCCTCCTCCCCCTCCTCCCCTCCTCCCCTCCTCCCCTCCTCCCCTCCTCCCCTCCTCCCCTCCTCCCCTCCTCCCCACCTCTCCACCCCCTCCCCCTTCTCATAAAGATTCAAGCCAAGACCTAAGACTCGATCACTCGTATCATCCTACACCATGGAGGGGGAGGGATCACTTGGGGAGGGGGAGGGAGGCTGGTTTAAAGCTCACCCGATCGATTCAACCTTAAGAGTTAAAGACTATGGCCGTGTGAAAACTGCAGCAATCAGATGGAACAGATAATCGAGGCTCGGTTGGTGGGGGGGGCAGGGGGTGGTGTCGAGGGAGGGGGTAAACGGATGAGGATAAGGGGGAAGGGGTGGGGGTAGGAGTGGAGTCAGCTCCACAGTCAAACCGCGTCCCGCCGATGGTTGTTACTGCAGTATTGCCGGATAAACGCGATTTTCCTGACCAAGAGGTTCAAATAAATTATTTTATTTCTTTCCCTTAGCCCGTTTGAACGCATGTGTTAGAAGAGGGTGGAGAGAGGTGCTGTCACGTGACTTCGGCCTGTATTCCTGTCCTTTTATAACACGTATAGTCAAGTGAGCAAAAAGGGAGAAAGACGAATGCTACTGCTGTGAGAGGATGCAAGGCAAGGGGTGAGAGGCCTCTATTGGCCAATATTGATAAGGTTCTAATCCTGCCCACGAAAAGCATCAGTCATCACTAGAGCTTAGAGAATTTCACTGTCATTCCTTCCAAACTTTGATGTTACTGTTTACTGGTTTCGAGGTTATTTCAGGCAAATTTTGATGCTATTTTTCGACGCGCTTTTTTTATTTTTCAAGGTAATCATCAATTTACTACTTTTCCGACGCAATTTTCGGATCTTATTTTTCTTGTAAGGTATGTTTTAGAGGATTGTGCTGTTCAATGGGACAGTTGCAAGGGTCTGAAATGTTGTGTTTATTATAAAGAAATTGATAGTACTTGATGAGCTGAGAACAATTGTGCCTTTGGTTTTTTCATAAGTGTCCCGGTTTCGGAGATACAGACGTGTGAAGTTGTATAAAATCGTGTGTGTAGTGACGTCACCACGCGGAATTCCCATTTAAATCAATGTATTTCGGGCCAAAATCTCATCTCCGGAACAATGGGACTTGAGGAGAAACCAAAGGCATTTTTGTTCTCAACTCATCTAGTACTTTCATTTTCTTTATAAAAAACTCAACATTTTAGACCCTTGCAACTGCCCCATTCGAAATTTATAACTGTCTGTCAACCGGTGGAATCATCGGTGAGTTAAAGAATGCGATTACTTGTACGCAAAACGGCAGCTCTGCTGGTCCCAGTGGCGCAGCGGCTGCTGCATGGCAACAATGGATGTTACACTCACAATCAGTTGTTAACGAACGTCGTCGCGTCGCGTCGGTTCTGACGATGCGAGCGTTTCCTTCGTTCGTTGCCTTCGTTCGCCGCGTTCGTTCATTCGTTCGCGGATGATCGCTTAGTATCGAATCGTATCCACTCAACCCCCCTGCGCAACCCTCCTTTCAACCCCCCCCCCCCACCCGCCCCCTCGTAAACTCTACAGCCGGCGCTATATCCCTGTGTTATGATGAACCTCGGCCTCCCGCCTGACTGACGCTGCACTGCACTGCGCTGGGGGTGTTTCTGTTTCCATCTCGCCGCTTGTCGTCCGTTCGCCGCGCGCTTGACGCGAGACAAGACGCGCGCGAGTGCATCCATAACCGCTCACGACAAAAAGCGATGGATCGCGGATCGCACCGATGCACCATGCGTCCATGGCACGATGCACCGATCAACTGTACACAAAGCCATCCGTGGCTCCATGGCATGTAGCTATAAGAATCGGATCGAATAAAACGTGTTTTTGCGAACGATCTAACGCGCATTCTCGACCCTTTTGGAGTCGCTTGTATAGGAAACTAGAGTCCCTGTTTGTAGAGAGTTAAGGCTAGATTCCCTACACGTAGAGAGTTAAGAGTGAAAACCATGGGCGCCACCATTGGATGCGATTTTGCACATTTGTTTACATTCTGAAGGCCGTTGTTGTGTTTTGGTCCACTGCAAAGATTAGAGAGCCGCAGAGTTTCGAACAGTGTAATCTTTCACGGCTTTTGTTGATCGACATCTATTTACGCTTTTAAAAGGTTTTTTCGAGAAATATAGACATTATTGAGGTGCATTATATGATTAAAATTAACAACTTTGTCCACAACGAACTCTTTTATCCACAAAATACCGTCGGACCTCTTCGTTTGATGTAAACAAGAGTATATGTAAACCAATTTGCAAATAGCATCCAATGGTGGCGTCCTTGAAGCCTAAAACTTGTTAACCAATCAGAGGTTGACTACCCTCTTGTCGTAACTCTCTACATGTAGAGACTCTAGTTAAGACAAGTGAAACCATTGGCGCCGCCATTGGATGCGTTTTTGCACATTTGTTTACATTTTGTGGGCGGCCCACAGCCCACAGCCGGCAGTGGCGTAGCGTGTAATTTGGCAACGTTGTAACTTGTATGGTTAAACGTTGTAAATGGTTAAACCCATGTAAACGGTCGAATGCAAAGGTGTTCAGCGAACACCCAATACTTCGACATTTTTCTTGCTTTTAAATGGACGAACTGCAACGTTGCCAAATTGCACGCTACGCCATCCACTGCTGTGCGGCCGTTGTTGTGTTTTGGTATCATGCGGGGTTTAAAAGAACCTCAATTTTTACCACGATACGCACCGCTCATATCACCCCTTTCATTCATAAAGGTGAGCTGATGAGCCCCAACAAATGACGAATCGTCATAGTATAGCAAACCCATTCCTGAGGGTTATCGTGAGAGTTAAAACTCAGCAACCGAGAGCTAGCTTTAAACTTTTAAAGCTCAGCCGCTCGACCCTCGGTCGTGGACAGTGTGGTCAGGGAAAATCCGATACCCCTCACCCCCTCCCCCTCACCCCCTCCCCCTCACCCCCTCACCCCCTCCCCCTCACCCCTCCCCCTCACCCCCTCCCCCTCACCCCCCCCCTCACCCCCTCCCCCTCACCCCCTCCCCCTCACCCCTCCTCTCTCTCTCTCTCTCCCTCCCTCCCTCCCTCCCTCTTGATTGGCTCAGTGTAGAAAGAGAGACTCTCGAGCACGGAGCGTGTACAAACCGTTTAAAAGAGCTACACTCGACGAAACATCAATAATCGATCTAAATTATAAGTGTAGGCGATCCCCCCCCCCCCCCCCCTTTACACGGCAAAGAAGAGCCGTGATATTCGCTCGGTCAAAACTCTTCAAGAGTTTCTATGTATGTGTACGTTTGAATGTGTATTTTGTGTATGAGTATTTTGCATACAGCCATAGCCGAGGAATTTGTCTTTCTCTCTCATCTCTCTTTGTCCATTTGAACGCATTTGTTAAGAAAGGACAGCAACAGGGTCTGAAGTCAAGTGACTGCATCTACCTACTTACATCCTTTTCTAACACATAGTCGTTCAAATGAGGGAAAGAGAGAGAGAGAGAGAGAGAGAGAGAGAGAGAGAGAGAGAGAGAGAGAGAGAGAGAGAGAGAGAGAGAGAGAGAGAGAGAGAGAGAGAGAGAGAGAGAGAGAGAGAGAGAGAGAGAGAGAGAGAGAGAGAGAGAGAGAGAGAGAGAGAGAGAGAGAGAGAGAGAGAGAGAGAGAGAGAGAGAGAGAGAGAGAGAGAGAGAGAGAGAGAGAGAGGAAGACAAATTCCTCCGCTACGGCTATGGTATTGTATATGTATAGATGTAAGTACGACCCGAGCGCAGAAAGGAAGAAGAATTTTCTGCACAGAGATGAAATGGATAAATCAAATAATGAGCTAATGATCCACTCTCTGCTTCCTCCCCTCTCCTCCCTCCCAATACTCGGTCTTCTCTTATAACTTTGAGCGCATCCATCATCGTTTATCGAAAAGGGCCCCCATTACCGCAAAAATATATAAAAAAAAATAAAAACAGTGCTGACAATTATCCTCGGTAAAGTGAGTTGTTAACACCCTACACTTGTTACTTTTATGTATATCCTTATCGCGGCGCGGCGCGGATAGGTTCCATCGGAGTTGATCTGAGTTGCGGTTTCCTTCGCGATATCTCATAATTCATACGCGAAGACAAATTATATGCATATACATAACGTAATACACAACACTTATACCGCCCACGTTTTTACCGTAATCCGAGTTAGATTCGGCTGCGTGGTCGCTTATATCCGAAAGACCGGTCTCTCTTTGGAGTTTGGATCGGTGCGGCGCGGCGCGGAGCCAGTGCCAGAGCATGCTGATGCGGTATTCTACCACTGGTTGTCCCTATGATAATGCTTGATGCGTGAACTTTTATTTTGCATGAATGTGACCGGAAAAAAACATTAAAAAACATAAAATATACTGTAGGAAATACCCCACGAACACTTTTTCATATCAAAATTATTTTAGGGGGAACCCTCCCACCGACTATCCTTTAATATTCTGGGGGAGGCCTCCAGCCTCCAGACCCCCAATAATATTCTAGGGAAGACCTCCAGACCCCTTTACAATAGTCTGGCGGAGGAGACCCCCGAAGCTTCCTGTAATATTCTGGGGGTGACCCCCTTAAGGGGTTAATTTTAAAGTAGGCTGGTTGCAGAATTTTTTGAGGGTATATATCAACTATCAAGCCAAGGCCTACTCGAGGAGGTTTTTTCGTTGTTCAAATCTCCGGCAAGACTGTTCTAGTAGTGTGATGTATCGTATATTGACTGCCGTTCAGGGACCTCTGATTCCAAACAAACTCTCACTTATTGTTAATGTATTTTTCCCGGAAGCGCATTTTTGAACGGAAATTTAGGCTGTTTAATCAAACGATTTAATGCGACCTTTTTGCGAATATGAATATTAAGTCCTTAAAAATGTTTAATCATGCATGCGGTTCCACGTCTAAAACTGCTGATATTAACATTATTTAACGATGCGTTTGGAGGTTGAATCCACCCGAATTCTCGCTACATTCCCGCCGCTTTCAGAACAACAACAATACAATAACATTCGAGTGATTCCAACCTACAATTGCATCATTTAATCTGTAATATCTGGTTGATTTCGGCGCAGTTTTAGTCGAAGAACCAAGCATATCTTTCAGCATTTTTGAGGGCCATTGGCGGATGCAGGGAGGGGGGGCGACGAGGGCGACCCCCCCGTTCGGCCCAAAAAGTGGAAAAAGAGGGGAGAGGAAGGGGAAAGTGAGAGCGAAAAAAAGAAAAGGGGGTCATTTATAGAGGGGTCATAATTTCAAAACGAGCCAAATGGTGTCCCAACGAGATTACATTTTTAAAAAAGATCAAATAAGTTCGATGTTCCGATTTTTAAGGCGAAGGAACTTAGTTTTATGAGGAGCAATAGTAATAATTGCTTTTAAAGTTATTTAAATACTAATTTTAATTGTTTTATGGTTCACAATGTCCGTCGGTTACGCGTCCCCCACACGAGTTTTTGGTATTTAATTTAAGTTTTTGACCATATTTTGAGGCTGAAATGAATTTTGAAGATAGTGGAAATGCTCAAAAAAACTCCGTAGAACACGTGTAAACCATCGTTTTTTACGAAGTGACTTTTCTTCATGCCATAAATTGTGAAAAATGGTTGTCCCCCGGTTCCAAAATGTCTGTCGGTTACGCACGGATTTTACTGGTTTACAACATCTTAAAAGTTTATTTAAAAGTGAAACTGGGTAACTTACGATTTTCTCAACCACGCTTCTACGTTCTAAACAGGAATTATCAACATCTGTGCAAATGGATTTTATTTGGAAACGATTTTCACCAACAAATCCGATCTCGTGATTTGCCTATGGTCCTAGTCAGTGGCACTTAAATGTACGAAAAAGGTTGGTAACACAGTAAAGTTCCGCCCTGTGATTTTTAATTCAATTCAACTACCGTAATTCGCTTTAAAAATCAACATCAGAGATTATTGTAACAAGTAATATCGTTTTTATTAAGTACTTTTGAAATAGTCGGTTACGTAACCGACAGCGTAACCGACAATCGACAAGTTGTTTACCATTAGTTCATCATGCGTTTCCGGCTGTTTCCGCGGTACATGAGAAATATCGAAAATTCAGCGGAACCCTTCGGTAAAAAGTCTTTTCTAGTAGTACTGAAGGTAAAACATTACTCATTGGGTTTAAATTTTGACTTGAAATTTTCACGGAGCATGCATGCTCTATTGGCCCGATTTGAAATTATGACCCAGAGGCAAAAATCCCAAATTGCGAATTTTTTTTGCGGCCCCCGTTCGTGAGGGCTGGATCCGCCACTGTGGAGAATGAAGAATTCATAATCGCAAAAAGGTCGCATTAACGGTTTGATTTAGTGGCCTCAATTATTTCCGCTCAAATATGCGCTCATGGGAAAAAATTACATTGAATCAGAGTTTGCTTGAGACCAGAGGTCCTCGGACGGCCATCGATTCGATGCATCGCTGTCCTATAAAACAGTCTCTTGGTGCGTTACCTCCAGGCTCCAGTGCTGCCGTTTTGCGTATAATCAATGACTTTTTTTAATTCACCGATGACTCCACCGGTCGAGAAAAGATTACACAGTTCAGTTCAGTGTATGACTGCACTGCACGAAAATACTCTAATCTTTAATGTTTTCTTGATGACTTTAAAAAACTCGCGGGTATTTTAATAATTATACGGCTATGCACCAATTGAGAAAAGATTACAGATGAGAGTATTTTCGTGCATTGCACTGCTGTGTAATCTTTTCGCAATCTGTGGAATCATCGGTGAATGAATTGAAAAATAACATTGATTATACGAAAAACGGAATCTCTGGCTACCACGGAATAAAAACCGATAATCGCAGAAAATGTCACCAACTATTAAGCCACTTTTACTGTTTTTAGAGTTACTTATCAGTACTTATTTATAACGTTGTGCGAAATACATAAATGCTCTGTGACATAATTTGATCCGATGTTTACGACTTCGCGGGTATAAAGTTGTCGTTGATTTAAAAAAAGGGACCTTAAAAACAGGAACCACATTTTTTTTTCTTCTTTTTCGAAAAATGTTACATAACTGCGCTCGACGAGGGCACTGATATAGGTTGATGTTGATCGATTCAGCTCTGACCCAGAGAGAGAACGAAATTGAAAAAAGACTCGCATGAATGTGACGTCAATTTGGCGAGCTCTGCGCATTCCTCGGTCGCGGTTGCTTCATCGATGCACACCAATAAACACGCTCATGCTCATCACTCAATAGTTAGGTGCACAATTTAATCAAGGATAATGGGTATACATCTCCATTCTCCATGCAAACCGCGAGAAAGATCTGCCGCGTCGGACAATCACAGCCAACAGCCAACAAATGACCTTCATTAACTTTGCCTAATTAAAATTAGATGGAAGAAATAAACAGACTATTGATGGCGTAGCTTATAAGGTGGGTATAACCAAAGACGATACTATATACACTGCCCAATATTTACTGAATGATTGAGCGAGTATCTTCATCTCTGATAATTGTTGGTTTCGCATAGATGCGCGGCGTGGACTCACTGATATTTTTCAAGCCGCTCCGAACATTAAAATTCTTTTCAAGAACAAAGATATTAGTCTCTCTGAGGATTGGTACCCTATATATCTTCATTTTTTTTTTCGATCGCGCGGTTCAAAAGAAAGGTAGTTAAAACTGTTCTTTTTCAAACGGTAAACTTATACGGTACGCATTTCTGAAAGCTAAACCAGTAATTGAATGTAAACAGAAACCAACTAATTTGTGATGATGATTGTAAACGAAGGAAGGGAATGTTTGCTCATTTTCGACAACGATCAATCATCGAATAGGCTTGCTGTAACATCATAATTTCTAATTTTGAAAAAAATGAAATAGTTGAAATGGGGTTTCGTAGCTACCTTGAAGCGTTTGAACTAATTGGCATCAATATGTATAGTCGTATAGGAAAAAGCGACTGTGCCACAGTTTCAGTTTTGGGTATATTTAATGACATTTTTCAATTCACCGATGATTCCACCGGTTGAGAAAAGATGACTTAGTCAAGTTCAGTTCATGACTGCAATGCACAAAAATACTCGAATCCCTATAGTCTGTCCTCAATCGGTATAATCACAGTGAAAGTATATAAAAATATCCGTTTTTTTTTTTTTTTTTTTTTTTTTTTTTAAGTCAATGGCGAAAACTCAAAAGGTTGAGAAAAGATTACAGATCAGAATATTTTTGGGCATTGCAATTTGCAGTCTTACACTAATCGGAACTGTGTAATCTTTTGGTGAACCGGTGATATCATTGGTAAATTGAAAATGCGTCAAATGCGAAAAATTGAAAAGTGAAATTTGGTAGCGTCGAGGACAATCTGACAATGTTAACTTTCGTCCATTCAATCCCGTGAAAAAAGCTCGATGTCGTCCACCGTGCACTCAACAGTTCGACCTTTTCCTTGGATTTAAATATGCGGATTGCTATGTTACCAGATTGCAAGCTATATATAATTTGTCTGAAAAAAGTCAACATAATTTCGAATGAGGTAATCTGATCCGGATCAGCTATGATGATTGATGATGGTCAGAAACTCGTTTCTGGGCAAAACGTATTTTCAGATCTGAAAGGTTTTTAAGACGTGAGTACTATATTTAGAAAGTTCCTATAAGTATTCGCGCACTTAATTTGAAAACACGTAAAACTCAGCTTTGATTTATCATCTATTGTGAACAAATAATTTTTGAACAAAGCCACTGCCAGTCCCAAGAACAAAATACAAATTTCAAGGTTTTTATGCACAACGAGTAGGTAACAATAAATTAAACCTTTTCAAAATGAAGCAATTTTGCAAGAGAAAATTCTAATAAAATGACGCTGTTACATCTCTACGGTCGTATTTTATAAAACAAATTTTAATTACAAAATGGCCCATACTTATTGTTGAGACATGCGTTTTCAAGGACGCTTCTCCACAATGGACTTGTGGATCTTTTTCACGAGTTTGAACGGACGAAATGCAGCGTTGCCAACAGTCACACTTTGACTTTTGTGTGATAACCAACGATGGCATCATGGCGCGCGTCGGCGCGTACGACGAATCCAATGCAACATGTTTTTATGGGCTTGGAACGCTCGATAAATCTCCGCTCGTTATTCGTCGTAAAAGAGGCTCGTGTTGTGCGCAAAGTTAGAATTGTTGCCATTTTTCGAATAATCATTCGATTTTTTTCCCTTAGACTTGACGTAAAAGTTAGTAATTTATGTGCATAGGAAAAACTCTGGCAACACTGAAAGTAAGAAAACAGCGCTCGTTAACGCGCAGATCATCGGAGGCACACAAAATTATTCAGCGGCTCAAAATCGTCTGGCTTCTTCACAAAAAAAAAAAAAAAAAGTTTTCAATTAAGCAAAAATAATTCTGAGAAAAGATTTTCAGTTGCGTCTCGTTGACTCATGATTTATGGTGATCTTGAAATTGAAATCTTGTTGGGCATTGTCTTGAAGAAATATTGGATACTGTAGAAAGGGGTGGGAGAAGATGGAAACATAGTTGCGTGGTTATACCATCGGCGGATTGTGCAATTCGGCAACCGTAGTGTTTCTTGCCATTTAAACTTATACGCAAAAGTACCAATTTATTGAGGGTTCGATTAACCACCTGAAGATCGAATAGTTTACGTAGTTTTAAATGGAGTGAATCCGTTGCTGCCAAATTGGACGAGTGGCCACTTTGGGATAGCCACCCAACTATCCCTGACAAAACTGGTCACCAAAGATCAGGTAATCTTGTTCCCATTGTCACCTAAACAAAATGATACCATCAACAATTCCTGGTGATACCACCTAATTTAGGTGACCATTGGACCATTGGACCATTGGATCACATGATCTTTGATGACCAGCTTTGCCACGGATATACCTACTCCCAGCAACCTTTATTATTTTAATTTCGATCAAAACTTGATGTGTTTATACTGTTTACAAGAGAATGGATCATGGTCTTAATAACTTAGACTGTATTTATGTAAACAAACATATAATTTAAAATTGAACTGCGCAATTCTCTGAAATATGCATTAAAATGAAAAAAAAAAAAAAAGATCCGAAATGCTTAAAAAAATAGTAAGTTGATGTTCACCTCGAAAAACACAAAAAGTCGAATTGAAATCAGCCTAAAATAACCTCGAAATCATTAAAAAAAAAAAAAAAAAAAAAAAAAAAAAAAAAAAAAATAGCAATATTTTTGGAAAAAACAACAGCGAAATTTTCTATGCTCTAATCATGGGTTCTTGAAAATATGCACTATATGCATGTTCTTTCTGGTTATGTATACATATGTTCGAAAAATTGAGCGTGAAAAGTGATACCAACCTTCGATTTACGCCAAACTATGCCTAGTGCATGCACGGAGAAAAATTTCTGATTGATATTAAGGAACTTATTGAGAAATTGGGTTAAAAAGAAATTCTTTTTATAGTAATAATAATTCTTATTGATTCAACGAGAATTATCATTAGTCCAATTGAACGTTCTGACAATTTTTGAAGAATCACAAGAAAAAATCGTTGGATCATTAAGAATTCTTATTATTTTAAAAGGAATTTCTTTCTACCCCCATTATTAATCATACGTTCCGTAATTTCAACCAGAAATTTTTCTCCGTGTGTTTCAATGATCCTTCCAAACAAGTGAAGAATCATAGGGGGTTGCCAAACCGTTTTTTCACAAGAACGAAAAAAGGAAAATCGAAAACGAAAACAATATATGTACTCATCGAAGGAGGCACATGTTAAAAAAAGAAAAAAAAAAAATAAAAAAAAATAAATAAATAAATAAATAAAAAAATAAAAAAAGTAATGTAACGAGTTTAAAGTTGTTGACCGATGTAAAGATAAAATTAAAAAAAAAAAAAAAAAAAAAAAAAAAAAAAAAAAAAAAAAAAAAAAAAAAAAAAAATGAGTTTTAATAAATAATGAGGTATAAAAAACGCCTGATCGTGGAGCACGGCACGTGTGTATGGTCGTCAAAACTCACCAATTCATCTCGTTCCCAAAGTTTATTGACTTGCGGGTACTGTTATAAAATACTTGATTCCGATCCGCCAAACTTTCGTCTGCATCGGAATTCGCAAACCTCTCTAATGGTTTAGCTAATGCCGGGCAAGGCTCGCGATATGTGTCAGGTGTCACCATTAAACATATATACATGCTCGTTTACGTTGACTTACATTATAAGGGGTGACCAAACTGTCGATCACCGGATCACGAGGCCATGACTGGCCGCAATCCTGAGTCGTCTCAATACGTTATTTAAGGTAATTCCTCACCTGTCTGAAGTGAGATTCTGGATCAATTGATAGCGCAAGTATAGTCACTTTTTGAAAATTTGACTTTGCGAAGTAGATCTGCCGTTTTACATAAATTTAACGGTATTTTTCAATGAGGCTCTTGCAAACTTTTGCCAGAAGCAAATATTCCCATCTTATGTAAAGACCAGCAAAAATCACGAAAATCACACTAAGAAAGTCTAAAATTCAGTAATAAACTCACATAAGTGCTATAACGGCAAGATGGTAATGGCGGTTCGACGCATGGGAGATTCCTGTCTATTATGTCACTTTCTCTACACGTAAACACATATAGATTTGTCTCAATTTAGATATAGGAATCTCCCATGATACCTGCGTCTCTCCGCCACTAAGCCCGCGATTCTGGGAGTGAAATTCGTGACTTTTTAGTGCACTCTACGTCATTTTCACAAGTCTTTCTGCAATAAGAATCAACTCTTCAATCTCCTATAGCAAAAGTTTGCAAAAGCGCCATCATTCGATGATACCGCCGTTTGAGAAAAAATTCCATGACATGACGCGTCGAACACTTTATACAGATTTCCTTTAGCCCTAAGTGTTTTTTTCAATTCTAGGAAAACATGATATTTACTTTTGGAACGACTCTAGTAGATAGGCAACTATCTCAGCTGTTTCGTTCTCTCATTCCTAAATCTCGCTACGGCCGGCCCTGACCGTTGAAAACATCACCAAAACTCTCGATTTTGCAAAGGCGTGTGACCTTAAATTCTAAATAGCTCTTTTTATGAGCTCTTATAAATACCTTCTTGTACCATGTGACTATAACCTTCAGCGTTTTAGGCACCGCCTTAGAAAAAAAAGGCAATTAATAATAACTATAACACTCATTTTTTCTCAATTTGATTTACAACAACGTATCCCCCTTAATTTTTTTTTTTTTTAACATTTTCTATTTTTGCGCCCCTGATCCAGCCATCTCAGATTCTTCACCCCCTCCCACCAAACCTGTTATGCGGGGCCAGCGGGGGCTCTATTTACTCCGTTGATTTGACCTTTTCGTTTTTTTTGTTTTGCTTCTTCATTTAAACCTGAAGATTGAATTTTCATGATACACTGAAAATATGCCGTTGCGTAGATGTATCTAGATAATTAGGTATGCATTTAGCGATGATTTCATTGGGTGTAAGCTTGCATATCTTTGCTTTTCTTCTGTACATTCGCATATATTCTAGTGCACGCAAATGCATGATGCGATGTTGCCATGTCTGTGTGGCTGAGCTGGCGCCACAAGTCGTTCCAAAAGTAAGTATCATGTTTTTATAGGGGGAAAAACATTCTTAGCGCTAGAGAAAATCTGCATAAAGCGTTCGACGCGTAATATCTTCAGCTTTAAAATCATCTGTTTGGATTTTCAATGCCTCCAAAATCGAACAAATGACGGCGATTTTACCGCGACCATCTGCCCAGTAGCGTACGCAGGAATATGTCTCTCTTTCTCTTCTCTCGTATGAATGTATGTGCTGGAAAAGGAAAGAAATAGGGGCTGAAGTCACGTTTTAGCCCCTGTTCTTGTCCTTTTCTAACACACGTGCTCTAATGAGGCAAGAGAGAGAAAGACAAATTCCTGCGTACGCTACTGCATCTACCGACACCGCGGGCCCACAATTTTACGCAATCGAAGCAATCGTTATTCAGACATGGGAAATGACTATCGTTTAAGAGGGCTAAAAGGAGGTTTTGATGGGGTTAAAAAAAAAAAAAAAAAAACAAATTTTAGATACCCATCATACACCCGGTCCAGAGTGGCAGCGCGGCGCATGCAATCTGGCAAGTTGCATTTAGTCCATTTAAACCCATGATAAATATCGATTCGAGAGAGTCCATGGTGCATCACCAATATTTCGATCTTTATCGTGACTTTAAATCGCGACTGTGACGCGACGCCCGCCTCAAATTGCGAAGATGATCCCGCGGTTGCAAACATTTTGGCCAACCCTGACTTACCTTTGATTATTCGACGCGAATGCCGTGGATCTGTCTGATCGAATTTGGCCGATTGATCGATTGGGACCGACCGATTGATCGATTAGTGCGTAAATTGAGTCATTTTGGAACGAAGTATTTCCGGAATTCGGACAGTGGTGACATGCTCAGGATTAACGTTTTTTGCATCGAAAACCGAAAAAGAAAGAAAGAAAAAGAAGAAGAAGAAGAAAAACACGCGTGGGCTGAATACCTGTCACGCTATTGTATACGAGTGAGGTGCCAATTTGTTGAATGAATATTTTTTGCTCTCTCTGTCGGATCTTTCATTAATCCGATCTGCGCGAACAACGAAGATATCAAAAGAGAGAAAAAAAAAATCCTACGTAAAAAAAAAATGTATACAAATGAAAAACGAGATAATTGTAAATTGCCTCATAATTAAAATGCATATTAGCATTAACGGGGGGGGGGGGATGCTCGATGACAAAATATGTACACATATTATAAATCATGATCGCAGACTGCGTAAAAATGCAGCGCGATTATAAATGCAAACCGTATGCATCGGAATGAGCTTAAATTAAAACAGATTAGAGATTAATTCGCAAATTGTTGGAATCTGAAATTTACATCAAAATTCCTTGGAGGGAAAATAATGCCGAAAGAAAATATCTTTCTTCGAAGCCCGGCTTATTCTCTCCGAATGAAGTCCAAATAATAATATACATTTAGTTCGTCCCAATGACCAATGTGCTGCAAGGGTGAATCTTGATGTCCGAGAAGGAAGGGGGCGAGATTGTGATTTTGCCGCCCTTTATGACTGTAGGAAAATGTTGAAATTGATGGCCTTTTTCTTACTTTGCTTGTTTACCTCCATTTTGCTGCCCTTTGAAAATAAAACAAAAAATGCCGTAACGGAGCAAGAACTCTTTCTCCTCTCTGACAGCTAATCCCCCTCCCCCCTTCCTGGTATGCAGTGCTCTATGGCGTAGGTAGGGCAGGGCCCCCACTTGCAGAAGGGAGCTGGGAGCTGGTATACTTTAGTATCGAGGCCAGGGGACGGGCTGAAGGTGCATTTTTTTTTTTTTTTTTTTTTTTTTTTTTTTTTTTTTTTTTTTTTTTTTTAACAACGACATTAAAGTTGTTTTGAATCACTGAAAAACAAAAAAAAAACAAAAAACAAAAAAACAAAAAAACCCCATGCTCAACTTTCGATAATTACTATCGGTTTCTTCCATAGGCTCCCTTCCGCATCTAAGGCAGACTCATTGGAAATCTCGAAGTTATAGTCATCCCAACCTTTCCTCCAAATCTCAACGTATTCCATCCTCAATTTTAAATTTCCTCGATAAATATCCATTCCGTTCAGTGGCGTATTGTTCAATTTGGCAACGTTGTACAGTGTCCGTATGGGTTTAAATGGACGAACTGCAACATTGCCAAATTGCACGGAAAAAAGTGACTGGTAGAAGTTAGCATCTGCATAGCTGATTTTGGAGTCTGCTATCAAGTATATGGTACTAACATATGGTAAATGTAAACTTAAACGTAAACGTACCTTGAGGTGAAATGTACCAACAGGTTATCTTAATTTACCACAAGGTACGTTGCATTCACCGTATGATGGTAAAATTTACCGCATGCTTGATAGCAGACTCCAAAATCATCTGTGCAGATGGTGAATTCTACCAGTCTTTTTTTTCCGTGTGCATGGTACGCCACTGATTTCCGTTTCTATCATTAACATTATGACCTGCAGCTCTTACATGTGGCAACAATGCAACCGGTGAGCGTGAGATTCGTGACCCCGAGACGAGGAGGAAGAAGGAAGTCCCTTAGCTGCTGTGTTGATGGGATGCAGATTGCAGAGTCTTGAGAGGGTGCGACGCCGAGGATGGGGAAGGAGTCCTGGATCCTGGAAACAGGAACAGGGCTGCCACGTTTTCACATTCACCCCTCTAATAACTTCCCACGTGATTGTACTCAATACGTTTTTAAAGTGCCCCTTAATAATCCCATTTCTCTTAATTTTGCCCTAACGTGGAGAGTTTGGCAACTATGTTTTTTTCTGTGACAGGAGTAATGAGCTATTGGCATTGGAAGGAAGGGGAGGACTCAACAGAACGGTTCTATTTTTTCTCCTTTAAGAGTCCTTGATGCTCTTGTCTTTTTAGGGAGGAAGGTGCGGGAGGAAGAGAACGGGAGGTATACTATTCCTGTCGAAATATATGTATATTTATCTATTCCTGCAGGATAATGCAGTGATGGATCCTGAGCCAAAATTTTACCCTGTCTACGAAGGGATATTCGAGGAAATTTTGGGCGCGTTTAGTGGAAAAAATAGGTCATAGCCGCCCCTCCCACCTTGAAAGATTTCTAGATGCGCCACTGGGATTGTGTGAACTTTCATTTTTGCAGTCAAGAATGAGTCTGTTTGCATACTTTTTTTACAGCGATAAGAAAAGGTCAGTTCTATTGCATAAAATTGCTGAGAAATAAAAGAAAAACAATCGATGGTTTTGAGTCAATATTTTTTTTATCGCCATAAAGTCTCTGGATGATTTCAGATTTGCTCTAAAGTTTAATTTTGATAGAAAAGTTCAGTACTCCCACAGTAACCCCCCGCCCCCTTCTCCAAAGGATAACATGTACTAAGAATAGTTTCGAGTGTATTTGCTGCACTGAAAAAACAACTATCGAAAAATTTACCATAACCTGGTTTAAATTTTCGACAATCCAAAAAAATGGTAAATGTGTTTTTCTATAGCTTGAGTTCAAGACGTATTGGTGACATCACCAATGCGTTGTTTCAAGACATCTTGAACTCAAATCATGGAAAACGTAAAATTTACAATTTTTTGGACTGTCGAAAATTTAAACCAAGTTATGGTAAATCTTACGATAGCTTCTTTTTCAGTGCGCGTCATTAATTTAGGAGATTGAAAAAAAACAAACAAAAAAAAAAAACAAAAAACTAGCGAGCGCTCTAAAGACCCAAACTCTATTCCCTAATCAAGTTGTGTCTCACAATGGTTTTAAAATAATTTGAACTAGACTGGTTTTAATGTCCGTCCGTCGTTGTTCGAAAGAGGTGAATCCAAGAAAATATACACCCTTCTATCTCTCACCACCCATTTGAACGCATGTGCGTGTTAAAAAAGGACAGATATAGGTATAGGGGGCTCTAGAAATCTGGTAATAGCCCCTTCTTCTATCATTTTCTAACTCATGTGATCAAATGAGTGGAGAATAGAGAAGGAGAGCGAATTCCCGCTTCCGCCTATGGTCGTCCATGAACCTATAAACCAGTCAGAAAGAAAATTAAATATCCATCCATAAGCTTGACTTTTCCTTCGCTTTATTTCGAAGGTTTATCTGTACAAGTGTCGCGTTTAATGGCCGCATATTAATTCACATGTCAAGTTCAGTAGTCCGCGCCGAATTCAAGGTCTCACTTAACGAAGGTGTTAGTATTTGGGACGTTTATTAATTTGGCGAGTTTCGCGTTTCGCCTATTGAAGAGTCAGAGTCCGAGTCAAGGCGAGAAAAGTTGAAAAGAAAAGTATTGGCGGAAGAAAAGAAGAGGGAGTTTTTGACGGATGCGTGCGCACAGAAAACATAGAAATTAATGCTGGGCAATAAAGAGGCCACCCAGACTAAATTCTAAATTCCGCGGGGATCTGGTAAATGATTGAATGGAGGAGCGTTACATTAAAATTTTATTTTTTTTGGAGATAAATTCGTATCGGTATTGATCTTCAGTCGAGGCCCAAGAAACATGCAGTGCTCTCGTTCTTGGAAATCACTTTCTTGATTCAAGGCAAGGTTTACTCTAAAGAGCGCACCTCATGCGCTGTGGGTCTCCTAGAGACAGCCTGAATTGTGGATGTTCAAACGCGCGAGCGCGTGTGTGTATGTTAGGAACTGTGGATGACAGTTTTTTTTTTTTTTTTTTTTTTTTTTTTCCCCCAAGACTTAGTTGCCGGATTAAACTTTATAAGTATCAATAGAATAAACAGTTTTAGTGAGGAGCGGGAAATTTAAAATCCGGGAATCTGATTGGCCCAGATGTTTTTTACAACTGTGCTGCATTCGATTGGTCAATTTTGAATTTCCGGCTTTTCACTAAAACAATCTATAGACGGATTTAAGTGAATGAATAAAAAAAGTGTAAGTTTAATACACTATGCAGGCATCAGAGCTGCCGTTTTGCGTATAATCAATGGTATTTCTCAATGCACCGATGATTCCACCGGTTGAGATAACATTACACTGTTCAGTTCAGTGTATGACTGTATGCACTGCACGAAAATACTCTGATCTGTAATCTTTTCTCAATCGGTGCAATCGCCGTTGAATTATTAAGATATCCTCTGGTTTTTTTTAAAGTAATCGACGACTCCACCGGTTGAGAAAAGATTATACAGATTAGTGTTTTTTTGTGCATTACAGTCATACACTGAATTGAAATGTGTAATCTTTGCTCAATCGTAGGAATCATTGGTGAATTGAAAAAATGTCATCATGCAAAACGGCAGCACAGGTACAGACATTTTTGCAGACGATCGCGGTCTATATGCAAAGGCAGATCTAGCAGTATGGCAACACCGCAACCATGCTATCTTTCCATTTGAACGAATGAGGATCAATCGATTCTTGAGGGGGCCAAGGCTCTTTAAAAAATCGATTGTTTTTCATGCATTAAAATGTAAAAAAATCCGCATTTGCCAGATTACTGAATTCGCCTTTGCCTATACGTGCGTTAAAGTCTCTATACATTCATCGTTGCCTTTCTCGGCACAATGCATCAAAACATGGAATTTCCCGGACATCATTTTACGAATAAACATCAATATTATAAACATTAAGCAGCAAAATAACTTGGAAATGAGTGAAATCATTCATGTTAGAGCTTAAAATAAGTAAAATAATACGGATTTTGCTAGAAAAATATCGACGGTTAAATATATATCTTTTTTTTAAAGCAAAAAACATCAAATTTTCTTGTCCGGAAAAAATCCACGTTTCGATCCATTGCACGGCGTCTTCAGTGGCCGGTCCACTGCAACGCTTGAAATTTATAAAAAGTAAAGAGCGTGCCCCCCTCTCCTCCCTAGAGAAATTTTCTGGATCCGCCATTGGGCATCTTAATGTTTTGGAACGGGGATTCTTCTATACAGGGTGGGCCGAAAGTCCCGGGACGGCTTCATAACTTTTGAACGGCTGCAGATAAAAAAACCAAACTTGGCGGATGTTTATAACTTAATAGGAACTACTTTTTGGCGTACCCGAAAATTCCGGGGGGCACCCGTAAAGGGGGGTTTCGCCCCCCAACTCAAAATTTTCAAATGGCAACCCCCATCTTGTGATACCTTGTTTGAAAGGGCATGAAATTCTAAGACTTTTGGCGTAAACCGGAGGTCAATATCGTTTTTCGTCTTCGATATATCGATAGTCAAAGTTCGATTTTGACCCATTTTCAAAAAATCAGAACTCCCATTTGAAAAGTCGAACTTTAGAAAACTAGGAGTTAAAAATACTCGAAAAAGCAAGTCCTTTTCAGAAAAAAATACGGTTTTGATATTTGTTTAGTCTTAGGGCCCCCAAAATTATTTAAAAAAATGACCCCTCAGGAAGGCTATCTCAAAAATTCCGAGCCACGACCCCTATCGAGTGATACATCGCTTGGAAGGGCACACAAAACTGAGCATTTTGGTGCAAACCGCAGGTCGATATCGTTTTTGGTTCTCGATATATCGAAATTTGCCAATGAGTATAAATCCAACTTTGTCATTCGATATATCGAAAACCAAAAACTATATCGACCTGCGGTTTGCGCCAAAATGCTCAGTTTTGTGTGCCCTTTCAAGCGATGTATTACTCGATAGGGGTCGTGGCTCGGAATTTTTGAGATAGCCCCCCTGAGGGGTCATTTTTTTAAATAATTTTGGGGGCCCTAAGACTAAACAAATATCAAAACCGTATTTTTTTCTGAAAAGGACTTGCTTTTTAGAGTATTTTTGACTCCTAGTTTTCTAAAGTTCGACTTTTCAAATGGGAGTTCTGATTTTTTGAAAATGGGTCAAAATCGAACTTTGACTATCGATATATCGAAGACGAAAAACGATATTGACCTCCGGTTTGCGCCAAAAGTCTCTTAGAATTTTATGTCCTTTCAAACAAGGTATCACAAGATGGGGGTTGCCATTTGAAAATTTTGAGTTGGGGGGTGAAACCCCCCTTTACGGGTGCCCCCCGGAATTTTCGGGTACGCCAAAAAGTAGTTCCTATTAAGTTATAAACATCCCCCAAGTTTGGTTTTTTTATCTGCAGCCGTTCAAAAGTTATGAAGCCGTCCCGGGACTTTCGGCCCACCCTGTATATAAAAGGTATGTCTATTTTAACACCCTGGCCATGATTCTTGTTGTATGTACCATTACAGAGTGTAACGAAACTATATGTATGTACTCATTTCCAGGGCTTGCATGTTCTATAGATAAAAAAAATACATCCCCCCCCCCTAAAAACATGTCCGCAAGTGCCCATCTCTCGATAAAGCCCCCCCCCCCCAAGTTTTGACGAATGTATAGTTCATAATTAATTGTGCACGCTACTAAAACAAAAAACATAAGTTTTTCAAAACTTTGGGGGTTCTAGCTCGAAACGACGCAATTGCGGACACGCATGTTTTTAGGGAAACGGAAACTTCTTTTTACCTGTTGAACACGCGCTGGAAATGAACAATTATAGTTTTGTTGCACCCTGTATATGAAGATGGTCGGCACACATTAAATCTTGCTTGGATAATAATACTCACTCAATTTGGCAATGCCGCGAGGAGGCCCTAAACAGGGTGGTTGACCGGATTCCCACGTATGACCGCAGAATCTATTAAACCGAACACCTCCCGGTGTTATCGCTTATCGAGCCATGAGCCATCGAATCCTCTGCGAGCCCCACACAGAAAAGCAAAGAAGGCCCTCTTCTTCACCGCGGCCGCCCGCTCGCGTGCACTGGCTCAGTTTCAATCATTTTTTTACGACTCTCTTTCACTCGGTTCCCAAATTCGGGCATCAAAACCTTCCGAGTCAAATGCTTGTTCTCTCTCTCTCTCTCTCTCTCTCTCTCTCTCTCTCTCTCTCCCTCTTTCTCTCTCCCTCTCTCTCTCTCTCTTTCTCTCTCTCGTGGACTTCTTTAATTTTCTGTCAGGGTGTTGTTGACTTGTTGTCGGCATTTACCACCCTCGCGAATATAAATAAATCGTAGGGAATACCTTACGAATACTTTCTCACACCATTTTAATCTAGGGGAGACCCCCAGACCCTCTTCAAATGATGAGGGAGACCCCCAGACTCCCATCTAATATGCTAGGAGAGACTCCCCTTTAAAATTCTGGGGGATCCCCAGACTCCCCTTTTAAAACTAACTTGAAAGTTTCCATAACTACATATAACTGAAAAAATAAAATGTCAGGAAAACAAACAAAAATCCCTCTGAGGGATCTAGAAAGCAACATTAGTGCAAAATCAGGATACATATGGATCAATTGTACAGAAAATATGTGAGTGTGCGGACTGACGGACTGACAGACGGACAGACGCCACAGAATTTTTTTTGCATAACACCCTGTAAATTTGGAAGGGTTAGGAAATATTGAATTTTGATGGAAGGATGTTTTTTTGAATAGTATTAGACATGATAAGAGGCTATTACTTTGTATAAATGCGATGTACCGATGTCTGATGTCTCCTCCATATAAACTTATGGAAAATAATCGATCCTCGGGTGGCTCAAATTGAACCAACGAGAAATCGATACTTTTGTAAATGTTCAAATGGGAGGGAAAGAATAGAGCCGCCATGCACAATGCACAGTCTGTGTCACATATGTTTTATAGATAAGTATAAGATAAAAGGGTCTCTCCACCAGCGAATTTAAAAGCGTGAATTGACCGCTTGAGCCAATGGGCTTCTTTGTCGTCGATACACCAGACTCGGCCTATCGACTTCAAGGCAGGTCATTAGCCCAAACAGTTTATTCGCACTTTTAAATTCGCAGGTGGAGAGACCCCTTAAGTATAATCTTTGCTTTCTACCTGCACTTGCGCCATTCCAGAGAAAAAACCGTTGGCATCGCACCAGCCACCAGCGCACCTGTGTGGAACGCAACCCATCCACCCGCAAGGATTTCATCTGATCGCATTGTTATACATATAGTCCTCGAACAACAAAAATAATATTTGCGGGTGGACAGATGAGCATAATAATATGAAAAGAAGTTCGTTACTTTTTTAGTCTGCAACTCAACCCTTTCGATACGAAATAAGATTCGCTTCGCAAAAATCTTCGACCTGCTTCGATTTCCAATTCCGCCGTTCAACAAAAAGGATAGAGAGATAATAAAGAAAGGATCCAGCTGCTTCAATATTAAAGGGTTGAAAGGTGTAAAGGGATGCTATGTATAAAAGAACGGGTCCAGCGCTGCATCTCAAAGATTCCTCCGAGGCACACTATTGACGTTATAGATCACAATACCGATATAGTGGGACAATGTGTGTGTTTTCGCGTCAGTGTGTGACTGTGTGAGTAATATGAATGGGACCGTGTTAATTTTTCGTGAATGCTCACGAGACTCAGAACTCACGGGGGCGGATACAGGAATTATCTCCTTCTCTCTCTTTCCCCATTAGAACGCGTGTGTTAGAGAAGGATAGATCGAGGGGCAATCACGTAATTTTGCCTTCATCTTCTATCCTTTTTTACCACATGCATTCTAAAGAGAAAAGAGTGAAAAGGACAATATCTTGGATCCGCTAGTGGGTAAGGAAATGCAATGAAAACACACACACACACACACTCACACAACTTGATCCTCCGTCGTCCAAGAAGAGTCGTTTACCTGGTGACCAGGTGTTTTGTGTTTGGGATGCCGCCGCGTGTGCCATGCCGCCGGCACGGCATGGCATCAGCACGCGGTAGTCAGCAAGCGCAGTAGTCAGGAGTCAGGAGTGCCTGTAATCAGCACGCGCCTTGCCCCAAGCGTGAACTACTCTATGCCTCGGTCAGGCGAATCATCTGGCCGCGGCCGGCCGGCTGGCTAAGTGGCTACGCCCGCGAATACATGTATCTTCGCGGAGGGTGATCACTCGACCAGCAACCAACCCCTTTGAGTATGATGTGTGAGTGTGCGTGAAGGTTTAGATGTGTGTGTGTGTGTGTGTGATCAGTGTGGCTTGTCGGAGGAGGAAACGATGCGAGGGAGACGCGTGCCACACTGCCACCAGTCTTATCACATCCGACTCTTCTTCCTCTCCTGAAGATGCATCGCAGCGCTCGCCCGCACCCTGTTTTTAAAGAAAAGACAACGTTTTAGGAGAGCGATGTATTCTGGGGGAGACCCGTAGACCCACTTCCCAATTATATTCTGGGGGAGACCCCCAAAATCCCCAATACAGTGGCGGCTCGTGCAATTTGGCAACCATGCTTATTTTCCATTTAAATATAAGCAAACGTATCGATATCTTGGGGGTGCATTGCACTTCCTGAAGATCGATTGTTTTACATATGTTTAAATGGAGATAATACGTTGTTGCCACCAGTGGCGGCTCGTGACTGAAAAATTAGCCGTAGTTGTGGGGGGTCTGGGAGGATGCTCTCAGTAGTAGGAGGGTTTGGGGGTCCTCCCGCTCAAAGTTTTCGAATATTTGACCTACCTTAGATTTAATTAAAAGCTAGTTTTAACTATTTCGTGACACGAAAGTTCTCCTGCGACAGTATAGTAATAACAAATCCCCCCCCCCCCCACCAATAACCTAACAAAGTAAAAAAATTAAAAACATAAATAAATTTCCGAGCAAAACCTGCAATAAAAACATATTTTTTCAAGCCTTAGAGACCAAGATTTATTTAAATATCAAAATAAAAAAATGAAAAACATGAAAACATTAAGAAACTTTGTTTTTACGGTGCTCTTTACAACTCCTTTTTCTCTTCCCCCTTCAATTTCTCCGAAATCCCAATCATTTTTAATCAAGAGCGACCATTATCTTTGAAAATTTGAAAAGAAGAAGATAAAAAAAAAAAACATTGAAAAAGTAGGTGTAGTGCCATACTACACTAACTACACCTGACGAGCCGCCACTGGTTGCCACATTGCACGAGCCGTGACTGCCCCAATAATATTCTGGGGGAGACCCCGTGACCCCCCTTAAGGGGTTAATTTAAAGTAGGCTAGTTGCAGAACTTTTTGAGGGTGTATTAACTATCAAGTCAAGGCCTGTACTCAAGGAGATCTTTTTGTTGTTAAAATCTCCGACCAGGCTGTTCTAGTAGAGTGATACATCGTAACGATTGCCGTTCTGGGACCTCTGATTCCAAACAAACTCTCACTTATAAAAAAAAATAATAATAAAAAAAAAAATAATGTATTATAATGTATTTTTCCCGTAAGCGCATTTTTGAACGGTCTAGGCAATTTAATTTAACAATTTAATGCGACCTTTTTGCGAATCTGAATATTAAGTCCTCAAAAATGCTTAATTATGTCTGGTTCCTCGACTAAAACTGCTGATATTAACAAGATCTTGCCAATGAGCTATAACTTTAGAGTTGCAGCGGGCTGGTCCACCTTGTGCCACACAGGGTAGAAGGAATCCCGGGAAAAGGCGAAATTTGGACGGCAGATTCCAAGGTTTGAGGTTAAATTTTGTAGGTCGTTCGGAATTTGGCGGGAATTTGGACGGCAGATTCCTGGCAGATTCCAAGGTTTGAGGTTAATTTTTGCAGGTCGTTTCCGGCGATGCCCGAGTTTGTTTACGAAACGACCGGAAACAACCTACAACATTTAACCTCAAAATCGATTTTTACGGCAAGATGGCGGCGCCCTAGGTGACAACAATGAACCAGCGGAACGTTCCTTGATGTGCCACTCTAAAGTTATAGCTCATTGGATCTTACAGATCAAACGATTCATTTGGAGGTTGGAATCACCCGAACCCTCACCAGATCCCCGCCCATTTCACAACAACAACAATAACATTTGGAGGATTCCAACCTTCAAATACAATGTTTAATCTTTATAGTGTCTTGTTAATTCCGGCAGTTTTAGTCGCGGAACTAGGCATTAATGCGCATTTTCAAAGATATGAAATCCATAATCGCAAAAAGGTTGTATTAATTATTTGATTTAAAAAATGCGCTTATGGGGAAAACACGCATTGAATCAGAGGTTACTTTTGAACCAGAGGTCCTCGGGTGGCGGACAAATTGACGGAAACGCCTCGATGGACCGGTGGACAATCTGAACTGTCTCCACTCTAAAAAAATCCCAATCGATCAGTGAAAAAAAACGAATCTCACTAACCGAGATTTGGAAAGGCTTTTTTGTGACATCATTTTCAGATTTTTCAAAGCGATATCACCCGACTCCAAATGGTTTTAAATACATAAGTTGAATTCACGTCAAAGTCGAGTGACTCTGATGGAATAGAACTTATGAAATGCTTCTAAAGCTCGAAAGTTTTTAAGCAGGCTCGCGACATGACACAACGACCTGAGAGAGCTTACTCTTTATTCATCAATGGGTTGGGTCAGGTCAGGAGGGCATTGCGAGGACTACGTACGTTCATAGCGAAGCCGTACAAAAAATGCCCGGCTCGAATCCTCCGTTTAAGTCTCTAGCCCGTCCGCCGATTGTTGGAGGGTTCTATAGAACGAGGCAATAATCCAATTTACAAGTTTCCTAATTATGTTCCAAATCCATTTGAGAACCGAAATTTCTCGCAGTTTCACTTTTCAGAGCCGAACTGTGTAAAGCTGCCGTGAAAGGAACTTTAATCGCACTCTTATCGCACTGGCGCAACCAGGATCTCTTCCAGCTCTCTCATTTCCGATTTGAATGTATAAGTATAGGAAAAGGACAGAAAAAGGGGGTTTTATCCCGTTGTCCATCCTCGTCTAACATACGTTTTTTAATGGAGAAAAGAGAGAGATGAAGTAACTCTCGTTTCTAGAAACATCATAACCGTCGCCCCAAATTTGTTTACATTCATATTTTGTTACAAAATGTACTATAGATATATTAGATTTTACTTTTCTTTGTATACCATTCAGTCATGAGTTTTGTTTAAATTTCTTTTGTTTCAGGTCAGTACAACTTGTCAAATTTTAATTCCTTGAGAACGCGAGTGTATTCTTATCGAATTCTTTGCAAACATATACCTATACGTAAGTAATGAATCTGTCAAAGCAAAAACACACGCCTTACGGCAAAACCTCGGAAAAACACACGACACGTGCTACTTTTTAAAACTCGGGCTTCATTGACGTCAACAACGGAGGAGGTCAATTTTTTGAAAATGATATTGTAGTTGAGTTCGAGTCTCTGAACGTGACATTCAGTCTTGACGAATTTTCCTATATGCTTTCGGAGCATCAAAACTGAACAAAACAAAATGATACATGCGCATGGTTGACTTTAGATGGAACGAGTTGAAGTATATAGATTTTCAAGCTTTCAAGTTTCTTTCTGCACCAGTGGCGTAGCGTGCAATTTGGCAATGTTGTATAGTGTCCATTTAAACCCATGAAAAAGGTCGAACTATCAGGTGTTCGGCGAACACCTTCGCATTCGACCTTTTACATGGGTTTAAATGGACACAATGCAACGTTGCTAAAGTGCACGCTTCGCCACTGTTCTGCACATGCGTTAAACTTTTAAAACGAAGCTTGACCTTTTTTTATTTTCTCACTACTAAGAAACAAAGACTACTAAGAAAGACTAACTGCTAAGAAAGTTGGAAATTGAGAAAGTATTGCTATGGTGCAGATGATGTCTGTCTGTCTGTCTGTCAGTAGCGGCCCGTGAAATTTGGCAACCATGCATTTTTCCCACTTAAACTGAGGTAAAAAATCGATTCAAGCGGAGGCTGGTAGCCTCCTCGAGTTTCGATTGTTTTCCATGTATTCAAATGGGATAAAAACACTGTTGCCAAATTGCACGAGCCGCCACTGCTGTCTGTCTGTATCCCTACACAACTTTTGAACCAATCGTCCATTGCATCAACATTTTGCAGAGATGTTGTTTTACCATCACCCAGAGGGACTTTTGTTGTTGTTGTTTTTTCGAAATTTTAAACTGTAGGAAAGTTATGGATGGTAAAATTTAACTTAATTTAATTTTAAGAACCATCATTATTATTATGTACTTATCTGTTTAGTTTTTTTTTTTTTTTTATTTTATTTTATTCTTTTTCCTGGCGTGTATTTCAAGCTAATGGCTCTTATGTACAAAATTAAATAAGTAAATAAATAAATAAATAAATAAATAAAATATTTCCTTGAAAATCAACGGGAAAAAATGGTAAAATGGGTAAACATATATAGGGAAAAATTGGAATATTTCCAACATAGCTGTTTAAGTATATTGATAAAAAATTGCAAAAACATTCTGCAGCTAGCCTACTGTAAAAGTAATCTCCTAAGGGGGGGTCTGGGGGTCTCCCCAGAATTTTAAAGGGCGGTCTGGGGGTTCCCCCAGAAAATATAAGGGGATCTGGGGCCCCCAGACCCAGACTAAGTTTGATGTAAGAAAGTGTTCTTGGGGTATGTATATATTCCCTACAGTTCATTCATGTATTTCAAGTGACACTTTAAAGTCGAGGAAGTTTCAAAGAAAAGTCAAGGAGCGTCTTACAATTCGGCCCTGAGCTGATTGCGAATATTTTCAAGACGAACAGTTTTACTATATTAACGAATGCTGACTTCTTGTGACTCGAACCGGCATTTTCTGAAATTCCAAACCGCGACTTGCCGCGATACTCAAGTCACGTGCTCCACCTTCGCGGTTGTATTTCATTTAAGCACCCTCATTCATTCCGCTCCTAATTTCAATTCTTAACCGTTCAACCTGACCAGTATTACCTATTGCAATGTGCCCGTGTCAGGATGCGGGTATGCGTATACAGGGTGACCCATAAGTAGAAGTCCTTACCATCAGGCCCGAGTAGAAAAACACGCTCCTCATTTTGACAAACAACAGCAGTGGCGGCTCGTGCAATCTGGCAGCCATGCTTTTTTGTCATTTAAACCCATGCAAAAGTATCGATTTATGGGGGTTGCCATCGCACCTCTTGAAGATCAATTGTTTTACATAAGTTTAAACGGAGAGAATACGTTGTTGCCACATTGCACGAGCCGGCATTGAAAAACCGATATACAGTAGACTCGTATATTGGTTTACTCGAGAGATTTTGCTAGTTATAAGTCAACTAGCAGACCGGATATTTATTGAATTCAGACGCAATGGAAACTTCGATTCATTTTGAAGCATTATTTTCTGGTCCATTATGAGAAGATTCAAACTATTGTAAAGCAAAGCGAAAAACAGAGATAGAGATATATACATCATTTTGAATAAACATCGCCGAGAGAGATCGAAAAGAAAAAAAAAATTCATTGGCTCTCAAGTGAATGAAAAAAATTATTTCTAGTAAGTAGTAAAACGATATGTGAACCGTGGAGAGTTTAGTATACTCTATTTCTTTTACCAGAAAATTATGTTGTAATACTATCATTGGCTCTTAAGTGAGTGAAAAAAATAATTCCGGAATTCTAGTAAGTGGTACAACGACGTGTGGAGAGTCTAGTAAACTATCATTTTTACCAGAAAATTCTGTTGATAGTTTATAAACGCCTATGATCTCAGGGTACAGGATCAGTGGCGAAGGGTGAAATTTAGCAACAATGTATTTTCTCCATTTAAATTCACCAAAAAAGTCGAACGCTCCAACCATCGGCGATGACCTGGCATTTCGACCTTTCTAATGAGTTTAAGTGGGAAATAAGAACGTTGCAAAATCGCACGCCTCGCCACTGTACAGGATCTGTGACCATCAAAATCTTTCGCCCTGGCCTGCGGGCCGATCCTTGAAATTCACGACTTTTGGGTAGACTGGATAAGAATGGAAAACGGTGATTGGTGGAGACGAGTCACGTGGTTGCCCAGTCTAATCAAAATACGGAATGGATTAGATAATTTATCGGGCAGTCTAGTAGTACCCGATAACTTATCTAATCCATTCCGTATTTTGATTAGACTGGGCAACCACGTGACTCGTCTCCACCAATCACCGTTTTCCATTCTTATCCAGTCTACCCAAAAGTCGTGAATTTCAAGGATTAGCCCGCAGAACTCAAACTCGGGACCTCTGCGTTAGCGCAGTCAGTTACGCTAAACACTGGACCACAAAAACAGTCTTCAAACAGAATGTAAACAAATGAGCAGAAACGCATCCAATGGTGACGCCCGCAATTATTTCAAGTGTCTCAGCTCTCTACATAGTACATATGTATACATAGACTCTATAAGCTTGAACCTGATAAGAACTTTACTTTTGGAACATACTGTATACGTAGGATACGTACGATACATTGAAGCAGAAGTGATGATGAAAACAGAGGTGGTTTAGGGATGTGTGAGGGGTGACCGAGTGATAAGATAGGGGGGATGGGGGGGGTTACATACCACGCAAACGTGCAGTCTTCGCAGGTGCTCGCGCGTGCTGTAAGTTCGGGCGTGTTAGTGGAAGAGTGCCTGGGGGGAGGGGGTGGGGGGCGTGCGAGAAAAAGAAAGCTTTAAGGTACAGTATAGAGTCGAGGAACAGAGCATATAGCAAGAGCTTATAGGGTTCTATGCCACACTGACGCTTTATACGTACATCGCATATATATAGTATAGTGTGCGATGACCCTTAACGGAACTTACGCGTCTCCGAAAGACGCGTTTTTTCACGCGTTCTTCTCTCGCGCGACGACCAAGTGCGGTGTGCGAGTTTGATTGTTTTTTATGATACGGCTCTGCGTTGGTTATCGATACGGGACTCGGATCGTGAGCCATCGATGACGCGTCCGGTGGTGATGGAACGATGGAAGGTGGAAACAACATCGGAAATCGTGCTTCGCATCCCGTATTCGCGGATTCGCGGAAACGGAACAAAAGTTTTATAAATGAAACGTCACCTATGAAAAATCTCATTTAAATTCTCTCCCGTGTCGTATTTTTCTTCTTCTGCCATGATGAGACCCCACCCATTCTTCATTCAGTATTTTCATGCCGTTTTATTATTGCATCATGTTGGCGTTGGCCATTTATCGCCCTTGCAACCGCGTTCAAGCATGAGTTATCCGTGAGTCCGCGTGCACCTTGCCGGCTGTTATATTCTTTGTAATTTTTTTTTTTTTTTTTTTTTTTTAATTTATTGATAAAAGTCAACCGTTTTTTATCATAAGTTCGAAGGAAAGTGTTGAGAAGCGAGCTTTTGGGTCAATGAGTCAACACTCGGAAAAAAAGGAAGGTACAGTCGCAGTGGCGTAGCCAGGAATTTTTCTTTGGGGGGAGGGGGGTCGGAGGTCCGAGAATTGTCAAGGGGGGGGGGGGTCCATAGGTACTAATGGGTCTGTTGCAAACTTTTGCTACAGCGCTATAGAGTGTGCAATCTAATGTAAAATCGCCTGAAAAGTCCAATGATGGCATCAGAAAGCAATGAAATGCAACAATAAACTCACAAAATGCGTTTAATGAAATCAAAGATGGCGGCAAAATATCGAGCAATCTGTATGCATGCACCACGAACATGCAAGGATAGCCAACCTCACAATATCCATCACAACCAATCACAACGTAAATAAACACATAACCTCTACCTGCCGTAAGGTTGTCAAAGTTGGCAATCCTTGGATGACCACGGTGCATACATTCAGATTGCTCGATATTTTGCCGCCATCTTAGATTTCGATAAACGCCTCTTGTGAGTTTAATATTTTATTTATTGACTTTATGATGCCACCAATGAACTTTTCAGGCGATTTTACACTGGAGTAAACACTTTTTATCGCTGTAGCAAAAGTTTGCAACAGACCCATTTGGTCAAATTTGTCTGAAAACGCAAAAAATTACCTTTTTTAGGGCAAATTTTGGTGTCAAGGTCGGGGTGGTCCAGACCCCCTAGACTACCCCCTTGGCTACGCCACTGTACAGTCGGCGAATGAAATAGTGTGAGTCGACGCCTTGAATATTAATTCAGGTAGGCTACCAGTATTCAGTAATGCTTGAATTCATTGTGCTTTGTATTGCAGCTTGCCTATACTTTGGGCGCAACTCTTTCGGGCGAAGGGGTTAAATCAGAGAAAGTCTTTTGGGCGAGGAAAATGTGGGAAGAAAGGACAGATATGATGTAAGATGCCACGTGTCATCATTTGGGCGAGGTCAAGTTATAGGCTTGGCAACCTCGCATTTTTCCGCAATGCGACTTCAATCTGTATCAGATGCATAATATCGAAGATTTGCAGTGTATACGCACCAATTAACAATGGTCAATGAGTCCTGTATCAGCTGTAATCTAAGGGAAAAAACGTGGTTGCCAATTTTGCCCGATCAGCCATTGGGTGTTTTTCTTTACGTAAAAAAAAAAAAAAAAAAAAAAAAAAAAAAAAAAAAAAAAAAAAAAAAAACTAGCATTGAATAAATACCCTCGAGCGTGATGGTACTTACAGGGTTAGCAAGAAATGAAATGGAAAAGAAATGAAATATATATCAATTGTCTGGGAAAACGAAATGCTTATTAATTTTCACCATTCACCATTGATTAGAAATAAGATATATTCATTCGGTTTGATATTCCTAATGAGCGAATGAGAACTCTCTCTCTCTCTCTTTCTCTCTCTCTCTCTCTCTCTCTCTCTCTCTCTCTCTCTCTCTCTCTCTCTCTCTCTCTCTCTCTCTCTCTCTCTCTCTCTCTCTCTCTCTCTCTCTCTCTCTCTCTCTCCCTGTTTATTTTTTAACGAATCTTTAAATCTTTTAAAATACGCAGAGTCCAGAAGCCTTCGGCGGTCCAAACGTGACAAAAAGCGTCGGATTCGGTTCTCGATATGCACCTCGGCTCGCGACCGCAGTGCGGCGATTGTGAAACCGGAAACCAGATTCTTCGGTCAAACGGTTGTTGCACCTACGAACTCTGTATCGGTCACCGGTGGGCCCGACGGCATCTTTTTAGCGTGTTTAGTTTATTTTTCAGTTTTTTTTTTTTTTTTTTATTTCTTAACCGAAATTTTTATCGACGGTCCCAACCACATGTACTTACATCGGGTCGACCTCGAAAAGCCTTCGGCGGTGTACTTGGAACTTGGAACGACCAGGATGACCAAAACCGAAGAGCAAAAGCTATTCCGGTAATGGAGCTGTCGCAACATTTTGGTACAGCGTTATGGAGGGGATCAATTCCCGTGTAAAATCACTTTGAATATACGAGTACAACGTTGAGAGCACCAGCAAGTTTCAAAATTGACTCACAAACTCAATAACTGCGTTTAGTAAAATTCCAAGACGACGCATTGGATTTTGGTGTAGGTAGGCCACCTGCAGTGCTGAAATTCATTAAGATGAGTATTGCGGGTAGCCTATAATTACAGGAGTCGCCTGACGTTCTTTTTGTCTCCGATTGTACATAAGGTCCATAACCAATTCCCTTTATAGAGTACGGATGTGTATGGTCTATATGGATATATGTATGGATCTGTAAGGACCATTTTTGCCAGGATGGAAGCTAGTTCCATTGAAATCGCTTCACGAGTCAATACCGCTAAAACACATCTCGATTACTTTTGAAAAGTAATCGAAAAATTAGTGATCTATTAGCATTTGCTTTTAGCTGGCAAAAGTTTTTAACAGATTTATATCATCTACGCAAGAACATTTCCTTTTTACTGGTCTTCATAATCAACAAGCAAACGAATCAGAAATTCCTCGTCATCATTAACAACGAAGGAATGCCAATCGCTGATCCGCTGATCATAAAGTTCGAGTTCGCACTCCTCCGTCAGAAGAAGTCAGAAGAGGTGAACGTATAGACGTAGTCGGTTTATTTTCAAAGCACTCTTCGAATCCTCCAAGTGAAAGTGAATGAAAGTGGTCTGATGTGGGTACGTAGTTAGGGTTGAAAGTAAAAATAAAACGCTGAGATCGCAGTGTGTCTTTAATGTCATATTTCGAAGTTTCAACGCTCATCGCGGGCGAGGGTGAAGTCTCGAGATATTTTAGAACAAGAATTTTTGACTCAGGCATGTCGTTTGAAAGTAAGCCATTGTTAAAATGCGATTGAATTGAGCCGCCGACGATTTAGGATTTGACTCATCGATGCATAGACTGTTGATTGTTAAGCGCTTTATAGACGCGATCTAATATCTATGAACGAATTCCGAACAAACAATGATCAGAGGTTCGTTGATATCAGGATTCAGGGGCCTTCGGAAATCTGTTAGCAGATGATGATCTCTGAGTGTCGCCGACCATCTTTACACTGATCTCAAGACAAGGACCATACTTCTTGCTTAAAAACTTCACTAGAGTATAGAGTTCTTCCAGGGCTTCGTTATTGTTATTTTTAATTAGAGAAGGGACTTTAAGTACTATCGACGAATTAAAGATTGTCGCGAGATTTTCACGAGCTAAGTCTCGCCTTCAAGGTGCCGGTTCGGCCACTCTTCATACTCCTCACACCTTGCAGGTGAGAGGCGAGTCCGGTTGGGGCGGGAAAGCCGTGGCAGATCAGTCCCACACTCCCACCCATAACTGAATATGTGTAAAAATCTCGCGACAATCTTTAATTCCTCGATAGTACATATACCTGGGTGTCGATCATTTACTTACTTTGTCGATAAACCGATTGATAAGACTGATGAATATGAGTGATTCTATTGGTCGAAAATTATAAAACATGCTGGTTGCTATGGTAACCATCGTCGTTAAGGTGCTCGTTATTTAAAGGTCATTCATAGATATAGCTTTAAAAAAAATTGGCACTTTAACGCTGGTTACCATTGTAACCACCAATATTTATCACTCTCGAGTCGAGAGTGGAGAGTCTCGACCAATAGCATTTTCATGGACAATCTCAACGATCGCTTTAACAATGAAAAAAAAAAAAATGATCGGCCACCATATCAGTTTGGCTGAGAGCCTGTAATGGATCTTTTACGAACTTCTACTACAGCTATATAAAACATGAAGTTAGTATTCTTGTAGATTTTAATAGAAAATACACCTCAAAGAACAGACTAAAAACCTTCGAAATCCACTTATAAAGTTGCCTCTGGTTGAAATAGGGAATACAGGCTGCATATTACATGAATACATGCTATGTATTGCAAAAGTGTTAAAAATACCCATTAGCCAACAAGGCGAAAAGGCTCTCAAAACAACACTGGTGCTTTACCGGGGTATCATCAGTGTTATTTTCAATGCTATGAAAGTCTTACAAGCAGACTCGTTATGGTGAGCGGCCATCCCATCTCTATACGCAGCTTTGTTGATCATAACTGACACATCCTCAGTGTTTTATAAAGCGATGTCGATGAAACAAACAATAAGTAACGCGGTCGATGGTCAATTTTTTTTATGTTTGCACCCTGCTGCGAGTCTGCGCTGACCGCTGACCACGCTTTTTCAGAACATTTTGATGTTGTTTTCCCGCTGTTGTCAAGTTTAAACAGCGATTGCGAGTTTATGCTGAGCTGCCGTTTTGCGTAGAATTAATGACATTTTTCAATCCACCGACGATTTCACTGGTTGAGAAAAGAGTACAAAGCTCAGTTCAATGTATGACTGTAACGAACGTTAATACTTGCATCTGTAATATTTCCTCAATCGGTTGAGTGGTTGATGACTTTAAACAATAGTCTTACTTTAACCCTTAACTGTAGATGAGCCCAGATCTGGAACAATTACTTTGAAGCCTTATCTAAAAGTAGGGGACTTGAGTTGTACTGTCGCTGCATGGTGGGTCACATGTGGAACAGATACTATAAACGAGTAAGAATTGTCGATTTTGTCCTAGAGCGCGCAGCACAGGATATAGAACGTGCAAAGTGGTTGAAAATAGCTCACTGAAAATCTGATAGAGATTTTCCGATTTTCATTGTTATGTTTGGGAGTAACGCAGGGGTAGGTACCATATAAAAAAAACAACTATTGAAACTTACTAACTTATTTTTTACTATTTTAATTTTTTTTTTTTTTTTTTTTAGCCTGAAAACTGTATTTTCAGTTGCATTGATACCTAAATGCGGGTAAGGCCATATTTGGAACAATTAATATTCAGGCTCTTTACCATTGAAATATAATGGGAAGAATTTTTTCACTATTTTTCCCTGTCTCAAGGATCAAAATTGTACTGGAAAAAAAAAAAAAAAAAAAAAAAATTATTTTATTGAAAAAAAAAATCATGCAGTAAAGGGTTAACTTAATTTAACTTTTGGATATTTTAATAATTAAACGGCGATCGCATGCACCGATCGAGAAAAGATTACTGATCATAGTATTTTCGAGCGGTGGGCTGATACACTGAACTGAACGGAGTAATCTTTTCTCAACCGGTTTAATCATCGGTGACTTGAAAAATGTCATTAATTTTACGCAAGACAGCAGCCCTGAGTTTATGTTCTCGTTTGCAATGTTGCAGATTTTCAACTGTTTCGTTGGCAAACTGCAAAGAGCAAATAGCTATAAAAACATTTGATTTTTACGCTTTAACGACATAGATGTCCGCCCCCTATGAACACAAAACAAGGGTCCCTAGACACAAACATGTAGTTTTTTCTTATTATTGGACCTCTTATCGCGTTAATAGCATGACAACCGATGTAAATGGCAGCACACTTTGCATAAATTTGCACGAAACGCCAAAAAATCACCTTAATTCTGGAGAGGCTTCTGAAAAATAAATTAATATATTTTATTTAATACAAGAAGTATTTTTCTTCTGTACTTCTTAATACATTTTGAGGATAATCTTCGCGGAGACATTCTTACAATGTGCGAACGGAAACCAACAAGAACAAATCATACAAAACGTGACAACAACGCCATTCTCTCAATTCCACTGTCACCATCAATTTTTTTGGTAACACGTTTAATTTTTTTCCCCTTCTGTATTATTATTATTTATTTGCTTTTGAAATTTTGCTTCGAGGCTCGTCAAACCGCCTCGCTTTTCCTGTAGACTACATAAGAATACCTATACCGAGGAATTTACTAGGTTCTCATAGTTTTTGATGGTAGATTTAGTAGACCCCGCTTAGAGCCAAAGGGAAAGGAATAACGAGAGAAGAAGAAGAAACATTGAAGATAACGCATCGCAAATTGCAGTCGGTCGAGCTGGGTATGCCGCACATTGGAACAAATCAAGGACTTTTTCCGGCAATAATTTTACGAATAAAAATCAAGAATATTGAAAATAATTTTGGCAAGACAAATTATTTTCAATACAAGACAATTAAAAAAATGCGTGTCGAACGGTGATTCTTCAGCGTTTAGTGCCGATTTCTGCCACCAGAAACGCTACCGTTCGATTTATGTCACAAGTGACTGGCCGAAAGTATAGTTCATATTTGAGAAAACGGAGTGTCAGTTACTAGATAATCATCTGAAGAATGTCGCTGCAAAATATCCCGTCAATAACTTCAAAAATAAAGCTAAAAGTACCAAAAACTGGAATATCACAAATTGATTCTTGTATCGAAATGCGATATTTCTTTTTCAGGTACTTTCAGCCTTATTTTTGAAGTTATTGACGAGATACGTTGCAGGGACGTTCTTCAGATGATTATCTAGTAACTGACTTTCTGTGTTCTCAAATATAAATTGTACTTTCGGCCTGTAATTTGACATCAATCGAATGATAGCGCTCTGACGGCAGAAATCGGCACTAAACGCTGAAGAATCATCTTCAGAGGAGTAATCTAACATCGTTTTTGTTTTTGCAAGCAAATATTAATATTCAAATTATTTTAAAGCAAGCAACAAAAAAAAACAAAAACAAAGAACAAAAAAAAAACACGCAATTTTTCATGTCCGGAGAAATTAATATTTTGATCCAGTGTGTGTCGATGCCAGGCCTCTGCGGATATTTTGTTCATTCAGAATCGATCCGAAGAAAGGTTTTTATGTCAAGCTGTGAACCTCAAGCGGTATTTAGTAACGTAGCTGTTCATCATAATATTGGCTCCCTGTTTCTTTTATTATTTTACCGCGTTTTCCTGTTGAGAGAATCATCAATTTGTTCAAAATCCTTGTGATTTTTATTCGATTAATCACTTATGGAAGGGGTAAGGGCTCATACATATAAAAATGTGTAAGTTTCGTAATGTTTGCTAGAGCGTATCCGAATGAAATGCTTTTTGACAATTTTTTGGTAAATTTATAGACCATAACCACAGATGGTAACATTATATCTCGCAGCTCCTGACCTGACTTCCTGTTATTGTTGACATGGTGCTCATCTGGAATTTCGTTCAAAGCCTGCGGGTTGACATTATTTTGTGCTATTTATTCCGAGATATTGAACCATTCGAGAACCTATGGAACACCTTGTATATTTTTATAACGTGCTCCAGAAATCGATTAATCACTCGTGGAAGGGGAGGGGGGGTTTCATAAAAATGTGTTTCTCAATGTTTGATAGAGTCTATCTGAATGAAATGTTTTTGACAATTTTTCGGTAAATGTATTTGTATAGACCGTAAAACAATGGCAACTATATCTATCGCAGCTCCTGACCTGACTCTCTGCAGTGGCGGCTGGTGAATTGCGATATATCGCTGATTACTCCATTTAAAACTATAGAAAAGTATCGATTTCTCGGGGGTTCAATTGCACCCTCTGACGATCGATACTTTTCTATAGTTTTAAATGGAGTAATCATCGATATATCGCATTTCATGAGCCGCCACTGACTCTCTGTTATCGTTGACATGATGCGCGTCTTTGCGGGATATTTATTCAAAACCTGTGCGTTTAAAGAGCCTCGCCAAAAAAGGGTCCAAATTTGGCGAGGCTCTTTGTTCTACTTCCGAGACATTGAACCAATCGAGACCTTTTGCAGCACATTGTACACATGTACTATCGACGAATTAAAGATTGTCGCGAGATTCACACATTATCAGTTAAGGGTGTGAGTGTGGAACACTGATCTGCAACACTGATCCGCCCCACCCCCACTGACCTCTCTCCTGCAAGGTGTGAGGAGTATGAAGAGTGGCCGAACTAGAGCCTTGAAGGCGAAACTTAGCTCGTGAAAATCTCGCGACAATCTTTTATTCGTCGATAGTACAACTTTACCACGTGCTTCAGGAAACTTGACTCCTATCGCGATAAAGCAAAAAATTGAACGAAGCTAATTTCCGCGCGGATCTAACTCATATTTTTGCATTGCTGACCAAGAGCGGAATAGTCGTTGTCTAATGTATTGTCTATGGCAGTAGCCACAGCCAGGCATTTGTCTATCTCTCTCTTCGCCCATTTGAATGCGTGTGCTAGAAAAAGACAGAAACAGGAGCTGAAGACGCTAAAGTCAAGCGGCAGCTCCTTATTTCTCCATCCTTTTCTATCATATGCGTTCAAATGGCCCAAGAGAGAGAAAGGAAAATTCCTGGCTACGGCAACGGTCTCTTGTCTTGTCTCGCTTCTCCAGTGTTGCCAGATTGGGGTGAAAAAGCCGTATATATACGTTTTACATTGATTTAAATGGGGACGATGTGGCTTTTTACTCTCGATCTGGCAACACTGCCGGCTCCTCTTCTATCATATGTCATACCACACTTGCAGCTTGTAATGAGAGTGGAGAGGGTGGAGGTGGCGGGAGTGGCGGGAGGGGCGGGAGGGGAGGAGGGAGGGGCGACCACAGGAAAATGTGTCAGCAAAAAATTCGAGCATCGACTAATTTCCTGGGAAAACGCTGAGCGACGCGAAGACGGCGCTCAATTTCCACGAATAATCGTTTATTGTGAGCATTACACTAGGGTGCCAACTTGACCAGTAAGTATAGATTTTTCACCAATAATGGGGCAGTTATACACTTTTTTTTATAAGCGATCTAATATAGTCGATGCTCTGGTGTAAAAACCTCCAAAAATAACGATGACAGCACTAAAAATTTCAGAAATCCACTCCTAAACTCAATAAACGCTTCTATCAGCGCGAGCGTAATAGTGGCTTAGGGCAGTAATAATGGGAGATTCCCATCTAACAATTATACTGTAACTCCATCAAGAAGTGACCAATAAAGAGATGACTTTCATTTGACACCAGTGTCACTAGATGTCACGGTACCATTCATCGGATGTGGATCACTACTCTGATGACTAATTACTCTGTGAATCGTTCTTGTCAGCATAGAGAGAGTAACGAAATTAAGATAGGAATCTCCCATTATTATACTGCCCTATGCCACCATTACTCTCGCGCAAATAAAAGCGTTTATTGAGTTTAGGAGTGTATTTCGGAAGTTTTTAGTGCTGCCATCGTTATTTTAGGAGGTTTTTACAACAGAGTTGACTATTAAATCGCGTATAGGAAAAGTGTGCAAACAGCCCCATTTCGATGGGAAATCTGACGATTTTCGGATTTTTGGTGGAGTCCGGCAACAGCGAGAAACGGCGATCGTCCGAGCGACGACAAATAGCTGCAGCTGGAACAGAAGCACTATAGTTGCGCGACCGACCTCATTCCCCGGATCGTGTAAATAATAGCGTTTATTATTTTATCAGTTTTTCCACTCTTTTTCTTCTTCTTTTTCTTCTTTTAATTTTTTAAAAAAAACTACACCGAATGAAGAAAAACACCTGATAAATTCTTGGGCGCATGCCTCTTTTATCTCTGCTCGAGGAAAATTCCAACGCGTGTCCTTTTTCCTCGTCATTATATACCTCGCAGGCTCATTCACGCACTACCACCCCCCCCCCCCCCCCCCAACATCACCCTTGTTCCCAAAAAAGAGTTCAGCATACCGGGAGACCAGACCGGACACCCACTTTCTCGAAATCCATCATTGTTCGGAAAATTATTCGTTTTAAATTTGTAACAGTTTTGATTTCGGTACCCCTCGCAACTGCCTCTCGTCAAATTACTTTTCCCAGAATTATTTTAATGAGTTTGAAGAATTTTTTGTTAACGTTACTTTTTTAAAAATTATGTATTATTTTGAATGCGGTTTTCGAAGAAAAGACCTTGAGGAAAAGAGACTCTACAGGCTGAACCTGCACTAAACAGGCTAAACTGGCCTCGCAGCTGGGAG
Organism: Trialeurodes vaporariorum; assembly: GCA_011764245.1. NCBI lineage: Eukaryota > Metazoa > Arthropoda > Insecta > Hemiptera > Aleyrodidae > Trialeurodes > Trialeurodes vaporariorum. The sequence goes on along the minus strand of VMOF01000001.1, from coordinate 25,714,011 downwards.
TCAGGATTCGAAGATTTTTCTCCGCTGTCGAAGAGGGACTTCAGAATTTTTTAAGTTTTTTTTTTTTTTTTTTTAGAAAAATGAGGGCCGAATTTTATCTCGTTTCTCGACTTAAAAAATTTGTGAAATACGTGGAAGATGAAAAGAGGATTATAATTAGGATAATAGGATTAGGATAAGGATTAGAGGATTAGGATCAATTGAAGGAGGATTTGGGGAGAATGAGGTAGATGAGGAATTGTGAAATATTAGATTATGGAACTGATGGAATACGTTGTAAACCGGTTATAGAGACAGAATGGATAAATACAGTTGAAAATTGAGGATGGAAAATGTTGGAATTCGGAGGAAATTCCAACAAATCCTAGCATTTACCATTCTCAAATTTCAATTTCCTGAATAAATCCATCTCTATTAATATAACGTGCTCTCAATGTATTTTATCAGTTCCACAATCCAATAATTCACAAATCCTCATTTAAGCTCATTCATGGGCGGATCCAGCAATTTGGCAACCATGAATTCATCCCATTTAAGCTTATGAGAAACAATCGATTCTTGAGGGGGTCATGGCTCTTTCATTAATCGATTGTTTCTCATGCATTTAAATGAGAATGATACACAGTTGCCAGATTGCTGGATCCGCCTTTGACCTCATTCTCTCCAAATCTTCCTCCAGTGGGTCTGTTGCAAACTTTTGCTACAGCGATATAGAGTGTTTAATCTTAAGTAAAATCACGTGAACTTAAGTAAAATCACGTGAACTTAAGTAAAATCACGTGAAAAGTCCATAGGTGGTATCAGAAAGTCATAAAATGCAGTATTAAACTCACAATAGGCGTTTAACTGAAACCCAAGATGGCGGTACGTAAAATATCAAGCAACCTGTGTGCACGCACCGTGAACATCCATGATGGCCAACGTTAACAACCTCACAGCATCGCGGAGGTTATGAGTTTGTTTGCGTTGTGATTGGTTGTGATCGATGTTGTGAGGTTGGATGTTCATGGTGCTTGCATACAGGTTGCTCGATATTTTACCGCCATCTTGGATTTCAGTTAAATGCCTCTGATGAGTTTGTTATTGCATTTTATGACTTTCTGCTGTCACCAATGGACTTTTAACGCAGTTCATATGAGGTTGATCACTCCATAGCGGCGGTGTAGCAAAAGTTTGCAACAGACCCATTGATCCGCATCATATTTTTTCCTCTTCCATGAGAGTATTTTTTCTTCTTTTTTCCCCCGGATGTTTCAGTGTTCTCTTTCGCCGACTAGGGCCCCACCGACGAAGCGGAAGAGAGAAGGGTTACATCCATTTCCTTCCGAAATGATTAGATCTGAGAATTGTGATCGACAAATCATGTCTCCTCGGCCGGGATTCGAACCCATCAGGACCTCTCGGTCTGTGGCTAGTTGCGCTAACCATCAGACCACGGAGGCCGACTTCCACAGAGCTACCGTTTTGCATATAATTAATGACGTTTTTCAATTCATCGATGATTGATTCCACCAGTTGAGAAAAGATTACACAGTTCGCAGTTCAGTGTATGACAGTAACGAACACAAATACTCTGATCTATAATCTTTTCTCAACCGGTGGAGGTCATCGATGACTTTAAAAAGCTTGCGGACATTTCAATTAATTAATGGCGTTTCCACCGATTGAGAAAAGATTGCAGATCAGAGTAATTTTGTGTATTAAAGTCATACACTGCACTTAACTGTGTAACATTTTCTCAACCGGTGAAACCATCGGTGAATTGAAAAATACCATAGATTATGCGCAAAACGGCAGCTCTGCTAGGATGGAAGAAGGGACTATCACGTGACTTCAGCCTCTTTCGAACACATGCATTTAATTGGACAGAGAGAGAAAGAGAGGAAGACAAGCTCGACAAGTTCCATAGATGCGCATCAAAACTCATACCAGCTCCAATTTTGGCAATATTTGGTATAACAGCGTAGAACTTGATCCAGAGCGCCGAGCCCCGGCCGCTGCTCTTCAAAAAATGATAACAATGTGTTCGTCCATCTGGCAAACGTGACCTTGAGGCCATTCTGAACCAAATTAATTATACACGTTAACCATTCCATACTATGTGTGACTCAAGCACAGCCAGCGAAATATTATAACCTCATTTATATGTCATAATCTAAACTTGAGCAGTGGCGCAGCATGTTATTCGGCAACGTTGTATTCGAACTATTTAAACCCATGTAAAAGATCGAATTCGAGTGTATTCTCTTAACACCCAATAGTTCGATATTTTTAATGGGTTTAAATATAACCTCATTTGTATAATGTCATAATCGAAACTTGAGCAGTGGCGTAGTGTGCAATTCGGCAACGTTGTATTACAGCTATTTAAACCCATGTAATAGATCGAATTCGAGTGTGTTCTCTTAACACCCAATAGTTCGATATTTTTAATGGGTTTAAATATAACACCTCACTTGTATAATGTCATAATCGAAACTTGAGCAGTGGCGTAGCGTGCAATTCGGCAACGTTGTATTACAGCTATTTAAACCCATGTAAAAGATCGAATTCAAGTGTGTCCATTTAACTCCTAATAGTTCGATATTTTTAATGGATTTACGTGGAGGAAAACAACATTGCCAAATGGCACGCTACGCCACTGAACTCGTACATGTATTATGTATAGTGCATATACTATCATCTCCTTAGCAATATATAAACTGTGCGTCCCGGCCCGGAGGTCTTTATCGTGCCAAAAATGAAAAACAAGTACTTCACTTCAATAAATAACTTTTTAAGCATAAAAATTTATTAAAAAGTTAAACCTTCTATAATGTTTAAAAAATTTTAACTGTGTTATGGAAAGGTTTGAAAAATTGTCATTTCCTTTTACCAGGGTTACATGAATTTGTCACTACATACATTCATTTTACAAACGTTTTAAATCAATATTTTGGAGGTGGGAAAAGTCATTCACTGCGATGATTGTTTTTTCTAGTCTTTAAATCCTCCCACTTAGCTACTTCCTTCGAATGAAATCCATATTAGAGCTTTTTTAATTAATTAATGCTCATTTAAACTTTAGCTCACCGTGAACAAAAGCGTTTTTCCTTTTCACGATTCAGTATTTAAAATTTACAAATAGAGAATACCTATTTTTTTTTTTTTAAACATACGTTCCTTCAATCTACAATTAGGACCGGAACAGATCTGCCGGTTAATTGTAGTTCACAATTTTCCATTGTTTATCACGAGAAATTCTGACGCAACCCAGTGGCAGCTGGTGCAATTTGGCAACCATTTATTTTGATATTAGAACCTATGCGAAAGTATTGACTTCTGAGGGATTTAGTAAATCCCTGAGAATTGATTATTTTACGTAGGTTCAAATGGAAAAAAATATTTGTTGTCGCATTGCGCGAGCCGCCTCTGGCGTAACCACAGACTAATAAGCATACCTGTTGTTTATTGATGAGAAATATTTGACTTCTTGGACATACTGTACACTGTGTTTGCGCAGTAAGAAGAAGAAAAAAAATAAATAAAAAATAAGCGGAGCAGGTATAATTACTAACATTGAGGTGCAAAGTTATTGCAATGAAGGTATTTATTCATAAAAGTAATTGCTTTTGTGTTCGCGCAAGATACGCCATAAGAAGTGCTATAGTATGATTAAAATAATTAATTATAACCATATCCGTAGCGAGTATATTATAAAAATGACTCTCCATAATCGTCAACTTCCATGGCAAAAAATCGCGAATTGGATTTAAGAAGGAGGTCTCTCGAAAAATGACCCATAAAACACCAAGTGTGCTCTTCCGAAGACATTTCTTATCTTCTAGTAAAGGTGGTTTTATAGTAAGAGCACTTCTCATGTTTTTAGGCAATTCTTCCGCGGGGATCGCTTCAATCACGGAATTCATTGCCAATTCCCATAACCCCCCCCCCCCCCTTTTAATTATTTTTTTCGATCCCAGAGTTAAGCTTATATGAAGCGGATAAAATACACAATAAAGAAAATATCATACGCAAAGTATTTAAGACTCTTACGAAATTTCAAGACACTGCTGCGATTTTTATCAGGGCCGCGTATTATTATACTCACTTTCCCATCTAACTCAACGCAAATTTCTTTGAATTTCCCGCCAAAATCGGCAACACGGATTATTATTGTTGTTATTGTTAGCCAGAGACGTTAAGTTTCCAAGAAGATGTCAGCTCATTTGAGGCGATGTCCGAAAAAACTAACGTGAGGTAATACATACATATAAATTGAGGACCTTTCCGGAAAAGAAGGGCCCATAAAACAAGAGGTGTGCTCTTCAGCTAAAAACTTCCATTTGCGCACAATGCACAATTCTCAGGAAGAGCACACCCATTGTTTTATGGGCCCTTCTTCCGGGAAATTCCTCAATTGTTCTAGGAAAAATAAATCCAAATATTGATGCTATATAGTTGTTTATTGGATGGATTCACACCCCATTTTTTTGTGAGATAGCATCGGAATGCCCAGTTAAATTCCTTGTTAGCCTAATAAGGAGCTCATTATTATACCATCAAGTTTCCTTGATAAAATCAACTTTAGTGGGTCAATGCTTTGTTTTTCCGTTTGTACGGTCGCCGTGCAAGGACTCGTTCATATGAAGGAATAGACGGTTTTAGTGCAAAGTCAACGGTTAACCAACAACCGCAACAATGCGCTCATCGGTTGCAATCGGTTGGGATAAAACCCGCGTAGCGTTCCAAACTATCTCACTCACTCTCCCGTGATCCCCACTTATATCCATCTCTATCTAGTTCCGAAATTCGTATACAGGGCCTTGTTTCACGATATATTATTCTCAAAATCGCATTAAAATGCCTCGAGGAATTCATTTCTGCCGTAAAAGTTCACAAAATAAGTCTCTATTTACGATTTTTGAAATTAGAGTGAGATGGCAGTACATGGGGGTCACGTGAGAGCGAGAGAGACAAACCGGCTTTGTTTGGAACGCTCATCACCGGCAGTCGCCATTACTAAAACCCTCTATACGTTCGGATACACCAGGAAGATGAAACATCTAATTATATATCCGTCATCGACATTATTTTCGCGCAAGAAGTGGACAAAATTAGGATCAAAGATTTTATGGGCTTAAATTAAGGATATCTCTTTGGTCTGAGGCACCGATCATTTTGAGAAAAAACTAATGGGAAAATTGAAAAGGTTTCTCCTGCCTTTTTCGCAAGTTTTTGACTAATCCTAAAATCTCCTTTCGATCACCCCTTTATATGCATAAACGACTATACAAAGAGTCGTTTAAAGAGTTTAGTTTTCCTATTTAGATCTTCTCTCAAATCTTGATTAGATAGGGCAATGCTGTGCACGCAGGGTTTTGTTATTTATACACTGAAAGTTCTTTATATAAACTGTTTTAGTAGAGCGATGTATCGTGTCGATTGCCGTCCGAAGACCTTATGGGTTCCCAACAAACTCTGATTCAATGTATTTTCTCCGATAAGCGCATTTTTGAACGGAAAAGGCTATAAAACAACTAATGCGAACCATTTGCAATCATGGATTCAACGAAAATGCATGCGTAACTTTTGCTTAGTTCACAGCTAAAGCTGCCAAAGTGAATAAGATATTGCAGATTGAACGATGCATTTGGAGGTTGTAAAATGGGCGAGAATCCAGCGAGAATTCGGGTGACTCCAACTTCTAAATATATCGTTTAATCTGTAATATCATTGTTGATTTCGGCAGACTTATAGCTGTGGAGCCAGGCATTTAACTTAGCATTTTTAGAGACGTATAGAATTATTCATAATTGCAAAAAGCTCGCTTCAATTGTTCGATTAAATAGCCTTTCCGTTCAAAAATGATGCGTTAATGGGGGAAAATACATTTTGTTTGGAACCAGAGGTTCTCAGACGGCAATCGCTATACAATATAAATTGCTCTACTAAAACGGCCCATACACAACGGACCAAGTTTTATTAAATTTTGATCTTTTTGGTTTAACAGAAAATCAATTTTTACATGGACTACACTCGATTTCCGTAGCCTATACTCCATCTCCTTCTGTGTCATGCACTAGTGGACAAAGGAAACTTGGAAGAAATGATGTGGAGAGAAAAAAAGAAGAAGAACAACGAAAAAAAAAAAAAATAATGCTATGATTCCTACTTCAGCTGTCGTGATCGCGAATATTCATGCGCTGATTTAAAATACGCGAGCATCCTCGTACGTAAACTAAATAGTGTTGACGAATTTCGACGATGCTACTACCGAGAGAAGAGGGAAAGATAGCAATCTCATGTCCGGTCTGGTCAGTTGCCAGATGCTTTGAGATCCGGCAAATTTCGAGTTAAAATTTATTGAATGCATCGACATTTTTCGATACGCTTGGCAACTAAGGCCTCAATACGTGATCAAGGGCAGAAATTTGCGTCCGGATGAAAGGGACGAACTCACGCGGGTTGTTGTCTCACCTTCCTCGCCCCGATGAAATTAAGATATCAACGAACACGAGAGAAAGAGAGAGAGAGAGAGAGAGAGAGAGAGAGAGAGAGAGAGAGAGAGAGAGAGAGAGAGAGAGAGAGAGAGAGAGAGAGAGAGAGAGAGAGAGAGAGAGAGAGAGAGAGAGAGAGAGAGAGAGAGAGAGAGGGAGAGAGAGAGAGGGGGGAGATAAAGAGAGAAAGAGGAGAGAGAGAGAAAGAGTGAGAGTGAGGGAGAGAGGGAGAGAGAGAGTGAGAGAGGGAGAGAGGGAGAGGGAGAGAGAGAGAGGGGGAGATAAAGAGAGAAAGAGGAGAGAGAGAGAGAAAGAGTGAGAGTGAGGGAGAGAGGGAGAGGGAGAGAGAGAGAAAGAGAGAGAGGGAGAGAGAGAGAGGGAGAGAGGGAAAGAGGGAGAGAGCGAGAGAGAAGGGGGGGGAGAGATGTTGCGAAATCGTACACAAGGAAAATTAAAAACCTGAAACCTGAAAACTTTGTTCAAAGTGTTCTTTGTGATTAAAGTTGGGCTTGGAAGTTTATAAATGAACCTGAAAGGTGGCGCAGCCGCCATCGAAAACCTTTTGGAAAACCTTATAGGCTACCTCTATACCAAAGTCTTTTGCTGATTGGTCAGTTTTCTTTCAAAGGTTTTGTCAGCGCTGTACCAAAGGCTTTTTACTATTTTTCCTGTATTGTTCCGATTGTTTCCGATCTCAAAAACGATTCGTTCTTTTAAACAGCTCGTTTGGCAACCATGAGCGTCTCAGGAGCGCGGGTTCAGCGCTGTACCCTCAACATGCCCTTCTTGACAGGAGACCAAATCAGCTAGATTCGATATAGGGGAGTGTAGAAGAGTGGAAGGCCTCTGTGTATGGAAGTGAGGTTCATGTTCATATACGTGCTTCCACGCGCTTAGCGTTGCCTGCAAATCGCTTTTCGACGCTAAAACACAACGCGACGCACTGCGTTCTGAGAGCGAACAAAAGTGGCAAAAAATCAGTGAGACAGAAACAAAAAGCACATCGGCTCGGTGTGTTTCAGTAGCGAGGCGCGAAATTTGACAACTATGTATACTTTTTCCATTTAAACTCACTGGAAGAATCGAATGCTTCGGTCATCGGCGATGACCAGATATTTCGACCTTTCTAATGTGTTTAAAAGGGAAAAAAAGAAAAAGAAACGTTGCCACATTGCACGCCTCGCTACTGGTTTGTTTGCCTAATTTTTTTAACCTTATGAAAATATATGGTTGTAACAAATCCACTTGAAATTATGGTTCAATAATCAATATAGAGTGTCAATTAGGACACATCAGATATTGATAAAACTTTTTTTTTTTTTTTTTTTTTTTTTTTTTTTTTTTTTTTTTTTTTTTAAGGATTTGCTCGATAAAGAAACTGACACATGACACAATCAAGCAAAATCGTCTCACCTGGATATTAATATTCAAGTTCTGTTTCCAGATATCCACCCTAAAACACCTGCACTTTCATTTAAAATCAATTTTCACTGAATTAATTACAATAAATTATTTTTCATTAAACCCTTAACTGCAGATGAGCCCAGATCTGGAACAATTACTTAGAAGCCTTATCTAAAAGTAGGGGACTTGAGTTTTACTGTCGCTGCATGGTGGGTCACATGTGGAACAGATTCTAAACGAGTAAGAATTGTCGATTTTATCCTAGAGCGCGCAGCTCAGGATAGAGAACGTGCAGAGTGGTTGAAAATAGCTTACTGAAAATCTGATAGAGATTTTACGATTTTCCTTGTTATGTTTGGGAGTAACGCAGGGGTACCATATACAAAAAAAAACAACTATTGAAACTTACTAACTTATTTTTTACTACTTTATTTTTTTTTTTTTTTTTAGCCTGAAAACTTAATTTTCGGTTGCATGGATACCTAAATGTGGGTAAGGCCATATTTGAAACAATTAATATTCAGGCTCTTTACCATTGAAATATAATGGAAAGAATTTTTTCACTATTTTTCCCTGTCTCAAGGATCAAAATTGTACTGAAAAAAAAAAATTATTTTATTGAAAAAAAAAAAAAAAAAAAAAAATCATGCAGTAAAGGGTTAAGGTGAAAACAATAAGGCAAACAAACCAGAATCAGATCGTACATGCTATCACACTTTGGGATAGGACTTATAATAAGTATCAGCCTCCCTACTGCTATAGCTCATCGCAGTGGTGGCTCGTGCTATTTGGCAACAATGTATTCGCTCTATTTGAATCTAAGTTAAAAAATCGAATGCTGGTGAAGCGCTGCTTCCCTTCCGAATCGATCGTTTTACGTATAATCAAATGGAGGAATAACATCGTTGTCATGTTGCACGAGCCGCTACTGGCTCATCGTTGTTTTTCAAGCTTAATTTTAAAAGTTTCCACTGACATGTCTAGGTTTAAATTACTTGTTTTAAGTGATCTGTGTGATTAAAATTGGTCTTGTAAAGTTATAAATGATAATTGATGAGAAATTTACTTTCTGGGTCTTGGCCACTTTTTGACAATCTCAGACCAAAGTGGGGCGTAGCGTGCGATTTGGTAACGTGTTGTAGTTCGTCCATTTACATCCATTGAAATTATCGAATTATTGGATGTTCGGTGAACACATTCGCATTTGATATTGTACTCGGGTTTAAATGTACACAGCTCAACTTTATCAACGTTGACTAATGGGTTTGTTGCAAACTTTTGCTACAGCGATATAGAGTGTTAAATCTCAAGACAAATCACGTGAAAAGTCCATTGGATGTATCATATTAGTTTATTATTCTCCATTAATTAGTTTCAAATTAATGGAGAGGGAGAAAGTTGAATTCCTGAATCAGATTTAGCAAAGCTGCCGTTTTGCGTATATTTAATGACATTTTTCAATTCATCAGTGATTATACCGGTTGAGAAAAGATTACACAGTTCAGTTCGATGTATGACTGCACTGCACGAAAATACTTGGATCTTTAATCTTTTCTCAATCGGTGCTATCGCCATTTAATTATTAAAATATCCGCAAGTTTTTGAAAGTCATCGACGACTCCACCGGTTGATTGCGATGAGTAAAGATTACAGATCAGAGTATTTTCGTGCATTACAGTTATACACAGGGTTTCAAGTGTGAAATATTTCATTTGAAATTTATGAAATTTCCTTGAAATTTCACATGAAATTTCACGAAGCTGTGAAATTTATGAAATTTTTGAAATTTACTCCCATTCGTCGTTTCTTATGATTCTTTTCTACTCTGAAGAGGAATTCGTCTAATTTTCACCATGAAATAATTGATATCTGTTTGTAATAACGCCCTCCCAAAGATTACTATGTATAAGTATTTCACTATGGTAAATGTTCATTTTATCATAAGGTAAACAACCCAGGGCATCCCTAAATTTTGCATCAGTTACTTGAAGGTTATGTTTTCAAATTTTTGAAGTTCTCAATAAGGTTTTATTCCCAGCATCATTTTCATTTTATTTATTTTTTATTTTTTGCATTGCCCACCTTACTTAATGCTATAATTTTTACACTTACATGTATCGTGAAAATGTTTGTTCAAATCATAATTATTGTTGAATAATATAGGAGCCATCGGCAGAAACAAGGGGGGGGGGTGAAAGGGGTAACCCCCCCCCCCCCCTCCCACGTTCTACCTGAAAAGGGAGGGAAGGAAGGGGAAAAGAAAGAGAGAAAAAAACGGGGCAACGAGGTAACGGGAGGAAAGATAAAAAATCCCAAATCTCCTCTCCCCCCCCCCCCGTTTGCGAGGGCTGGATCCTTAAAGTTGAGGGCTTTGGACTCTCATTTTACCAGAATTGTATTTTACACAGTAATTACTTGGTAAAATCTCTAGAGACCCACCAGCATTTAGACTAATTTCAAATTGAGAATAAATAATTTATTTATTTATTTTTGCTTGCACTGGCTGGCAGTGATGTTAAAAGAAGGCAACAAACAGCTAAATAATAGCACCAATAGTTTTGTTTCTCATTTTTGGTGAGGCAAAGCAACCGAAAGGAAATTCTACGCATTTGCGGAGTATTTTTCCGTATTTTTCATAAATTTCAGAAATTTCATGAAATATTTCACGTGAAATTTCACGATTTTATTTTTCATGAAATTTTCGAACCCTGGTTATACACTGAACTGAACTGTCTAATCTTTTCTCAACCGGTGGAATCATCGGTGCGCATTGAAAAATGCCATTAATGGGTCTGTTGCAAACTTTTGCTACAGGGATATAGAGTGTTAAATCTTATGTAAAATCACATGAAAGTTCCGTTGGTAGTACCAGAAAGTCATAAAATGCAGTATTAAACTCACAAGAGGCGTTTAACTGAAACCCAAGATGGCGGTAAAATATCGAGCATCCTGTATGCACGCACGTTGAACATCCATTGCATCGGAGGTTATGAGTTTGTTTGCGATATGATTGGTCATGATCGATGTTGTGAGGTTGCCCATCTTGGATGTTGATGGTGCATGCATACAGGTTGCTCGATATTGTACCGCCATCTTGGAATTCAGTTAAATGCCTCTTGTGAGTTTGTTATTACATTTCATGACTTTTCACGCGATTTTACATGAGAATGGGTCTGTTGCAAACTTTTGCTACAACGATAAAGAGTGTTTCATCGTACGTAAAATCGCCCGAAAAATCCATTGGTGGCATCAGAAAGTCATGAAATGCGATAATAAACTCACAAGAGACGTTTAATGAAATCCAAGATGGCGGTAAAATATCGGGCAATCTTTAAACATGCACCTTTAACATCCAAGGATTGCCAACGTTGACAACCTCACAGCTTCAGAGGTTATGTGTTTATTTACGTTGTGATTGGGTATGATCGATATTGTGAGGTTGGCTATCCTTGGATGTTCGTGGTGCATGCATACAGGTTGCTCGATATTGTACCGCCATCTTGGAATTCAGTTAAATGCCTCTTGTGAGTTTGTTATTACATTTCATGACTTTTCACGCGATTTTACATGAGAATGGGTCTGTTGCAAACTTTTGCTACAACGATAAAGAGTGTTTCATCGTACGTAAAATCGCCCGAAAAATCTATTGGTGGCATCAGAAAGTCATGAAATGCGATAATAAACTCACAAGAGACGTTTAATGAAATCCAAGATGGCGGTAAAATATCGGGCAATCTTTAAACATGCACCTTTAACATCCAAGGATTGCCAACGTTGACAACCTCACAGCTTCAGAGGTTATGTGTTTATTTACGTTGTGATTGGGTATGATCGATATTGTGAGGTTGGCTATCCTTGGATGTTCGTGGTGCATGCATACAGGTTGCTCGATATTTTACCGCCATCTTGGATTTCATTAAACGTCTCTCGCGAGTTTATTATCGCATTTTATGACTTTCTGATGTCATCAATGGACTTTTCACGCGGTTTTACATGAGATTGAACACTCTATAGCGCTGTAGCAAAAGTTTGCAACAGACCCATTATCACTCTAAACCGCTGTAGCAAAAATTTGCAACAGACCCATTGCACGCTACGTCACTGAATTAGTTAGGTATCGACTTTCTGATTGATTTTTGGCCTATTTTTTGACTATGATAGACCAAAGTGCGACGCGATGTCTGTTAACTATAAAGAGAGCTCTCTGTATGCACAACGCGCAACGGTGTTGACGCGCGCGCTCCCGCTTGCGCACCAACAACCTGCTCTCTGTGTCATCTCCGGCGCTCCGCAAGTGCCGATTGCGAGTGGTGTTGGTGTGCGACGAGTGCTCTGACTGCACGTCTCCCTTCGCACGTGGGTGTGCACGTAACCGAGGTTGCCAGATCTATCGTTAATCTAAAGCCTGGTTCCCAATGAGACGCAAGGCCTTGCGTACTGTAGCGTTGCGTTTCTTGCGTTTGGTAGGTTTGCGACGAAGGACGAAAAGTCGTTCCCAATGAACGCAAGCATCGACCAATCAGCGTCAAGGATTTCAAAAGGCGCGCGTCGAAACACTCAAAATGGAGTCGCTTTGTTTACATTTTAACTTTCGACTGCGTTAGTGAGGTTAGGTTAGTTTCGATTTACAACAGCGCGTTTTCTCACTTTTACTTTGCATGTTTTTATTTCCGTTTTGTCTCAAAAGTTATTATTTGGTTTTACACCAGCAAGATTCTCAAATCGCAATGGCGGTTTCAGCCGAATTCTGAGCGCTTCTTCTTCTTCACTTGTTGCATTTGTTGATTCGGAACTCATCAAACGCTCACCCGACAAGCAGCGGCCAGCGAAATCCGTCTAGCCAGCGACGTAAGAGTTGAAAAATGTTCAACTCGGCCGCGTCGTTGCGTTCCGACGCAAAGGTTTTGCGTAGCATTGGAAACGATCCCATTCGATCGCGTGTATTTCAACTTCGTAGCGTTGCGTCGCGTCGCGTCGTTGCGTAGTTTTGCGTCTCATTGGAAACCAGGCTTAATAAGTAGGTATACTAAGCGACGCGGTTCGGTTACGGTTATAGGTAGTTTCAGAAGTGAACGGGCACCTAGACCGATAATCTTTCGAGTCTGTTAATATTAGATAAAAAAATGAATGAAAATGAAATTGAGCGTTCATTTTCCAATGAGGAACATTTTAAAAGCCAAAGAACGCAATTAGAAGCAAGTTCGGTTTTGATTTGAAGGAATTAAAGTTGAAAATTCGTTAAAGATTATGGTTTCGGTGCGCCTACACTTATGAGACGAAACCCCTGGTAAAAAGTAGAGTCCCTTGATTGTAATTTGGTTCGGGAGTACTGCCACGAGCTGAACAAGTTGTGATTTATTGTTGATTTAAGGCTTTCACAGAAGTGAGCAACTGAGCAAGAGACGACGACATCGAAGGCTCCACACAAAATGAGTCGATGAGTAGAGGAACGTATGGGAACGGACCGGAATGCCGGCAAATCCGTCTGTCCATCATTGGTCCACTGTCGAACTTTACCTTCGGATGCGTTCACGCGGTCGACCAAAACGACTCCTGTCCAAATGCATAAAAAGATCATGCGTCTTCTTGTCGGTACTTTATTTCCATCAAGGGACTCCCGTAAAAAAGCACTTCGTTTGGTAATTCACCATGAAACGCAGAGTTTCGTCCGTTTTGCAAAAATCTACGCATCAAAGGTAGTTTCTTTCGATTACCGATGACACAACACGGTGTTTGTTCGTTGTTCGTTCGGTTAAGCAAAATGCAACGCACAAGAGAAAACAGTGTTTTGTTTGGTTAAGTAAAACGAAAAGTGCACGATACCTTTGAACTGTCTTATAATAGTACGCGATACCTTTGAACAATCTTATTAGGGGCATTTTAATCGAAACAAACCTGGTTTGATTCATTTCGCTCCTTCTTACAAAATCCAATCCATCCATCTTCCAATGTGCTTTTATTACGCCTTCATCCTCCACTTATATTCCAAAACTACCGCGCATTCGACGGTTTTTTTGGATTCAAAGCAATGGATGTACAATAGCGGAGACAAAGATACCTAGCCAGGGTATGCAATAAGCAATACACAGCATACCATTCAAGACGTGTATTAGATGTGTTGCGTGTTGCATACTCTGGCCAGGTATCTTTGTTCCCGCTAGTACAAATATACATGCTCCATATTGCCGTAGCAAAAGTGGACGGACGACTCATGATATGCTTCGCACCATTCGATGGTCAGTCACAAAAGAAGCGGCAACGCTCCGGTTAATTCAGTTGAGCTTCTGTCGTGTATAATATCTTCACTTGATATCCAGACTATCTACTTGATCCTCGACTTTTGTATAGCCAACGAAAGAATCTCGTACAGCTACGTGAATCGACGTCATCAAAAATTGAGATCTTGCTCCTGTGTGTTGCATTTCTTTCTTTTTTATGTGTTAGATGATTACATGAATATAGTTTGTCGAATATGAAGCCAATCCTAACATTATAAAATAAGAAAGAAAATATGAGAAAAGAAAATTACTTTAAGCATGTAAGAAATTAAAGAGTTGAACTCTACATAGTTCGGAGTCGTTCTGTCTATATGTGTAACAGTTCGTCGAAAGAAAAACAGTATATAGGTATTCAATTTACAGCGGGAAAACTCTTTAAAACTACTTTCGGCGTTAGTGAGTAGATTTTGGAAGTTTTTAATGTCTTCATCGTCATTTTCGAAGGGTTATACATTATATTAGTACACGGAAAAACCGGAAAAAGTTGGGGAAAATATCGATGACTTTGAGGAAATAGACCGACAGTTGGAGGAATATTCTACAATTTTATTTTGGAGTCTTCTTCGTTCGCTGAATTTCGTGACAGTATAAGCAACACTTTCCCCGTAAAATTTTCAATACTTCCACAATAGGGGTCTTTCAAACTTTTGCTTTAGGGGATTCTTGCATAAAAACTTGTAAAAATGACGATGAGTAGGTACACTAAAAAATCACAAAATTCACTCTCAGAATCGGGCTTAATGGCGAAGAGACGCAGGTATCATGGGAGACTCCTATCTACATCGAGACACATCTCTATGTTTCCGTTGAGAAAGTGACAAATTAGACAGGAATCTCCCATGATACATACCTGCGGTGAACCGCCATTACGATCTTGCCGTTATAGCAGTTATGTGAGTTTATTATTAAATAGACTTTCATAGTAGAGTGGAGTAAAAACAGATCTTTTTCGAAACTCGTGTAACGTAATAGCAAAAAAAGATGTTCCAGGTGATAAGAGGAACGAGGTAAACGTCAAGTAATTTTTAAAAAATTTGACGTTAGAGGTCTGCGCATTGAGCTTGAAATTTCGATTTTTTGGCCAAAATTTACGATTTTTGACCAATACACCGGTAACTTTCATATGATCTTCAAATGCATTCAACACACGTGAAGTGAAGTTCTACCTTAATGTGGCATAAAATAGCATTTTCTTACTCCTAGACAATTCTTAGTGTGATTTTCGTGATTTTTGCTGGTTTGTACAACAGATTTGACTATTCATTTGCTCACAGCAAAAGTTTGCAAGAGCCCCATTGCCGATGCAATTAGACGTAAATTTTGGGGAAATTTTTTTCCGTGTCATATCAATCAAAAAATATGGTATATTGATCCAAAAAAAAGTACGCATTATACCTATTGCTGTAGTCAAATTTCTAAACGACCAATGAATAATCGAACAGAGTTTTGTTCTGTATTTGTTTTCAGTGGCGTCGCGTGTCATCTGGCAACAATGCAACTGCTCCATTTAAACTCAATAAATATATCGAATATTCCTTGCGCACTGTGCACCCCCTGAATTCGATATTTTACATATGAGTTTAAATGGATAGAATACATTGTTGCCAAATTGCACCCGGCGCTACTGTTTGTTTTGCTCAAACTGCTGCTACCAATACTCGACGCTTTGTATGCGTTTTTTGAATTTTTGAGGACGGTCTCCTCGTAGAATAAAAACCAGTGTCGGCTCGAGCAATTTGGCAGCAATGTTTTACTTCCATTTGATTCTATGTAACGCAATCAATTCAATAGTGAAGTGCTGCTTCACCAACGATCGATTGTCGTATATAGATTCAAATGGAGGGCAAACATTGTTGCCAAATTGCAAAAGCCAACACTGATAAACACCGTGTCAACATTCTCTCTGCCATGAGAACTGTAGACTATATGGTGCGGAGGGGACTTGAGTGAGTCTCGGTAAAATGTCATTTAGAGAATCGAAGAGGAATACGTGAACGCAACTCTTCACTCCGAGGAAGTGACTTTTTACCCATTTTATATTTATTACCATCAATTAGCACGTTTTTCGATGACTATGTGTTTACTTCGAGTGGAGGAATCACCTCTCTTAGTCATGGGTCGACATGTCGACCATTCGTCACGTATAGTTCATTCACAGATCGTCACTTTGTTCCATTTTCTTATTCTTTTTTTTCGTAATTTATTTATGCTACGTTTTATTCCAAAGTGCGTATATACATTTTTTCTTCCTGTTTCTTTGAAAGCCTCACTGTTTTTCTAGCGCATAGTACAGGGTGTTCAGAAAAATAAATTCAACTGCGACTTTTTTCTTTCTTTTTTTTTATTCTTTTTTTGAGAATGGCTGCTAAAACTCAATTGTTTAGTTGCGAGTATCTCAGGCTCTTCGTTTTTCATAAAACATCAACTACTTTTTCAAATGAAAATCGTGGATTTTTGAAAACTAGCTGAAATCAAAACTCTGATCTTTGATGTCTCAAATGTAATGAACGACTGGGCGTGAACACATGTCCTCCTTTTACGTGCTTCTACACTCTGCGCCGAGGGAAAAGTTAGAGTTTCCTGTAGAAAACAAGTTCTAATTTTGGGTGGAGAAATATCTCCCAAACAACCCACAAAATTCCCCAAAAAAAGTTTGACTAGTATAGGTATTATAGTGATCTGATCATTTAAGATACTTGTTAACTTGTTTTTTTTTCCTTCAAACTTTTTTGTATGTTTGTTTTTTGTTTGCCTTTTGTTTTTACTTTCTCACAACTAACAAAATTAGAAACTGAGGAATTATTGCGATGCCGCAGATGTCTGTCTGCCTGTATCCCGCAGCACTCACGGATCCAGGAATTAGTCTGTCTCTCTCTTCACCCATTTGAACGCACATGGTAGAAAAAGATAGGGATAGGGGCACAAGTCGAGTGTTTGCCCCCTGTCCTATCTCTTTCTAACACATGTGTTTAAATGAGCAAAGAGAGAGAAAGACACATGTCTGTATCCGCCGATGTCCCGCAGCATAACTTTTGAACCAATCGCCCGTACGCATCAAAAATTTGCAGAGAAGTCAATTTTAACATTCCCCAGAGGTGCATTTTTTTTGTTTTACGAAATTTTAAATTGTAAGAAAGTTACGGAAGATTAGAAGCTCCCATTAAAATCAATAAGGTAAACACCCCAGTAGCCGGCACCCCTAAAATTTGCACCAGTACCCGGCACCTATGTTTTACGATGTGAAAAATATTAGTTTAAAGGCAATTTTGGTGTTTTGCGTATTTTTTTTCGAATGTTTCACACTTGAGGTCTCAGAAAAAACCACACAAAACACCAGGATTGCCATCAAACTAATACTTTTCACATTGTAAAAAAGGGGTGCCGGGTACTGGTGCAAATTTTAGGGGTGCCGGGTACTAAGGTGTTTACCTTAAACATAAACAAATGCTTTTGAGTTGGGCAAACTCATCAGCTGAGGTAAAACAGCCAATTAAAAAAAGAAAATAAAAAATCATATTAAATAATATGAAAGTAATAGTAAAAAACTAAAGGGGGAGAGAGTTTTATTGACTGTTTTAGCTCAGCTGATGAGTTTGCCCAACTCAAAAGCATTTGTTTACCTATACCATGTGTAGCCAAAGAATTTTGTGTTTTTCCTCATTAAAATCAATGAGAAAATGGTTGTTATAAACACAGGGAAAAATTGGAATATTTCAAATGAGCTGTTTGAATTTTGACGAAAATTTGCAAATACATTCTGCAACCATCAGCTACGTATTGTCAAGTTAACACCTTAAGGGGGGTATGGGGATCTCCCTTAGAATGTTAAAAGGAGGTCTGGGCAGTGGCGGCTCGTGCAATCTGGCAACCGTGCACTTTTGCCATTTAAACGTATGCAAAAAGATCGATACTAGGTGAGGCGCTGCGCCTCACCAAGTAATCGATTATTTTACACAGTTTTAAATGGAGGAAATCCATTGTTGCCACATTGCATGAGCCGCCGCTGGGTCTGGGGGTTTAGAATATTATAGTGGGGTCTAGAGGTCTTCCTTAAAAAATATAAGGTCTGAGTCCCCCCCCCCCCCGGGTTAATTTTGATGTGTGAAAGTGTTTCCGGGTTGTTCCCCAATCCCCACAGTTTATTTATTTAGATATTTTTTTTTTCGAACACCCTTTATTCATGGAGCAACTCACTGTTGCTTAGTAGGTGACACGCCTTGGGTGAGTAGATGCCATTACTGTATCACAAAGTCTCTTATCTTACTCTATGCTCAAGCGCAGAGTTGTCATGCCATATCCTTATTTAATTATTGTATTTAACATAGGTTCAAACAGAGCTGCGCACTGTGTAGCCGTGTAAGCATGACAACATTGCAAACTTCTCGAACTCGCTTTGATATCAACAAAGTTCAGCTGTTTTAAGGTGTAGCAGCATGCGCACGGTTGTGTGACCGTTACGTTATTTTAGATCGTTGCATTTTTAACCGAGCCCCCCCCCCTCCTGTCGGTGCCCCTATCCCGTCTCCTCTGAATTCATCTTCGGCCCCGCCCGTGGTGCCCCCTTTTATTATTCGATTCGGGGAGCGCCTCTGTTTATTACGATTATTTTACGAATGTTCAGACTTCGCGGTTTCTTCCACACCGAGCACGAGCGTTGGTGGATGGTGATCGGTGAGCGTTTTTCAGAATCGATCTATCGAAGGGAATTTGATTTTATTTCCTCATCTTTATTTTATGTATCTTCCAATGAATCAAGCGATAGGTGAAACTTCTGAAATTAAAATTTTTGAGGTGTAACAGTATGTATTGCATTGAGGCAGGAATAAAGTAAATTTTATCGAGGATATGAACACTTTTTTTTTTATAAATAGGTAAATGAAAAAAAAACAAAAAACCAAAAAAAAAAACAAACAAAAAAAAAATAGGAAATTGAACAGGAAATTGAAAAAAAAGGAGAAAATTCTTGCGCCAATTATGTGATCACGAGCCGATCACAAAGTCTGTCTCTCTATCCTCCCTTCTGAGTACGTGCATTAAAGAAAGACGGACATATGGGCTAAAGTAACGAGCTGGCCCCTCTGCTATCTTTGTCCAACACGTGTTCGTGTGTTCAAATGGGAAGAGAGAGAGGAAGACAAACTCAAATTAGAAGAAAAAGAGGAAAACAAACTCAAATGGGAAGAAAGAGAGGAAGACAAACTCAAATTAGAAGAAAAAGAGGAAGACAAACTCAAATGGGAAGAAAAAGAGGAAGACAAACTCAAATGGGAAGAAAGAGAGGAAGACCAACTCCTGTATCTGCTCTTGCTTGACAAGTACGCATCAAAAACGACATAATGTGTCCGCGACATTCACCATCCATCAGTGTTAATTTTACTAATTTTTAGTGTTTTAGAATAATTTTACATCTACACAATTTCACTTCATCATCTCTCTCATAGGTATTTTGAGACGCTGATTTCAAAAATGCTATCAGTTTTCATTAAACTGGCCTAGATTTTACGTAAATTTGAAATTACGCCTTCTTAGCAAAAAATTCGAAATTCTGGAAATAGTATGAGTTTTGAGTAAAAACTAAAGCCTAGTTTGAAATCAGCGGGTCAAAATACATGGACAATTTCGCGCAAGGGGTCAGAAAGAGGTATCTTATGATGATAAAACCTGGTTTTACGTTCATAACAGCCGGACACACTATGTCGTTAAGGCGTGAAAATCTTGCTTGACTAACGCGAAGAGCGGTTCGAGAAAAAAAATGGACACACAATGACCGGACACACATTTAAATAAAGTGAAACTCAAAAGACTGTCAGAAAAGATTTTTTTTTTTTAAAGTTTCATCTTGAATTTTGATTTCATTGCTTGTTTTTTTCTGATTTGTTTCAGGATCAACCACTTCCTGCTAAAATTTTCGGTGAGTTCTTTCATCCCTATTCTTTAACTTTGATCAAATGGATCTGTTCACTATTGTAAGCTTTTACAACATCCACGTTTAGCACTGAATTCCATAAGAAATGCGCTAGAACAACGGAGTGAAAAATTGTTTCGAAAACGTTGGAAAACAAAGCAAAATCGGCGACTCGTATATGAACGGGGAGATATTACCCGATTCTGATAATTATAAATACGAAGTTGAACGTGTTTGAGAAATCGCGTCGTCAGACCTAATCCGATTAAGATAAGCATCGATACCTACCCATACGGTGATCATCAATCTTGCAGAAGATGGACAGCTCACCACTTTTTTTTACTTAATTAACGCTCGATTTTCGCCGAAATTCGGCCCATCCTCCTGACTACACACGGGCGCACCGAAGCTGTAGACTTTTGGTTTTAGTTTTTCCTCGATACCAAACCGCGTACAGCTGCGATATGAACTAACTGTTTCTGAGCGTGAAGTTGACCGAGACCTGCCTGCGCGATGGGCATCTTTCTCTCGATTGCGCATCATGGAGGACGCATTTTCCGCGAGTCCCGTATCGCATCAAACATCAGGTAGCAACCACTCGCACCAGCTTCCAACGCACCACAGTAACTCAAATATATATCGAACATCGATTCTTCTCGTCCGGTTATAATTTTATTTTTCGTGACAGATTTTATTCGTTTCTCAGAACTGATTCGCGTCAAGTCTCGCGCGCACCCGAACTGGAATATCTTCGCGGAACGAATCGTTTCCCCGAACCGAGATTTTCAATCGCGGACTGCGGACCCGCAACGTCCAACGGAACGTGTGCTTGGCATGGACCAGATACAGGAATTTTTCTTTCTCTCTCTGCCTCCGTCTGAGCACGTGTGTTAGAAAATGATAGCAAATGGGGCTATTGCGTGGCTTTAGCCCCTATTCCCGTCCTTCTCTAACACACGCGTTCAAATGAAAGGTGAAAGAGGAAGAAAAATTCCGCCCATGGTGCTTGGAGGAGGAGAAGGAACGGGCAGTAGTAATGGATCCAAGGTTGTCATATTGTGCAAAATAATAATTAAAAAAAAAAAAAAAAAAAAAAAAAAAAAAAAAAAAATGTGGGAAATATCCCACGAATTCTTTCTCACATAAAAATTATTCCGGGGACGCCCCTTTATTATTCTGGGGGAGACCCCCATACCCCCCTAAGGGCTTAATTTGATAGAAGGCTGGTTGCAGAATGTTTTTGCAAATTTTCATAAAAATTTAAACAGCTATATATAACACATTCCAATTTTTCCCTACGTTCACCCACTTTACCAATTTTTAACGGATTTTAACGGACATTTTTTATCATACATAACTTGCCTATAATTGAAAATGTCGAAAAAAACAATATAAAGTCCCTCTGTAGGAATGGTAAAAGCAACGTCGCTCCAAAATTTTCATTCACAATTGGTTCAAAAGTTATGCAGAGATACAAACAGACAGACATCTGCGCAGCGCGCCATCGCAGTACTCTCTCAATTTCTATCTCTGTTAAAGTGAGAAAAGTAAAAAAAAAAAAAAAAAAAAAACAAAAACAAAAACAAACTGTGTTAATGGGTACTCATTGCGCACAAATTCCTGGGCCCGCCTAAATTTGTCAGATTTTATCTCCGCTACCTGTCAACTATGGGACATGGTTGGATCGGAAAATGGTCGCACGGTCAAATTGAGCGCCCAACGAAATTCTATCTATAGACGTTGGAATGGCAAGATTTTCGGGCATCGCCCAATTAAATGCCTTGACCATCGGTACATCGCATTTCTGTACTTATTACTTCAGCAGAGTCTTTCAGAAGAATGCCAATTGTTTTAATCACATTTCTCTGAATCACAAATTCTTAGAAATGGGTTCAGCCGCGAACCATTGTTGCAGCGGATTTGAGCTATGACTCTGATATGGAATGATGCACATCGCAGTAGCGTACGCAGGAATATGTCTCTCTTTCTCTTCTCCCGTTTGAATGTATGTGCTGGAAAAGGAAAGAGATGGGGGCTGAAGTCACGTTTTAGCCCCTGTTCTTGTCCTTTTCTAACACACGTGCTCTAATGGGGCAAGAGAGAGAAAGACAAATTCCTGCGTACGCTACTGTGTACATGCACCAATCGTTGATGCGTGCACCAGAGCTGCCGTTTGGTGTATAATTAATGGCATTTTTCAAGTCACCGATGATTCCACGGGTTGAAAAAAGATGACACAGTTCAGTTCAGTGTATTATTGAAAGGCGCGAAAATACTCTGAACTATAATCTTTCCTCGATCGGTGGAGACTCCTTTAATTAATTAAAATATCAGCAAATTTTTAAAAGTCATCGACGACTCCTCCAGTCAAGAGAAGATTACAGATGCGAGCATTTCGGTGCATTACAGCCATACACTTAACTGAACTGTGTAATATTTTCTCGACCGATGGAATCATCGGTGAATAGAAAAATGCCATTAATGGGGCTCTTGCAAACTTTTGCCATAGGGGATTAAAGCAGTAGCGCGCCGAGAGTTTCTTCATCTCTCTCTTTTCTCCATTAAGAAACGTATGTTAGACAAGGATGGACAAGGGGATAAAACCCCCTCTTTCTGTCCTTTTCCTACTTATACATTCAAATGGGAAATGAAAGAGATGGAAGAGATCCTGGTTGCGCCAATGGATTAAAGAGTTTATTCTTGCATAAAAACCTGTAAAAATGACGATGAGCGCACCAAAAAAATCACTAAATTCACTATCAGAATCGGGCTTAGTGGCGGATATGTCTCAATTTAGATTCCTATCTAAATTGAGACATATCTCTGTGTTTCCGTAGAGAAAGTGACATAATAGACAAGAATCTCCCATGATACCTGCGTCGAACCGCCGTTACCATCTTGCCGTTATAGCAGTTATGTGAGTTTATTACTAAAGTTTAGCCTTTCTTATTGTAATTTTCGTGATTTTTGCTGGTCTTTACACAAGATTGGACTATTTATTTGCTTACAGCAAAAGTTTGCAAGAGCCTCATTATACGCAAAACGGCAGCTCTGGAAACGCAACACTCGAACCTCTCAGACGATTCCAATGTTCCACTGTAAGTTGAGGGATTGGCTAAGGATGAATCACACCTTTAGGGAAGGTTCGATGGGGGTGGAGGGGCTTGTAAGGGTTGGGAAGGGGGAGAAGGGAACTATATTACACATCACGATATAATTTAAATCAAAGCGTCCCATGTTACTCGTTATACACCTGCTACCACCCCGCGGTCTGGTCCTGATTGATAAATTATGGATCTTGCCTCCACTGGTAACTCTCCATTCATGAACAAATAGCCATATATATATAGCCAAGAAATCGTATTTCTCTCTCTTTCCCCATTTGAATGCATGCGTTAGGAAAGGATGGAGAGATGCGGTATCACGTGACTTCAGCTCTGGTTTCTGTCCTTTTCTAATACACGCAGTCAAATGGCCAAAGAGAGAGAAAGACGATTCCCAGACGACGGCTTTGTTGATAAACATGATATTTCGTCTCCTTCAATTATTCATCTGCTTTTCATGTCCTCTGAATGATGGATGTTTCTAACGTGTCTCTGAACAGTGTTGCCAGATCGAGGGTAAAAAGCCGTATCGTCCCCATTTGAATCAATGTAAAACGTGTGGTTTTTTCACTCCAATCTGGCAACACTGTCTCTGAACAATATACAAGCAAAAAATGTTAATTTTCACTCTGTGAGTCAGAGCTGCAATTTTGCGCACATATACTCCATGGTATTTATTTTTCAATGCACCGATGATTGCGCCGGCTGTCGAAAAAGATTACACGGTTTCAGTTCAGTGTATGAGTGTACTGCATGAAAATACTCTGATCTGTAGTCTTTTCTCAATCGGTGCAATCACACCGTTTAATTATGAAAACATCCGCAAGTTTTTTAAAGCCATTTACGACTCGGTTGAGAAAAGATTACAGATCAGTGTTTTTTTCGTGCGGTACAGTCATACACTGAACTGAAATGTGTAATCTTTTCTCAATCGATGGAATCATCGGTGAATTAAAAAAAAATGTCATTAATTATACGCAAAACGGTAGCACTGCTGTGAATATCAGCAAGAGTTGAAAGCGTGAACACAGCAAAAACCAGAGAAAACTCTTTCGTAGCGCTGACAAAACCTTTGCTAAAGCAAAATGACCCAGCAAAAGATTTCAGTTGAGCCAACCACATCTTTGGTTCTCGCAGCAAAACCTCTTTCTAGTTTCTATACAGAGGCGTGCAAAATCTTTTGGTTAGCTCTACGTGGTTTGGTGATGCGGACCAATCACCAACAGTGGCGTAGCATGCAATAGGGCAACGTTGTATTTTGTCCATTTAAACCCATGTGAAAAGTCGAATTCGAAGGAGCTCACCGAACACTCAACAATTCGATATTTTTAATGGGTTTGAGTGGACGAATAGCAACGTTGCCAAAATGCAAGTTACGCCACTGAGCACCAAATGTCCACTTTGAAGTAACTTTGGATATCCAATTTGATCGTCAGAACAGATTTTAAAAACATCACGACGAGAGTCTTTAATGCGTCAAAGCTGAGGAGGCGGGGATTGTTTATACGTGAAAACTCATGACGCGCGGAGCAACTACAGTGGAGGGTGCCTATTGCCTGTGAATCACGTCGCACAGTGAATTAAAGCATGCAATTCTTCGGACATATTTCATAATTGAAAATTTAGTTAATGAATAATAAAAGGCTAGTTGACTAAAAATAAGTTTAATTACTATGTGTTTGTTGTTGTTGTGGTGAAATGGGTGAGAATCTGGCGAAAATCCGGGTGATTCCAACCTCCGAATGCATTGTTTGATCTGCAATGTCTTGTTGATTTAGGCAGTTTCGGCCTTGGAACCAGGCATAATAAGGCATTTTACAGGACGTATAATTCATAATCGCAAAAAGGTCGCATTAATTGTTTGATATAATAGTCTGAATTGCCGTTCAAAACTGCGGTTATGGGGAAAAATACATTGAATGAAAGTTTGTTTGGAACCAGAAGTCGTCGAACGCCAATCGATACGATATATTGCTCTACTAAAACAATTTGTAGAAACTTCTCATCAGTGGCAAAGCGTTCCTAGTAACAATTTTTTGTTGGTCCATCAGTTTGTTGATCAGCCAATGTTCCATTCATCAATATTTTTGTTGACCGCCATTATAGAATTCTTTTTTTTTTTTTTAAACGCTTTATTGAAATTAAATGTTCTACAAAGATTTTTACAATAAAATAAACTGGTCAGCCCCACAATCGGGGCTATCGACATTTTGTTAACATTTTATATACATAATAATATAAATAATAATATTTCTTTCCCCCCTCTGCTGGCCGACCGATAAAATTTGCTGGTTGCCGACCGATAAAATTTGCTGGTTGCCAACCAACAAAATTTTGATGGTCGGCGAACAAACTGATGGGCCAGTAAAACCATTTTACTGGGGGCGTGCAATATGGCAACGTTGCATTCGGTTCATTTGAACTCACGAAAAGTATCGGACCATCCTGCATCTAGAAATCGGCGACTACTAACGAATTCGACCTTTTCTATGTGTTCTAATGGGGAGAAATGCTACGTTGCCAAATAGCACACTTCGCTACTATGCTTCTCATGTCCGGTAAACTCGACAATTCGATCCACCGGGCGTCGGTTGTATGGATACGGTAATCGAAAACAATTAACGTAACGCCCCCCCCCCCCGCCACAACCTCGAACCTCGAACCTCGCCAAACCAACCGGGAACTAAACTTCGACTTCGTGTGCTTTACGTATACTTTAAGTAATAAGACACAAGAGCGCGGATGATTAAGTGTAAGTACGTATGTATAGCATTGCAGCCAGTGTCGCGTCGGTGTAGTTGGAGTATAGCATATACTCTTGTATATATGTATACCTGTATAGTGCATATAGTGTATACTAGAGGATACCTGTGTAGCCACAAAGGATAAACGTTATTTACGCGCGGAGAAGAATTCGCACCAATCTCTCTTCACTCTATTGTTTTCCCTTCTCCGATGCGATGATCGCGGGACAAGACGCAGCGCAACGCGACGCTATGCTCTTCACGCCACGCCACGCCACGCCGCAAGCCGCGCGCCGCGTCCTTGCTCAGGTTCGCGACGCTCGTAATTTGTACCGCCAAGTGTCTCCAGCGTTGCCATAATCAATCATGCTCTATATCAACTGTGAATGAGGACTGTTCATAAAATGTTTAGTAACTCCCCCCCCCCCCCCCCCCCCCCAATAGACTTTTACCAAAACTATACTTTTACAAGAATATTAATCAAGTTTGTTGTAAGGTGTCGACAGTAATTATGTACTTATTTCATGTATAGTAAAAGTAGACATTGTTTTAAGGGTAAAAGAGAAAAATAAAGAACCATAAATTATAAATCTGTTTTTTAAATTAGTAAATAGATAAGCGGCATTTACACAGAAAAAAAAGACTGGTAGAATTTACCATCTGCATAGCTATGATTGTTGAGTCTACTATCAAGTATGGGAAATTTTACCACCACATGATAAATGCAACGTATCTTGCGGAGAAATGTACCTACAGGTTGTTATCTTACATTACCATAAGGTACGTTGCATTTACCATATGATGGTAAAATTTGACCATACTTGATAGTAGACTCCAAAATCAGCCATGCAGATGCTAAATTTTATAATAGTATAGTCTTTTTTTGTGTAGTATGACAAAATCTTTGGAACAAGTCCTTACCTGGCAAAAGTCATGAAACACGTACTTCACAGCGATATGCAATAAGTTTGCCAGACTCGATTTCAGAACACATTTTTCAATTGGTTCATATGAGGAAATCAACCAACCACATGCTGACGAGCAAATATGGAGTTTTTTGACCTGCGGACTTGTAGTTTGTTTGTTTGTTTTTTGTTTTTTGTTTTTTTCGAATTGGACGTGGTTAGGACTTCTGAAACATACTGTAATTGTATAATCTTATAAGGTACGTACTTATAAGGTACGTTGCATTTACCATATGATGGTAAAATTTGACCATACTTGATAGTAGACTCCAAAATCAGCTATGCAGATGATAAATTCTACCAGTCTTTATTTTCCGTGTACCTTTAGGATAAATATAGATGAGCCTATATTATATTATTGCGATGGCGCAGATGCCTGTCTGTCTGTATCTTAATTCCTAATCCTAGTATAACTTTTGAACCCATGGTCCATATGCATCCAAATTTTATAAGGAAGTTGCTTTCAACATTCTCCATTTTTTTTTTTTTTTTTGGGGGGGGGGTTTCGAAATTTTAAATTGCAAGCAAGTTACGGAAGACCAGAGGTTTCCATTATAATCAATGGGAAAGTGGGTAAACATAGGGAAAAATTGAAATATTTCAAATAGAGCTGTTTGAATTTGATGAAAAGCAAAGACATTCTGCAACCCGCCTATTGTAAAATTAACCCCTTTAGGGAGGTCAGAGGATCTCCTCAGATTATTATTGGGGGGTCTGGGGGTCTCCCCCAAAATATTAAAAGGTGGTCTGGGGGTTTCCTCAAAATACAAGGGGGTCTGGAGTCCCCCGCCTCAGAATAATTTTGATGTGAGAAAGTGTTTGTGGGGTATCCTCCACCCTCCCCCCCAGTTTATTTATTTTTTCTTAACCCTTCTTCATTCCTCTTTCTCTTATTTCATCTGGGCCCAAGTTGAGGAAAGAGGACTTTGAAACCTAAGAAAAAAAAAAGAAAAAAAAAAAAATAATAATAATAAAAAAAAAAAAAACGTTGGGCCAAGACAGGCCCAATGTGTAATATCACTTAACCTAAAGTGAAAAACATATTCAAAAAAGGGGAATAAAAGAATCTAATACAATAAACCCGATTACTCCCGTATCAATTCAAATTCTGTAAGTATGCGACATCAGGGAGGAATTCTTTAGAAGCAGTCTTTGTAAACAAGTGTGAAAAACGGCATCCCACTGGCGCAACCAGGATCTCTTCCATCTCTCTCATTTTCCATTTGAATGTATAAGTAGGAAAAGGACAGGAAGAGGAGGTTTTATCCCGTTGTCCATCCTTGTCTAACATACGTTTTTTAATAGAGAAAAGAGAGAGATGAAGAAACTCTCGGTGCGCTACTGCCGCATCAAATAGCGGCGCCCATGATTTTCCTTGTCTCTTTTTATCTCTCTACTTATAGGGAATCTGACTGAAAATAAGTGGGTACTTAACGCGACACCCACCGCTAGATGGCGCTCAGGCATCTGCGTCAATCATTCGCGCGCGCCACACAATGAATTGTCGCGCGACAGTTAGTTGTCCGCAGTGCCCATCTTTGTATCAAAATTTCCAATCCTCCATGGCATGAGCATCGCGGACATTAAATACAATCACGTGACGATAATTATTGTCACGACTTACTCACGATGTTGGACGTGTGCGCAGACTCGTCGACGCATGACGTTTCCTGCTTATGCAAATCTAATTATTACCTATGGCGTATATACCTATATATACGCCATTCGGGCACGCGTATGCGTGTGGCGTATGATGTGTGCGGCGCGGCGCGAGCGTTTGAGGCACAAGACAAATATTTGTAAATCAATTGTTTTTAGTGCAACTCGAACAATAAATTTTAATTCGATCACTTGCTTGTATGTTTATTACATGGTAGTAGTGCTCAAGACCTTGATCTTGATGAGGGTTATACGTTAGTATCGTAATGGTATATGGGCAGACGCGCGCAGGTATATTGTGGGCGATGCGAGCCGCGAGTTGCAGTAATCGCGTCACAATTACCGCCAAACTGGTTTCGCCCCCCCCCCCCCCCCCACCACCCATCAATCGCATCGCTCAAACACATCGTCTTGTATGTACATTGTCAGTGTCGCGTCGGATGGGTCATCATTCCAAGTTACTTGAAAACATTCGTCTCGCAATTTGTCATTCTATTGTTTGGGAAGGAGCAATTATTTCATTAGCAATTTCGATCAAACAACATGGCTGTCCCATACATATAAGGGATGACATTTATAACGTGTAGTCCTATATGGAATTTCAGAAAAAGTTGACGTGACGGAGACGTTAAAATCATTACGAGGAAATTTCGCTCAATGGGCCTCTTGAAAACTTTTGCTGAGAGTAAATGAATAGTACAAGCTGATGTAAAAACCAGCGAAAATCACGAAAATCACACTAACAACGTCTAAAAGTTTGAAATAAGCTTACATAACTGCTGTAACGGCAAGATCGTAACGGTATGGTTCAACGCAGGTATCATGGGGGATTCCCGTCTAATTTGTCACTTTCTGAACGGAAACACAGAGATATGTCTCAATTTAGAAAGAAATCTCCCATGATACCTGCGTCTCTTCGCCATTAAGCTCGATTCTGAGAGTAAATTTTGTGATTTTTTAGTGTGCTCATATCGTCATTTTAACATGTTTTATGCAAGATTAAACTCTTCAATCCGCCGTATAGCAATAGTTTATTGCAAGATCCCCATTCATCGATATAAGTTTCTGAGATTACGTGATAGTAATTCTTTTGAAATTGATGACTCAAAGGGTTAGGTTAAAACTTTGGCGGATACGTACAGGAATTTATCCTTCTTTATCCGGTCATTTGAATTTGTATGGATGTGTTACAAAAGGGTTTAAGATGGAGTACAAATCATGCATGTTACTTTAGCCCCATACCTCCGTCCTCCATCCTTCTCTAACGTACACGTTTAAATGGGAAGAGATTGAGAAAGACACATTTCTGGATCCACCCATGGGTTAAATTGGAACCGTTAGTGTAGGAAAGGGCATATGTTCCTATTTGTAACTTTGAAACGTCGAATGGCAAAACTAAGATGTTCTCATCTCATCATGTCTATTAAACTCCCACCCCCCCCCTCTCGAAAAGCGTCCTTCCATCACATTTTCACATTTCTCAACCTTTTTAACCCTTTCATACCTGGAGTCCATTCCAATGGACATTTGAATAACATATACTCTTATGGAAAACAAAAAAAATCAATATGCGCATCAATTTAGGTGAGGAAACAGCGCTGAGATCAACAATGTTGGTCAAAAATCCGTTCCTGAAAAAAAGGATTTTCAGGTCTGAAAGGGTTAAAACAGGATTTTATGCAAACAATTCTGTGGCGTCTGCCCGTCTGTCAGTCCGTCCGTATACTGACATAACTTTTGAACGATTAATCTACACATCCATGCATGGAGATTTTGCATAGATGTTGCTCTTCAGATTGTTCTCTAGGGGGTTGTTATCTGTTTTTTTGAAATTTTAATTTTTTAGTAATTAAGTTATGGAGAAAAAATTGTTTAGTGGTCCTGGAGGCGGTTTCCCTAGAATATAAAAGGAGGGGGGGTTTCCCCCAGAATAAATTTGATGGGCGAAAGTGTTCGTAGGGTCTTCCCTACAGTTTATTTTAAAGTAACGCTTCGTTTCGAACGATTTTATATTCACACTCGGGAGGGGGAGGGGTGTCGAGTTTGGGAAATGTGTGGGCCAAAATCCTCCGGAAAGGCTCTCTGATAGCGCTACTCTCATACAACAATGTATGTGCTCTTCCCGAGAATTGTGCATAGAGAACATATGGAGGTTTTTAGCCGTAGAGCACACTGGTTGTTTTATGGGCGCTTTTTCTGCTTCGTATATCAACGCAAAGGATGCTTCTGAGAGAGGGATAATTTAACGACGACCATTTTCAATAACACCCATCAATCAAGAAATCATGCCCATAATGAACCTCCCCCTCCCCCCAATCTATATCTGTAAAAGTGCGTTGACCATCCGCAACACCACGTAACGCACTTGGACCGGATCGAATCAAGGTGACCAACAATTCATTTTTTTATTTTTCGATTTTTTTTCTAAAAAAAAATTTACGATCGCGCTGCGGGTCCAACTTTTATGTGTGCGCGGCCGAAAAAAAAAATAAAAAATTATGATTTCGTAGCGGAACACGAAAAGGTTTGTCAAATTGGTCTGAAGCTTTCTTGCAAAAAGGGACCAACTGTCTGTGGAGAACCCATGTGTAGTTGGTTCCCTTCTGCATTCGAAGCCTCCGTCGAATTGTCAAGCGGACTCGAACACCCGCGCGACACACTCGACATCGTCAACTTGACATGACACGCACCTCTTCGAGCGTCCCAGTCCGGTCCTGTGTGCCTGCGGTTGCGTCGTGCCTCTGCGTAGGCGTCCCGGTTTCCTGTTTTTGTCACGGTCATCTCCAAATTTGAACCAGTAATTTAATTGCGCCAATTCGAAAGACAAGTCCTTTTAAAGAATCTACTCCCCCCCCCTCGGAAACCCCCCCCTCTCTCTCTCTCTCTTTCTCTTTCTTCTCTTCTCTCTCTCTCTCCCCTCTCTCTCCCTCTCTCTCTCTCTCTCTCTCTCCTCTCTCTCTCTCTCTCCTCTCTCTCTCTCTCTCTCTCCTCTCACCACTCATTATCCTCTCTCCGCGAAACGTTGCCATGTATCACTGTGTCAGTACATGCAATGCGTCTCTTTGGCGTTCGATTTCGATACATCAATACACAAGGCAATGTTTCCTATAGGGGTCAGTGGCGTAGCCACGAGAGGGGGGGGCAGAGACTCTGCCTTTGAATGTTTCTTTCGATATATTCTTTCGACATTAATCGTAAGGAAGCTAATTTTTCTCGGGAGTTTTGACAAATTTTGGACCTTCGAAACCCCCCCCCCCCCCCCCGAAAAATGTCGGGCTACGTGATCGCTAGAAGTCACATGAGAGTGAGGGATATCAGATTGCGCTAAAGTACCAAATAACAATACAAAAAAAAAAAAAAAAAACATTCAATTATTTTCCTAATTAGTTATACCAATTATTGGTTAAAGTACCTTATTCTTTGGGTAAGTACGACCAATTAATTTAACTGGGGAAATTTCACTAATAATTAGTAGGACAAACAGTGGCGAGGCGTGTGATTTGGCAACGTTCCTTTCTCCCATTTAAATACATTAGAAAGGTCGACATGCCCGGTCATCGCCGATGACTGAAGCGTTCGATTTTTTTGGTGAATTTAAATGGAGAAAATACATTATTGCCAATAATCACGCTCCGCCACTGAGGGCGAACCAATTCTTTTCTTTCAGTGTATACATCGTGCGCTGACGTTCGTCTTTTTAATTAATTTATCTTGAAAATCGGCAACACTGTACAGATTTCGAATTCCCGCGCGCGCGCCGCTCTGTGACCCTGCCCGCAAGCCACCGTTAATATGCACAGAATCTCTGAAAAAGTGTCTCTTTGCTATAATAGATAATAAATTAAAGACTCATTTAATTCTTCCACATAATTGAATTTTTATTTTGTTTATTATTTATGACGCCGTATTAAAGGACGCTAAACACAATTGTGAAATTTGACTTAATCATGACCACCAAAAAAACGAGGACTGTGTTGACGGCTATACCTTTGTACACGATGAGGATATGTGCTTATAAATAATGTATGAGTGTCTCTTATGTTTATGATATTGTATGGAGCAATATTTTTCATGTATGGTCTCATCTCATGTCACCTGATGCTTCATATCTCATGAGCCTGTCGCTTCTTTGCAAAAATTTGATTCATTAAATTGTCATACCATTGATTTAGAATGCGAATTTGAATGAATGTGAAAATGGAACGCACTTTAACCTGCGGTTTTCAGTGGTGGTTCGTGTTATTTCGCAACCATTTTTTCTTGTTGCGCCTCGTTACTTTTTGATTTTTGGCCACTTTTTGACAGTCTCAGACCATTGTGAAACGGTGCATGGCTGAAGTCAGTGTTGTCAGAAGTACGGATTTGGTCCGAATAATTTCCACAGAAATAAATACAAAACTCCCGGCTGTAAACCTGAAATCTGGCAACGCTGGCTGAAGTAACAGGGACAGCGTCACCGTAGCCAGCTTTGCAGTTTGGTTAGATTAAATTTCAAACGGCGAAACCGCCCTCTCCTGCCCTCTTGATTAGCCTGCTGTGCAATATCTTTCGCGACCATTGTCATAAGTAACTACTTGTAATACTATCGTTCAGAGTCGTAGTATTCATACAAAATAATTCACAACTGGCATACTTTCCTACGACACAAACCTATTTTGAAAGCTCTGTGACATATCTCCAATCATGCATCGTTCTATGCCCTTTCATAATCTTCGAGAGATATCAGAGCTGAGTACTATGAACAGTCCGCTACTATCCCACGAAGTTCATTCACGTTTCATTGAGCATTTGTATAACTCACATCAACGATTCATTTTGAACCGAAATATTAGAATGCTGCGACAATGAGTACAATAGCTCTCGAAGCAGTGGTGAAAAATGCAATTTGGCAACACTGATTTTCCTTCATTTAATTCCGTGTTTAATAATAATTAAAGAAGAAATCGCTTCCAGACATGTTTTGAAAATGTATACTTTTATAGTGAAAGTTAAACACGAGTAGCACATAGGATCGAAACTAGCCAAGCCTTAAGTGGGTCGTGCAATGTGCGGCAACAACGGATTCTCTCCATTTGAACCTACGTAAAATAATCGATCCTTGGAGGATTTATAGAGTCCCTCAGAAATCGATATTTTTGCATGGTTTCTAATGGCAACAAAAAAATGGTTGCCAAATAACAAGAGCCGCTGTTAAAAGTGTTCTATTTTCACATTTATTCAAACTTGTATTCTAAATTAATGGTATGACAATTTTATGAATCAAATAAAATCTAGGAGGAATAAACAAGAGAATATGGAGTGAAAATAATAAAATAAAAAAAAAAAACAACAACACTTCCCTTCGTATTATTTAACACTCTCCACTTACTTTCACTTACAATAACTGATCAAGGCGAGGCTTTCTTTTAACCCTTTCATACCTGAAATTCTTTTTGATTCGAAACGGATTTTTGACCAACAATATTGATCTTAGCGCTGTCTAATCGTCGAAATTGATGTGCTTATTGTATTTTTATGTTTTTCATAAGACTGTCAGTCATTCCTATGTTCATTGGAATGGACTCCAGGTCTGAAAGGGTTAGGGTGAAAATGGATCACTTCGAGGAGAAAAGATAATCCACCAAATAAGAAAAAAAAATGAAAATAAAAAAATAAATAGATAAATAAATAATGAATAGATAAATAGATAGAAAGATACATAAATAAACAAACAAATAAATAAATGAATAAATATAAACACTGAGAACGTGTTTCATGGCGCTGTGCGTTCGCCACTTCACGAATCAGCCGTATAGCGAAAGTTCGCAACAGCCGCCCGCGATCACAAAACTACCAGTCTATTATAGGCCCCTCTCTCTTAAAAAATTCTTGATTATAGCCCTATTGTCAAAACCCTTTCAATAAATAATTTCCAATGTATCATATTCGAAAGGGTCATCTAATTCAGCGGGCCAAATAATTATTTTTTTATTTTTTTAAAAGAGCCACATTGCCAGAGGGGCGCTTCGCAGCTACTCGTATACACACACGAGTAGACAATACAACACCATATTATCTTGTCTCGAAACTATTTTTTTTTTTATCAAGTGACCTATATAGTCTTTAATATTTTTATTTTCCATTTTTTTTTTTTTTTTTTCAAAACATCCATCATGAATGAGCAAACGTTTTTTACTAACCTCTACACATATTTTTACTATAGCGACAAAAGGTTTTTAACTCCTCCTCTTCAAATGTGAGTATATGTGTGAGAGCGAGAAAGAGAGAGAGAGGGGGAGAGAGAGAGAGGGAGAGAGAGAGGGAGGGAGAGAGAGAGGGATAGAGAGAGAGGGATAGAGAGAGAAATAAAGAGAGAGAGAGAGAGAGAGAGAGAGAGCGAGAGAGAGAGAGAGAGAGAGAGAGAGAGAGAGAGAGAGAGAGAGAGAGAGAGAGAGAGTGAGAGAGAGTGAGGGAGCCGTGTTCAGAGAGCAGAAAAATAACGGCTTTTCTATTATGACGCGAGGATCGCGAGTTCTTGGGGCGCGGCGAGAGGGAGAGAGAGAGAGCGAGAGCGAGGGAGAGAGGGTGAGAGAGAGAGAGAGAGAGAGAGAGAGAGAGAGAGAGAGAGAGAGAGAGAGGAGGGTGAAGAGAGATGGTAATTGCGATGGGGTAGGACAAAATAAAATCACATAACCCCACAGTACTTCACAGCGTATACTTTTACCTATCGCCAACCGTACGTACGCGATAGTATGCGGCGCGGCGTCCAGCATGCATCGCGGCCAGCGCAATCCTCAACAGACCCTCCACGGATCAAAAACACAGCTGGTTCTCACCCTTCACCCTCTCCCCCTCCCCTTGTTCAACCATCCCTCTACCTACCCGTTTGACACTGCCTCGCGCACGAGTTCCGTCAGATCTACAGTGATGGGTCGCTTTTGCACTTTCTTGCTTCAGTAATGTTCATTCACTGTGTGAGTAATGTGTGTATTCTCCGTTGCCTCCGGTCCGGTATCTGAAGGCTAAAGAAACACACCTCCAATTCTTTCGTTCGTAAGTCTAAACAGACCACCATCCGTTGAAGCGAATGTTTTTACTGTTATTTTAGTTGTGAATAACTCAATTGCTTGCTACAATTTTTTCATCTACAGTTTCCACTGATTCAATTTTAATCCTCTAAAAAAAAAAAAAAAAAAAAATAGTGTTTTATTGTTTGATACAAGTGCTTCCTAACACATGCTGATATAGTGTTTGATTAGTTTTTCTCAAGTTTCTAAAAAAGAGAATGAGCGTTTTATCTGTAATGAATTCATTTGTTTTGTTTTGTTGATTTAAATTACTTAAAGTTTTTTTTTTTTTTTTTTTTTTTTTTCGTTAAAAAGTCTAAAAAGACCCCATCCGTTGAGGCAGTGGCGTTTCTTTGATTTGTGATTTAATCATTTCAGTTATTGTGAATATTTTGCTCACTGACAAATATATTTATAATCAACACGTTTTTTAACGATTTAGTTATATTAATCTTAACAGCGTTTTATCGTGTGATTTAAGTGCTTCCTAACATGTGCTGCAATCGTGCCTGGTCAGTTTTTTTTAAAGTTTTCCGGAAAGGGAGCCGTAAATGGACTTAATTAATTTGTTTTTGTTGCCGAAATCGTTCCACTGTGTTTGAAATTTTATTTCGAAAGTCAAATCTTATTAATGTTTACCAAGAAAAGTGCCTGGAGCTGGTGAAAAAGTTTATACATGTTGCCAAATCAGGTTTGTTTACTTCTGTCAAGAATATAGTTCTTCGTTGATGAAACACTTGAATACGTTGAAATCGCGATGGTCTATAAATGACATTATTCGATCAACGCATACATATAAATTAAATAAATGTACAGATTTTGGTGTCACCCAGAAAGTATGGCTAATTTCACTCGAGTATGGTAAATGTAACGTATAACTTGAGGCAGTGGTGGATCCACGGGGGTGGGGGGGGGACGAAAGCACGTGCCCCAAAGGCCCCACGTCCCAGAAGCCTCAAATGTTGCCCTTTTTCAATAGAAAATCGCCCGAAATAGCTTCCACCGACGCTTCAAATTTCAAAATTTCACAGGCGTGCCCCCCCCCCCCCCCCTAGAAAATTTTTCTGGATCCGCCACTGACTTGAGATCAAATTAGGATAACCCATAACCGATAGCTATATTATTCTACCTAATATCTAGTTTAGTTTACTATATTCTGGTGAAGTTCATCATACTTTCTGGCTGACGCCAAAATCTGCTATATTCTTATGGTTAACTGTACCTTACTTTTTATCTTGAGAAAGCAATATCCAACTGGACCCTTATTCGTTGACTGATGACCTACGACAAGATTCCGATGCTCCTCT
Source organism: Trialeurodes vaporariorum (assembly GCA_011764245.1). Classification (NCBI taxonomy): domain Eukaryota; kingdom Metazoa; phylum Arthropoda; class Insecta; order Hemiptera; family Aleyrodidae; genus Trialeurodes; species Trialeurodes vaporariorum. The sequence continues at coordinate 25,677,120 of VMOF01000001.1, read as the reverse complement.
CTCATTGGCCACTGACAATCCCGATGACACATTAACACTTTGCTCATCAACGTGTTGAACGTTGCTTTGTTGAGACCCCGAGTAAAATTTGCCAACCGATTTTAACCTAGGCAAGCGATAGCTAGTGCTTAGATTGTGTTTCTGATTCTCTCCAGCGTTGCCAGATTTTAGGGAAATTCCAGTTGATTTCTCATGAGGGACCAATGAAAAATCTACTGATATTTCCCTGAAATCTGGCAACGCTAATTCCCTCCCGCGATGTCCAGCGACAAGTTATTAGGACGAAACACCGTTCTCGCGAAAGGCTTAACAATCCGACCTTTCGAAAATCCCGCCACTGCATGCGTATGAACCAATGAGCTATAACTTTAGAGTGGCAGCGGGCTGGTCTACCTTGTGCCACACCGGGTAGAAGGAATCCCGGGAAAAAGCGGAATCTGGACGGCAGATTCCAAGGTTTGAGGTTAAATTTTGTAGGTCGTTCGGAATTTGGCGGGAATCTGGACGGCAGATTCCAAGGTTTGAGGTTAAATATTGTAGGTCGTTTCCGGCGATGCCCGAGTTTGATTACGAAACGACCGGAAACAACCTACAAAAGTTAACCTCAAAACCTATTTTTATGGCAAGATGGCGGCGCCCTAGGAGACAACAATGAACCAGCGGAACGTTCCTTGATGTGCCACTCTAAAGTTATAGCTCATTGGTATGAACTTCTTTCGCTCTGGATTTAAGCGCGCCTAATTATTTTTCGCGTAACTTCGAATCCGTTTTTCCTCCGCGATTCAGTGGACGACCGTTAGTAATTGTAAAAATTACCGAGGCCTAAGCTAATCCAGCATTTGTATAAAGTGCATCAACATTTTTATGACCCATCATGTAGTTGTAGGTTATCGAGCATATGTCTTTCTGCAGAGTAAGCGGTCTGCAGAATCTCCTTTAAAATAGCTCAACATGCAATCATGCATACAAGTGTCTGCCAGAAGAATGACGATTCTACATTTTTAAAATTTAATTTGTGTTTAACTTATAATTAACCAACGATTTTGAAAAGAATAAGAAACAGCAGAAGAAATAAAAAATAATCCTAGGTGAATAATTAATTGGTCTAACGTTGCATAAGGCAACGTCCTTCTGGATACAGATCCCTGTTCCTTGCATATACAGGGTGTTTCAAAACTCACGCGCCAAACCGCGGGAGTGGAAATTTTCTGGTTAAAATAATGAGTTTCTTTCCCTATACTATCGTTTGAGTCCAAAAGTGCCCAAGTGTCCAAAATTTAATTTAAGTTAAACATATAATTAACCAGCGATTTTGAAAAGAATAAGAAATAACAGAAGAAATAAAAAATAATCCTAAGTGCATTAATTATAATTGGTCTCACGTTGCACAAGCCGCCATGTCCACCTGGATACGGACCCCTGTCCCTTACATTTACAGGGTGTTTCAAAACTCACGCGCCAAACCTCGGGAGTGGAATTTTTTGGGTTAAAATAACAATCTTTTTTCTATACGATCGTTTGAGTCACTTAAGTGCCCTCCTCTTATGCTAAAGCCCCCAAAGGTTTTAATTTATTTTGGGAAAAGCTCCCACAATTTTATGAACAAAACGTCAAATTAACATTGTCAAAGATGTCGAAGTTTTACTCAGAAAATTTAATTATGATTTTCAAAATGTCAGAAACTAAATCCAACTGTACTTTTTAGGAAATCTTGTACCTTGGATGGCTAAAATTTAATGTTGTGGATGATAACTTTGAAAAATGTTTATTCAAGCCAGCAGAGACACAGAGAGATCTACGATCATACTCAGGCGTTTTTCAATGCGACGCGTTCTAAGCGAGGAAATAAAGTCAGCGCATTTTACTGTAACTGGTAGCCAGTGTGTTTGGCCTATACCTATTGGCGTAGCCAAGGGGGAGGGGGGTCCGGGGGGTCTGGACCTCCCCCCCCCCTTGACACCGAAATTTGTCTTAAAAAAAGTTCATGTTTTGCGTTTTCAGACAAATTTTACCAAATTAGTATCTTTGGACCCCCCCCCCCCCCCTGACAATTTTCGGACCCCGGACCCCCCCCCCCCCCTTACAAAAATTCCTGGCTACGCCACTGCGTCGCGTGCAATCTGGCAACGTTGTATATAGTCCATTAAAACCCATGAAAAAGATCGAAACTTTGGGGGTGCACAGTTTACTCCCTCGAATCGATATTTTACATGGGATCAAATGGACAAAATGCTGCGTTGCCGGATTGCACGCGACGCCACTGCCTATACCGCTAACACTATACTTTTTCGTTAACACTAGAACGCCCAACGTCCCATTTTTGGGACCGATCAAAATTAAAAGTTGTCTCACGAGCTTCCTGCTTAACGCAGGGCCCTGAAATTTTATGACTTTTCATCATTTTAGGAGTACCCCCTGACCACCAAGTTTCATCGAAATCCGCCCCTTCCTTCAAGAGAAAAAAGCGGTTCTACCTTTAACGCCCACGTCCCATTTTTGGGACAAGTGTTGTATTTGCGGTTTTAAGCCAGTGAAAAGGATTAAACTTCTTGTAAATGTCTCAATGACGTAAATGGCTGAAACAAACAGTTTTTGAACATCAAGGGAGGGCTCCCTCCCGATCACCTTCTCCTCCCCTCCCGCTCAATCTAGCGAACTTTCCCCTTCTCCCCTCATCAGGACCAGTAACTTTCATCAGAGAACAGTGCCGGGAGTCGCGTGCGAAAGGAGTCGATTCCTCTCCAACAGATCAGGAATGAGCCACTGTTCTCTTAACTAATTTTATGTAGATACCGTGCTCCATTGAGCCAGAATATTTTTTAGCGTTCAGAAACCTGGAATGATATAATATGAACTTCTTTGAGAGTACCGTCCCGAAGAAATTCCTAGTTACTCTCATTAGTTCCGTTGTCTTCAATTCCTCCTATTCTCTATTAGAAAAATTCTGCTCATTTCCCTTTTGATTATTTATTCTTGGGCATAATGGGGCTCTTGCAAACTTTTGCTATAGGAGATGGAAGAGTTGATTCTTGCATAAAAACCTGTCAAAATGATGATATAAGTACACTAAAAAATCACAAAATTCACTCTCAGAATCGGACTTAATGGCGGAGCGACGCAGGTATCATGGGAGAGTCCTATATCTAAAATGAAATACATCTCTGTGTTTCCGCAGAGAAAACGACATTATAGACAGGAATCTCTCATGATACCTGCGTTGATCCGCCATTACAAACTTGCCTTTATCGCAGTTATGTGAAATTATTACTAAATTTTACACTTTTTCAATGTGGTTTTCGTGATTTTTGCTGGTTTTTACATCATAATAAACTATTCATTTGCTCACAGCAAAAGTTTGCAAGAGCTTCATTGTTTCTAACACTGGTAGACCAAAATCTTGTGAAAACAACTCAAACAAAAAACAAAACGGAAAAAAAAAAAAAAAAAAAAAAACAATCGCAAGAAGGTAAGCTTTGTATCCCCCCCCCTTTGTTTCCCTCTCTTCTAATTCTCCCTCGCAATTGCGAGAACTATTTTTCATCATAAATAGAAGTGTTGAGAATGGAAAGTGAACCTTAGAGGACAAATGGGACTCTTGCAAACTTTTGCTACAGGGAATTGAAGAGTTGATTCTTGCACGTAAACCTGTAAAAATGGACAATGTGCACTTTAAAAATCGCAAACTCCATACTCTCAGAATCGGGCTTAATGGCGGAGAGACGCAGGTATCATGAGAGATTCCCATTTAAATTGAGACATATCTCTGTGTTTCCTTAGAGAAAGTGACTAATTACACAGGAATCTCCCATGATATCTGCGTTGAGCCGCCGCGCCATCGCCATTACGAACTTGCCGTTATAGCAGTTATGTGAGTTTATTTCTGAATTTTAGACTTACTACAAGTGGTTTTTGTGATTTCTACTGGTTTAAACATCAGAACGGACTATTCATTTGCTCACAGCAAAAGTTTGCAAAAGCCCCATTTGTGTCATTTTAGGTTGTGTGTAAAATTACCGTGAGATGATCTTATGCATTTTTTGGGATAAAATATCGTGAAAGGGGAAGCTGAAATGAGGGGGAGGGGAGGGGGCGAAGGGAGGGGGTATTTATCAAAGCATACATACAGCAGGCCCATGGATATAAGTGCACGGTTTAATGTTTTACGTACTTTTATTAGGGATCGAAAGAACAAAATTATAGCAAAATAGTAAACTAATGCCCCTTCATTTGCCTGAATAGGCAACAAAAATGCTTGAAACAAAGTAGACATTTCGTACAATTAGTCTCACAAAGTTTACAAGTCCAAATAACACTTTGATCGATAACATATAAAATAACATTCTGCACTTTACAGCACTGTCCCAATTTTGGGACGCTGGGCGTTTTAGGTAGGAGCATAAGTCCGGGCGTTCTAGTGTTAAATGTTGTATTCCCAAAGAAACCATACATTATTTTTGAAGATGTTGGACAGATCTAACTCAAAAGGGACTCAATTAATTGGGATACTTTTATCCATGTTTATCATACCCGGATGCACTGAATTTGTCTTGCTCTCTCTCTCCCCCCCCCCCCCCCCCCACCCCATTTGAATTCATGTATTTGAAAAGGATAGAAGAGGGGGCCATCACGTGACTTTCGCCCCTATCTCCGTCCTTTGCTAACACACACGATCAAATGGGTGGGGGGGATAGAGAGAAATACAATGTCCCAGATCCCTTAAAAATATGCAGTCAAGACTAAAACATTCTTAGTTTTACCATTTAAAATAAATAAATCAACCCCGTGCTGCTTTAACTTAACTGTTTCAAATGGTAAAACTAAAAATGCTTAGTCTTGACCATACTTTTGAGTTTAAGTAAATACTTAAAGTTGGCATTTTTTTTTTTTTTTTCAATGTTATTTCGACCCAAAAAATACGCTCCCGAACTTTAACACCCGAGTTACGAAACACCCTGTATAAGCATTGATTCAAGTCGGCAAATCTCAAATCTACAAAGTGTCTATCATTCTCACTTATCGCATGCAAATCTAGTGCCATTAAAACGCAGCATTGTGTCATCAATTCAACAGATCGCACTGATCAGTCCATTGATCAGTTCTTTACGTGCATACCATTCAAGTCCTGTGTGACCTTACCTTACGTAAAACGTTTTTAGGTTAATCATTTTAGTACATCATCATTTTCAGAGTATAGGCATACTTGCATCATAAATTCCAACTGCAAGACCTTCCTATTTTTATTTTAGATTCATCCTCGTAGTAGCAAAAATAAATAATTAAACGTAAAGGGCAAATAAACTAGGGTGGCGTCCGTGCTAGTGGAGCCTGGACCAACACTCAACCATGGGCAAATCCGTTCTTTGAACCATCTCTGTAATAATTTGGAGGATCCTGCTCATGATATGTCTGAATTATATCTGACTCGAAAATATGTGATAATCTATGAGGTCTTCACATTTTTGTTTTCGCTAATACCGGATTAACATTGATTTTTCCTCATCGTGCTAAAAAATATTTGCTGTCACCACTGGCGCAACCAGGATATCTTCCATCTCTCTCATTTCCCATTTGAATGTATGAGTAGGAAAAGGACAGAAGGAGGGGGTTTTATCCCCTTGTCCATCCCTTGTCTAACATACGTTTCTTAATGGAGAAAAGAGAGAGATGAAGAATCTCTCGGTGCGCTACTGGCTGTCACTAGATCCGCACTGAAGGTGGGTGTATCATTGAGACGATGATGAGTGCAATAACGACATATCTTCAATGTATTTTAAACAGAAGAAGAGTTGTTGTTGCATAATGCACTTATCGCTTCAATTATGTTGTCCCGCGAGTATGCTATTTATATTGGTATTTTAATCTAAAGGAGATCAAGAGGGAATATTTGACGTGATTGTGAGGCATATACACTGTTAAAAAAAACGGATCGAGAGGCATGCTTCGTCCGCCGTTATAATCGAAGCATTCACTCCGAGTGAGAATTCAAGGAGTGAGAATAAGCGGAGTTAGAATTGACGGAGTGGGAATGAAAGGAGTGAGATTCGACGGATTGAGTGTCAATCCCTATCGGGGTGAGAGCTCTCACTCCCTGACGGGGTGAAAGTCGTCCCTCATGGGTTTAAAAAAGAGGATTGCTTTTCACTCCCTATCGGGGTGAGACCTCTCACTCCCTGACGGGGTGAAAATCGTCCCTCATGGGTTTAAAAAAGAGGATTGCTTTTCACTCCCAATGGAAGTCAAAATGTAAGGCGTTGCAGCTCCCTCCAGGAATGAGTCTTATACCTCAAGAATTGCCGCTTGAAATGTGAATCAGGAGTCACGTAGTCACGTCAAACAAAACACATCACGATAAAGTTCTTAGATTTCCGCGATTGCGAGGGGACCCAACGGTGTCATTATTTGGACTGCAATAAAACTTAAGACAGCAGAATTTGAAGAACAGTGTAGCTACCACCACTTATGATAAACACATCCACATGCTATCGCCAATAATTAATCGCTTGATGATGATAATCATCATATGATTCAACGGTACAAAATCGCGCTAAAAAACACCTTGAACGATAAATTTCGATAATTTTAATTGGTCTCGTGCGCTGAAAATAAAAGTTGGTTCGATAGACTAAAAGAGTTATTTAATAATTTTTCGAAGCGTCTACAGTCCCCACCATAACCACCAAATTAGTACTCACAACCAACCAACTGACACTGGTTGTGGCTACAAACATTACTTATAAGTTGAATCGGTAAGCCTATGCAGTTAAACGCATTAGATTTGAGTAAAGTTCTTTGGGATCGGGAAAGAAGAACGCGAAAGAAATAGGAAATACCTGTAAATGCAAGAAATGTCAGAGAAAATGCAAAGAAACGTTACATAAAATATTTAAATTTATCATGGACGTAAAAACACATAGTAAATAAACAAGTAAATTTCTAAAAAAAAATCGTATGCTGGTAACAATCTACTACCTTTCATGCGAGCTATCAAGTTTATTCTCACGTTGTTCCCACGATGAAATATAGAACTTGATTTCAAGGAAATGAAAACTCTATTCAGAGTGTCATTAATCTTCAAAATCAAAAGTTCAAACAAATTTCTCGCCCAAAAACTACCTCAGACATTATAACTATGCGAATCAGCAAGTAGTCATTCACTTCATGTTGAATAAACTATCTAATTATAATCACACATAACACTGGGGAACTTAGAATAACGAGGAAAATGAAACGTACGCAAATAAACACAACCAACGAAAAACGCGCGACCTCTCCTCGGCAGAAAAACTCAAGACTGATTTGTAACGGTCATTGGCGGGGCGGGTGAGAGGGGAAGAGCAGACAACTGTCTCCTACGCGAATGGAGCCTCATCTCGTCCGGACGCAGACTTTCGTCCGCGAGGGATGGAACACAGTCGTTTGGTGGCACACAGCCACCCTGCGTCCGCGTACGGACGATTCGCAGTTTCTTTCGAGCTGGTTTTCACTCTGATACAGAGAGAGATTCAACCTTACGCGGAACTAAGTTTTTTTCGGCTGTCTGGATGTGACTGTCACTCGCTCTCGGGACAGGTTTCAGCCCTTTTTGGAGTCATCTCGTCTTTTTAAGAATAACAACAACCTTTCACGGATTATAACTCATCTCCCCGATTATAAAACTCCGAACTTCTATCTTCTCACTCCGTTATTTTTAACAGTGTAGCCGTAGCCAGGATATTTTTCCTTTCTCTCTCTGCGACCATTTAAACGTATGTGTTAGAAAGGGATGGATGATAGGGGCTGTCACGTGACTTCAGCCGCTGTTTCTGTTCTTTTCGAACACATGCGTTCAAATTGGCTAAGAGAGAGAAAGACAATATCCTGGCTGCGGCTATGTTGTGAGGTGTGAAATTCAAGGGGATATTAATTAAAACTACACCTATAAATCGTATGGAGTGTCGGCTGTTTTGAAATGTTGTGATGTGTCGATCCGTTTTTTTTTTATATGTTCTTGCCAAAATAGGATCCGCACCTCAATCAGTTCCGAGAGTTCGTCAATTTGATTCTGGATGCCTGAATTCGAAGGTTTTTGATGGCTTCTAATTGCGCACCCTTCTCTCAAAGTCATTTATTGTGAACTTTGGCGGTTGGTCGATCGATCGGATTATATAACACTGGCGTATAATTTTGAATACTGCCATCTCATAAAACGTCCTTAAAAGTGTGTGTTTTCGAACAGTTGGCGTTGCGTGCAGACTGACTTCAGAGTTTACAAACAACGTTGCATTTAAACCCACGAAAAAGATCGAAATATCAGGTGTACAGTATGGACTCTCGAATTCGATATATTCAGTAAAAATAAATGGATAAAATGCCACGTGAGATAGATTGCATGCCGCGCTATACTAGTAGAGGGTTAAAAGTTATTTTTAGTGCAAGCAGAGTAGATTTTTTTAAATTTTTTTTTATAGTACCTATCACAGTGTTTCGTCGTTGTAAAAAAAAAAAAACAAAAAAACAAAAAAACAAAAAAACAAAAAAACAAAAAACAAAAAACAAGAAACAAAAAACTTTAAAGTCGTTCAATAAAAACGCGTTTTAACGATTAGTGCAACTCCGGTTCATTGAACGTATGTGACTGCAAATAGCACTTCTTGGTCCTTTTGGGTGATTCCTTTTAAGACGGACGAATGAGGTTATATTTTTAGACATTCTTTTTTTTTGTTCGCTTTAAAGGCAGGAAATGCACTGCGCCCATATAAAGAAGTGGCTTGAATTATTCAACATTTCATTCCTTAAGAGTTAAGTTTCTCCGAATTACGTGCTATCTCAAATGAATCCAATTAGGTCGAACGAGAAACCGCTTGGCAAGGCTGCTCATGGGTGATTCGGGGAGAGGGAGGTGGTCAAAAAGTGACATTATTTGTCAGGGGGCGCGAGCCAAAGGCTTGTTGACAAAACTTGACCTTCCCCCTACTTTGGATGTCAAATTTTGAAGATTTTGCGAGGCAAAAAATAATACATAATTACATAGATAATTTTGTACCAGTGGCGGCTCGTGCATTTTGGCAACAATATTTTCCCTTCATTTGATTCAATGCAAAATAATCGATTCGATAGTGAAGCAGCGATTCATCTGCAATCGATTGTTTTACATGTATTCAAATGGAGGGAAAACATTGTTGCCAAATTGCACGAGCCGCCACTGTTTTGTACAGATGTTTTGCATGCACGTCATTCCGTAAATGGTTAAGCTCGCTTCAGAAGTGTAGGCTCATCTAGACCATAATCTTTGGCGAATTCTCAATTTTTATCCCTTCAAATCAAAACAAAACTTGCCTCCCACCTTCAAACCTTTGATTTTTAAGCGTTCCTCAATGAAAAGCCAACGCTTTGATTCATTCTTATCAATTTTTACTTTGTAACATGAGAATAAATAAATGTGGAAAAATGCCAAAGATTATCGGTCTAGGTGCCTACACTTCTGAAACGACCTCGACCTTGCTCAGTGGCGTCGCGTGCAATTTGGCAACAATGTATTCTATCCATTTAAACTCATGTAAAAGATCGAATTCAGGGGGTGCACAGTGCACAAGGAAAATTCGATATATTTAATGAGTTTAAATGGAGCAGTTGCATTGTTGCCAGATGGCACGCGACGCCACTGACCTTGCTGATTTTGAAATAGTTTTTGTTCTGACTAGAAATTTATATTTTTATTTGAATTTTTGTTTCAGGTATGTATCATTAAGTGGCGTATGTTCGCGTATAGTTAAAGCACTATCAAGAGCTCTCTGAAAACTCTGACAGATACGTATATTCATGGTAGGATTTTTTTTTTCAAAATTATTATTGACAATTTCAAGTTTAAAACATAGGTTTTCCTCTTGGAACTCGAAAAAACAACGTCTAGACTTAATTTGGAGCCATGGCGCGAATCCATACATCATCTTTTCATGCCCACCTCTCTCTTCTGATTCATTCAAACGCATTCGTTAGAAAAGAGAACAGGGTCATTATTTTGTAACGGGTGGGACATTCAGACGACTTTGAAGTAATTTTTATCAACTTTTTAATCATTTAAATGAAAAAACTATCCCACCTGCAACAGAAACGTCTTAACTTCTAGATAGTGATGGGATTTTCAAAATTTAAAAAAAGTCTATCCAAAGGTGAGAAAAGAGCAAAATAAGGGTGTAACAGGTGGAACAGAAAATGGACAAGGCTTTTGAATCACTTCAGAAAAAGTTGAAACTCTATGAGTTTTGAAGAGATAAAAATTTGGAAAAAATATATGTTAAAGGTGAGGGTATAAGCTTTGATCCTACATAAAGTTTTTTTCATTTACTAAATTATTTTTCTCTAAAAAAATTAAAAAGTAGCGTAACGGAAGGGACGCGTGTGATTTGGTCATTGAAAATACACATCAAACCTGCTGTAACATCAACACGTTTGACCTTATTAGATGTAGATAATATTTTCGTCTCTGGTTGCATTTTAATGCGAAACAAGACTCTGCTAGGCACTAATTTTTAAATTTCAATGTTTGCATATCATGTCCACTTTACTGTAGAGTGACCCAACAGGAGTGAGGGCTGAAGTATTGTGATGTTCATTCCTATCTTCTCTCCACCCTTTTCTCACTCATCTGTTTTAATGGGCCGAGGGAGCAATAGAGATACATTTCTGAGGGCCGATCATTTACTTCATCGTTAAACCGATCGACAAGACTGTCTATGAGTGATGCTATTGGTCGAAAATTGTAAAACTTGGCTGTTGCTATGGTAACCATCGTTATAGTGTCCGTTTTTTAAAGGTTACTCATGAGTAGCCGTTATAAAACGAGACTCTTAACGATGGTTACCATAGCAACAGCCGAGTTTTACAATTTTCGACCAATAGCATCACTCATAGACAGTCTTATCGATCGGTTTAACGATGAAGTAAATGATCGGCCCTCTGGATATTTGTGTGACAATTAGTCTAAGGCTCTATAAAGGCCTTCGTATCACGCTCAAAGTACGACCGTCAAATTACTCAAATTAGCATCGGTGAGCTGAAATCCACACAGCAATCAATAGAATTGCCAACCTGACATTTCTCAAATTCAAACATAACCTTGACCGAAACACCTCCAAAAACGGGTTTATTTCTAGTTTATTTGCTTTGTTGACTGTATATTGGATGAACAGATGACACAACATCCATCGTCAAATAACTCGCTGCAGTTTGACGGGCTGTCAAATTGCAGCGAGTTATTTGCAACGGTTGGCTCACCTGTCGTTTTGTGGTGGATCTCGGCTTATCATCGATGCCAATTTAAGGATCCTACTTTGAGCGTGTACAGAGGCCTTAAGACTTCAGCCATTTAAGTTCGTCCATTTAAACCTATGAAAAAGATCGATGCGTAAGATGTTCGTCGAACACCTTTGCATTCGACCGTTTAAAAGGGTTTAAATGGGCAGTATACAACGTTTCCAAACTGCATGCTACGTCACTAAGGGTTATGCCTTTCATACACGCATTTTGGGATTTGACTTTTTTTTTTTTTAGATTCTTTGAACCGTTCAAAAGAGGAAAATGTTTTCAGAATTTTGATGAGTCACTCAATTTTTGTGTGCAAAATGTCTATTTTAATAATATGTCTATTTAATGTCTATACTCAATATTTAATTTTAATCCCATGTTACATAAGATGGTACACATGTGTGCAACTTCCCGTGAAATGGTTAAGGCATGAAATGCCATAAAATTATTCTCTCAGAAATAGGATTACGCAGACCCGGATGATTTTTTTTAAGCGTGCCGTATATACAGGGTGGCCCAAAAGTAACTTTAAAATGGTCATAACTTTTTTAAAAATGAATATTTTTGAAATCGGTTTGCGCCATTCTTCATCATACAGAGGGGCTGATTGATGAGGGGCATTTTCAAATTTGGAGCCCCCCGGAAAGGACCCTTTCGGGGGGGCAACTCAAAATTTTCAAATGGCACCCCCTATCGAGTGATACCTCGTTTGAAAGAAGATAAAAAATGAAGACTTTCGGCGCAAACCGCGCATCGATATCTCGATTCACGTTCGAGATATCGAAGGTCAAAGTTCGATATCGACTGATTTTCAAAAATTCGCAGCGCCCCTCAAAATGATCCAAATTAAAGAAACTCTGGGTGCAAAATATTCTACTAAACAAGCTCTTTAAGAAAAAAAATACACCTATCCCGAAAATTTAAGCCAAATATGACGTTTAGGTCCTCAAAAATGTTCTAGATTTTTTGAAAAATATTGAAACGCCGATCGTCACGGGTACGGTCCAAATATCAGAATGTGGACAGAAAACTGCTGCCCACAACTTTTTATCTCTATCCGTTAAAAAGTAAAAAAAAAAAAAAAAAAAAATTGACCATCCAACAGTTCCTCATCTCACTATCGATAATGGCCAATTTTTTTGGGGTTGTAGTGAAAAAATTTAAGCTTTTGAGGGATCCTAGGCCATTGTAGAGACTCCGGCAGCAGTTTTCTGTCCACATTCTGATATTTGGACCGTACCCGTGACGATCGGCGTTTCAATATTTTTCAAAAAATCTAGAACATTTTTGAGGACCTAAACGTCATATTTGGCTTAAATTTTCGGGATAGGTGTATTTTTTTTCTTAAAGAGCTTGTTTAGTAGAATATTTTGCACCCAGAGTTTCTTTAATTTGGATCATTTTGAGGGGCGCTGCGAATTTTTGAAAATCAGTCAATATCGAACTTTGACCTTCGATATCTCGAACGCGAATCGAGATATCGATGCGCGGTTTGCGCCGAAAGTCTTCATTTTTTATCTTCTTTCAAACGAGGTATCACTCGATAGGGGGTGCCATTTGAAAATTTTGAGTTGCCCCCCCGAAAGGGCCCTTTCCGGGGGGGCTCCAAATTTGAAAATGCCCCTCATCAATCAGCCCCTCTGTATGATGAAGAATGGCGCAAACCGATTTCAAAAATATTCATTTTTAAAAAAGTTATGACCATTTTAAAGTTACTTTTGGGCCACCCTGTATACGGTACGCTTTTTGTTTTCATTTTCATATCTAATATATAGGTTGCATGCTTTGCTTATGGCAAAACCTTGGCGGGAAAGGTTTGAAAAATTAAAAACGTGTTTTCATAAAACTGGTTTCATTAATTGTTAATTTATTGCTGCAATCCAGGAGGTCTCGGCGTCTATTTTCTTAAAATTGTAAAAGTTTTGGTATTCCTGTTAATTTCAATAAGTTATTAAGCGTCAAAGTCGAATTCCTTTGAACGAGAATTCCATACAGGTCCAGCAACCTAAGTCATTTGTGCCAACCTATGAGTCAAAATTCAAAGGCAGGAGGGGGGTGGAAACATCTCCCGCAGGAACCCTCTTTGCCCCTCGCCTTTGGGCTCCACCGGTCACAAGATTTCTTCACGGTGCATTAAGCGGTCGTAAATGTGTCAAAATCTGTTTGACGAGGGTTTCGGAAAGAAGTGACGGCGAGGTATTGATAAAGAGCGGGCGGGGAATAGAAAAGAGAGGGACTCGTTCATATCCTTAAGTAGACCTGTTTAGTGATGACGTCACGATCAGAATTGGTTCCAAACAAATGCTCTATCTCTCACTCTCGTTGATTTACCTATAAGAAATCAGATCCAAATTTTCGAACGCAAATTCATGCTAGTTAAAGAACAGTTTTCTCAAATTTTATTGCACCATTAGATTCCACGTATTTTAAAGTATCTTTTCACTCTAACATAATTCCTAAAAGATCACAAGCGAATTTACAATCAAGCGAATTTACAATCACAGTTATACCGAAAGATGTTCTACGTTTTGTCCTCGTCTTACTCACGGTCTCTTATGGGAGTATCACCGCCATGACACTCAATCATTCTAACTTCTCTTCGTATCGAAGCTATTTCTCGAGGTATAACACATGTCGTGATGGTGCTGATGAGCCTATATCCTAGAATTTTGTGCTCATAAGAAACTGTGAGTGTGACAAGGACAAAACGTAGGACTTTCTTCGATATAACTGTGATTGTGCATTGATGCGCGATGTTTCAAAAAGTTTGTAATATAGCGGGCTCATATTTTATCACTGAGAAAAAAGTGACTGTTAAAACTGTAAGAATAGAGCCATAGATGATTTCGCCTTATTTCAATCATGAAACCTATCGTTGCTATAGTCAGCGCGCTTCAATCTACACGAATTCCGATTGTCTCTATGGAATTTCGATTATTTCTATGGGAAAAAAAGCGCGGGAATATATATCCTATCGGAAAATTCATTGAAACAATCGGAAATTTTTATAAGGGACGTGGAACCCAATGGTGTGATAAACACAACTGGTGCAAAGAACATGTTGTTTACTAGCACTTGTATTTGAAAATTTGGATCGTGTTTCATATGGGTAAACCCACGAGAGCGCGAGTGAAGCGGAGCCTTTTTTGGAACCAATTTTTTTCATGACGTCTCACTAAACAGGTCTTGGTCATTGGAAACATTTGAAATTCTGGGGGATCGGCAAATTGAAAACCTCTTTATGAGCGTCTATGCAATCAAGGGATTTTTGAGGAAATTTTGGGCGTTTTGTTGCGAAAAAAAGGTTTTTAAAATCCAGAACAAAGGGACGGGGGTAAAATTCGCATTAATAGCTCTAAAAAGTGAGAGGGGCTGTCACGTGTCTTCCACCCCTGGACAGCCTCCTTGCTGCGGCTATGGAATTGACTCTGGAATAACTTATTTACCTATCCTAAAAAGTTTCTCGCGTGTACAGTATTTTTTACTGGAAGCTTCTTCAAATTTTGAAAATTATAGGTCCATATGGAACTTTGCTTCTCCAACACGAAAAATGATATCGACCGATGGCAACAGAAAAAAAATAATATTTCAATGAGTTGTAATGAATAATGGCTTAGTTTTGACTGTACACTTTCGATACTTTTCAACAAAATAAATGGGGGAGGGGGAATGGGTCTGTTGCAGACTTTTGCTCCAGCGCTATAGAGTGTTCTGTATCATGTAAAATCGCGTGAAAAGTCCATTGGTGGCATCAGAAAGTCATGAAATGCGATAATAAACTCACAAGAGACGTTTAATGAACTCCAAGTTGGCGGTAAAATATCGAGCAACCTGTATGTATGCACCACGAACATCCAAGGATAGCCAACCTCACAATATCGATCACACCCAATCACAATGTAAATAAAACACGTAACCTCTGACGCTTTGAGGTTGTCAACGTTGGCAATTCTTGGATGTTAAAGGTGCATGCATACGGACTGCTCGATACTTTACCGCCATCTTGCATTTCATTAAACATCTCTTTTGAGTTTATTATCGCATTTCAAGACTTTCTGATGCCACCCATGGACTTTTCACGCGATTTTACCTACGATGAAACACTATTTATCGTTGTAGCAAAAGTTTGTAACAGACCCATTAAAATCCACAAACGCCTTAAACCTCCACACCTACTAATCTATACCCCTAGAATGCTTGACGTGTAAAGGGCACCTGAAATGGTTAGTTCTGTATATTAAAGGATTATTTTTTTATGAATTCGCAAGTGTTCCATTTATGTATCTTACATATCTACATCGTGACAATCGCAATAAGTGCTGACAGCACCTAAAATGGAAAAAAAGAAGAAAAAAAAAACTGTTTATTATTTAGAATCACGGCTTTTCCGAAAATGACGCTTTTTGACTTCAAAAGAACGCAACCTCATTTTTGATCCCTGAACAAGCCGTTTAAAAGGTGGAGGGATTTAGAAATATCTATTGTCTATACTTTATGTGGGTAAAAAAGATCGAGCCTTATCAAATAATTTTCTTTTTTCAGCTTTCAATAGGTTTGTTGCAAACTTTTGCTACAGCGCTATAGAGTTTTGATTTTTATGTAAAATCGCCTGAAAATTACATTGGCGGCATCAAATAGTCATAAAAGCCATTCATAAACCCACAAAACGCATTATAAAGAAAGCCAAAATGGCAGTCGTAAAGCCGAACAATCTGTGCACGCGCATACGACGAACATCAAAGACAGGCGATCCATTTTCCCATTTTTCGTTAGAAGGGGGGGGGGGGGGAAGAAAATATCTCTACAGTCAAACTGTGATTTTAAAAATTTGCATGGTCAAGATGTTGTGTTCTGTGAAGGGTGGCGGGGAGCAAAATATCAAGAATATAGGGTGTTGCAAAACTTAAGTGCCAAATTTATGGAGTGTATTTTTGGGGTGATCATGTACCTATATAAGGCTTTATTTTTCTACATGAATAAGTGCTACAGATGTTTCTCTTCTGAGCTAAAGCCCTCCAAAGTTTTGAAAAAAAAAACAAAAAACAAACACAAAAAAACAACGCCTTTAACTCATCTCCTTATAGATACATCTGATCTAAATTTATTTTTTTCATAATTTCTCACCAAACAAGCTCAATTGGACAGCACTTCTCACAAAAGAACTGAGCGACATCTCTGATAAAATTGAGTTATTGATTGATAGACCTAGCAATACTGAATCTCGAAGCAACAAGTGCTTCTTCTAATAACAACTATTTCCCGTCAAAATTTCAGGTAAAAGTGAGCTGGTGAGCCTCATTGAAGTCATTGTCCATATGATGAAATTAAATGAGAACTTGGTTCCTTTTTCTTAAACCTTAATCCGAGTCACGTAAGGAACCAACTCCGACTTGGTTCCTTTTATAGAATTGGGAACGGACTTAAGTCCGGATTAACGGATTTTAAAATATCAACAGTGTAAACCAACTCTGCCGTTTGGTTTCTCTTAGAGATTCGGTTTTCGTGATTATGCCAAACAAAAAGAAGAAAGGAACCAAGTCACTTTAAACGTTAAAAATTAAGTAGGTACCTTTCCTGCATAGGAAATTCCTTTTTTCCGGTGTTGAAATGCAAAAACATAACACGGTAGTTGAATGAAATCAAAACGTAAGTAATTCCGAGTTTTTTGTTTAAATGCTAGCTCTTCAACTTTGGACTCAATTTTCTCGAGATCAGCTCCATGTCAAGTGGTTCCTCTTTGATGAATTATCATTGCTAGCAAAAGCATTAAAGCTGTTCAGACTTTAGTGGCACGCTTTTCCAACACCTGCGTGTTGGAATTTTCCCTGCTTGTTTTTTTTTTTTTTCAAACAGCATGGTTATCTGAGTTGTGAATGCAGTGCTGCCACTTTTCGGATGGTGATTCTTCAACGTCTAGTGCCGATTTCTGCCACCAGAGAGCCACCGTTCGATTAATGTCAAATTAAAGGCCGAAAGTAATTTATATATTTAAAAAAACGGAGTGCCAGTTATTCTTTCTAGATAATCATCTGAAGAACGTCTATGCAAAATATCTCGTATAAATAATTTCAAAAATTTTGATACAAGAATCGATTTGCGATACTTCACTTTTTCATACTTTCAGCCTTATTTTTGAAGTTATTTTTTTTTATATTTTTTATTTTTTATTTATTTTTTTTTTTTTTTTTTTTTTTTAAACAGTACTATTACATTACTTAGTACTAAACTTACACCTACTATACATTTGAGCATATCTATGTGCTATTTATAACTTACACTAAATTTTAATTTTTAACTTTTCCTGCTAGTCCAGTAACAGAATATCTTTGCTGGACTAGCAAGTAACACAAAATAAATATAGTTCTACTCCCGTTGGGTGTAGACTGTGTCTGAACAAACAAAAATAAAGATAAATAAATAATAAAATAAAATAAAATAAAATTGAAGTTATTGACGACATATTTTGCAGAGACGTTCTTCAGATGATTATCTAGTGACTGACACTCTGACTTAAATATAAATTACTTTCGGCCTGTAATTTGACATGAACCGAACGGTAGCGCCCTGGTGGTAGAAATCGTAACTAAACGCTGAAGAATCACCTTATTAGTCAACTAATAATAAGCCTGTAGCAAAAGTTTGCAACAACTCCATCGAGTTATCTAGGCGACCAAAACAAATTAATCTAGTCCCAATGGCGAGACGTGCGATTTGGCAACGTTCATTTTTCCCATATGAATGAACACATTAGAAAGGTCGACATGTTTGGTCATCGCCGATGACTGAACCGTTCGAATTTTTCGGTGAATTTAAATGGAGAAAATACATTGTTGCCAAGTTTCATGCCTCGCCACTGTTTAGTCCAGAGATTAATAAACTAAAGAGATATGGCAGAACTGCTCAAAACTGTTAATCGACTCCTACGAAGTAGGCAAACTGGCATACAATCTGGTGGACCATTTTTTTTTTTTTTAAACAATTCTAAAAGTAACCGAAGTGCGTTCGGCTGCCGGTAAATGACTTTTGATTAAAGTTTTAGTGGTTCTTTTATTGGTTAAATTTGTTCTTTGACATTTTCCATTTTGTCAACGTGTTTGTAAAGTAAAAAAATTCAGAAAAGTGTGGGCCTTGAATTTATTTCCACTAACAGCAGTAATTATAGCAATGTTTACGAAAAATGGTCCACCAGGTGGTACGCCGTATTGTATCACGGCCTATTTGAAGGCGTTTTTTACGAAATGTCGATTAACGGTTTTCTAACATGGCGGGGATAGGACTTGCTATATCTCTTTAGCTTAGTAATCTCTGGTTTAGTCTAGAGTCCCTATATGTAGAGAGTTAAGACAAGTGAAATCATGGGCGCCGCCATTGGATGCGATTTTGCACATTTGTTTACATTCTGAGGCCGTTGTTGTGTTTTGCCCCACTGCAAAGATTACAGTTCCACTAAGTTTGTAACGATGTAATCTTTTCCTGCTTTTGTTGATCGACATGTATTAACGCTTTTAATGATTCTTTTGAGATTTATAGACATTCTTGTGGTGCATGATGATTAAAATTAACAGATTCATCGCAAATTAACTCTTTTATCTGTAAAAGACCGTTGGTAAACAAAAAAACGAAAGTGCAAAATCGCATCCAATTGCGGCGTCCGTAGAGCCTAAAATTCATCGACCAATCAGAAGTTGACTACCCTCTTGTCTTAACTTTCTACATATAGGGACTTTAGTTTTGTCCACTTCCAATGCACTTTTTCCCCAGAGACTTTTGACTGTTGAGTGTGCGGATTCAGTTTGATCCTCTTCCATTTCTTGAGAAGGCAGGGGTGTTTGATCTCCCAAGACCCGAGACCTGAGACCCGAGTTCCTGGAACCCTTTTTACGTAATTCATTCATGGCTTGCGACTTGCGAATCCTGACACGACAATCGACACGGAAGCGCTTGTTTGTTTTAAAAAGATGGTACCGAGACCGAGCAGGCCCGCAATATTTCTTCCCGCTGACGTGACGCCGACAACTCGACAACGATACACTTCGAAAGATCAAGGTCTCCGAGAAAACATCCTCGTAATAGTTGAACTGGTTTTGGTCATACTCAGCAAGTTTATTTTTTTATTTAATTATTACTGAGGCACCGTTAAATAAGGACCCCACCGGAAAATTTATTTGTATTTATTTTTTAGGTCTGTCATTTGTCTTTCCGCGAACATCACCTGAGAAAAAAAAGTCAAAGCGTTTCTTGATAAAATTTCAAGAAAGATTTTAACATCAGGATTTGGATTTCTGGTCAACGACGCAGCCAGAATCCGTGCCCCCTCCTCCAATCGTTTCCGCGAAAAAGAAGCAGTAAAAAAAAAACAAAAAAAAAAACACTTTCGTAGCACTGTCAAAATCTTTGGAAGAAAAATGACCTCGTAAAAGACTTTCGTATAAGCTAACCTAAGGTTTTGTCATCGCCGAACTAAAGAGCTTTCGCTGGGTGAACCAAAGATTCGGTTGTCTTGACTGAAGTCTTTTGGTGAGCCATTTTTCGACGAAACTTTGAGTCAACGCTGTCTAGTGTCTATCTGGTGAAATTCGAGGAAGAGAAAGACAAATTCCTAAAGCCACGTCTCCAGTGGCGTCGCGTGCACCGTGCAGTCTGACGCACAACGCAGAATTTTGGCCGTTTACACACCTGAAAAAGATCGAACTATTGAAGGTGCACAGTGCACTCCCTCAAATCGATATTTTGCATGGGTTTAAATGGACAAAATTCTGCGTTGCCAAATCACACGCGACGCCACTGCACGTCTCTGATTCGAATTTTAAATGGATTGCAAAAGAAGCGCGGCGTGGGCAACGGTCAGCATTTGTAGCAAGAAACCATGCACCGCATATCTCACCAATCAACGCAACGCATCGGCGAAGAAAATAATAATGAGCCAAAAATATTCAAGGAATGAGATCCTTTGACCTTGCCTTCTGCTCCTTCAGCCGCGTTCATCGTGTTTTTGTCGCCTCTCGTGTTGCGTTTCGCCATAGGCGGATACAGGAAATTTTTTCTCTTTCTCTCTCTCTCTCTCTCTCTCTCTCTCTCTCTCTCTCTCCCTCCCTCCCTCTCTCTCTCTCTCTCCCTCCCCCTCTCTCTCTCTTTCTCTCTTCCCATTTGAACGCGATGCGTTAGAAAAGGACGGAGATAGTGGATGAAGTCACGTGGTGGCCCTCTTTGGTATCCTTTTTTAACTCACGTGTTCAAATGGAAGGGGAGGGGAGAGAGAGAGAGAGAGAGAGAGAGGGGAGAGAGAGAGAGAGAGAGAGAGAGAGAGAGAGAGAGAGAGAGAGAGAGAGAGAGAGAGAGAGAGAGAGAGAGAGAGAGAGAGAGAGAGAGAGAGAGAGGCAAAGTCCTGTATCCACCCATGGCGTTCGCGCGCTGTGTGATGCCGTGCGTTTGCGCCCGCCGCGCGACTCGCGAGGCCCTGGCCGTGGCCGTATCATGTTCGACCGACCGCGACCGTGGGTCCGTGGGCCTATACCTATATACCTATACGGTCCCTATGTGTGGTCTTCACCGTTTGAGTGTTGAAGATTGATGATGCATCGGTGTTGTCCAACTAATTAAGAAACTGTTAACTTCTCATAATGCAGTCAGTGGACATCATTGTTGCCATAGTTCGTAACAATCATAAACACATATAGTAACACACACACACACACACACACACACACACACACACACACACACACACACACACACACACACACACACACACACACACACTCACACAGACGCACACATGACCTTAGCCAGAATTTTTTTCGGGGAAGGCTGCAAGTCGGTTCCTCCTTTCCCCTCTTTCCTTTGTTTTCCTTTCATTTCCCATTATCTCCTCCTTTTTCTAACCTTTGGGGGGGGGGGGGGTGTACAACTATCAGCCCCCCTTCCCAGTGGCTTTCACGCAGACTTTTTGTTGGTTGGGGTTTGTACTGATGAGCAGTTGACTGAAAATCATTCCTTTCTTCCACGTCGCCTCTAGAAATTGGCGATCTGCGGGCCGATCCTTGAAATTCACGAATTTTTGGTAGATTTGACAAGAATGGAAAACTGTGATTGGTAGAGACGAGTCATGTGGTTGCCAAGTTTAATCAAACTACAGAATTTATCCAAGTGGTTATCGGCAGGGGCACCATTTCGAGTTCGGTTGGGGGGCAAAAATCTGATGACCTTTTTTTTTCTCTTTTTTTTTTGCTCATCAATATAATTTTAGTGCCATATAGCCGGCTTGAGGGATGGGGGGAGCAAAAATGTGATGGCCTTTTTTTTTCTTCTTTTTTTTTTTTTTTGCTCATCAATATACTTTGTTTCCGTTTTTCAGCTTGGCTTCGAATCCTTGGGGGGGGGGGGTTGCCTACCCTGCCCCCCTTCAAATGACGCCACAGATTATTGGGCAGTCTTGGAGTACCTGATAACCAATTAGATAAATTCCGTAGTTTGATTAGACCTGGCAACCACGTGACTCGTCTCTACCAATCACCGTTTTCCATTCTTATCTAATAAACCCAAAAGTAGTGAATTTCAAGGATCAGCCTGCAGGGTGGGTTTTATCCCCCTCTTCTCCCCACACCGCCACCATATGCCAATGCACATCCCTAGCTATGGCCTTGACGCCTCACACGAAGTCGTTCAATTGTCGAGGAGTGTCTCACTACATGAAATTTGCGTGTTCGTTGTTTCCTTTTCACGAATTGCAGAGAATGCTTGTTAATAATATTTTTTTTCGTCGTTTTGAGGAGGAGGCACGTATCAATTGAAAGGTTGCAATAACTGCGTCTAATTGGAGATTCCAGGGGCGTCATTTCAAGTTCGGCTTGGATGGGGCAAAAAATCGGATAACTTTTTTTTTTTTTTTTTTTTTTTTTTTGCTCATCAATATACTTTTATTAGAGCTAAAGAGCCATCTTTTGGGGGCAAAAATCGGATGACCTTTTTTTTTGCTCATCAATATAATTCGTGCCAGTTTTTGAGCCTGACTTCAAATCCTTGGGGGGGGGGGGCAATTGCCCCCCCCCCCCCTAAATGACGCCCATGGGAGATTCATACAAATTAAATGGCTGAGGAAATGTACACTTCCAATCGAAAGTTTTATTTCAATTTTTATAATAAAAGTGTCAACAGGAAAACCAAGCTGAAGATGTCTTCTTGTTAGTGACTAAGAGCAAGAACGAGCTTTGCAAAAAATGTCACTTGACAGGCACATAGCTACAGTCTGAGTCTCTATGTTAGTTGGTTAGTGCAAGACCAAAAGTTAATAGAGAAAGGAAATTGGAAGAAATGAGCAAATTATTGCTTAAAATTCTCGTGGGTCTGTCTTCAATTACTGAGACTAATTCCGGGAAAGGGACCTTAAAACAAAAGGTCTGCTCCTCAGGCAAAAGTATTTGGTAAATTATTACACTGCTGATTTCTCAGAAAAAGCGCGATCCCTGTGTTATGGCCCCTTTCCCCGGAAATGGTGTCAATAATAAGTTTATAACATTTTTTCACTCTCTCAATACTTTAAAGTTGTGGTTTTGTACTTAAGTCATGGATATAAACACACTTCTGCCGAGGACATTCTACAAGCACGATTCTCATATTGATTGTGAGTACATGTATCAGAAGTATTCATGCTTCGCTCTTTGCTACCGAGCAACGCAGGGTTTTTTAAAATGTGTAATGAACCAATATGCCTATCCGCCGTGTGCTAATAAGTTTTTGATTTACGAGTGGTTGAAAAATTATATGAGGGAATAGTGCTTCAATCAATTTTTGAGTTCTTGTTGTCTCCGCGGAAACGAAACCTTGAAACTCATTGAGTAGTTTTTCGGCCCGTCAAAAACATTTCCTTGAAATTTCCTTAAAATTTGCTCGTGTTACAGTTCCAGGGATCGATTTCAATCGAAAATGTTGGGAGGTAACAAAACCTGTTTTAAACAGAACTTTTTTGTTTGTTTCGTTGTTTTACTGAACATTCGAGCTCACTCTTTTTCTTCTACGGAGAATTTTGACTTCATATTCAAAATTTGCAACGACATCACTTCGACATTTTCTGACCCGCCACTTCTGTACATCTGGAATCGGAACCAACATTTTCCGATGTTACCGTTGATTCGATTTCTGCGTGAGAATTTGATTTCAACAGTGTTGATTGATCATCCCACTTTTTTGAAAGAAAACTTAAACCAAAATCGTGTCAAGAACATACTGATTGTGTTGAACGATTGTGAGGATATCACCATCTTAATTCAAGACTTCGCTGACAAGGAGAACACAAAATACACAACAGTTTTAAACGATAGTATTCCTTTTCTTCATCATGAAATTCTTTTATCCTCTCCAGAAAAACTAAAAGACGACAGTTCAGGTCCACGCGGCTATCGTCCAATGAATTACCGCAATGATTCCCACGATTGCCATTTTTCTCCGAGCAATGAAAAATTCAAATTCAGTACATTAAATTCCAGAGAATCCGAGAAATTCCGGAATTTTCCGAGAAATTCGGTTCATCGAGTCCACTCGTTGCTCATCAATCGTATTTTTAACGGTGAAAATAATTTGATTTTTTTAATTTACAAGAAAGAAGCAGACAACGCGAGCAGTATTTTGCCAAATCTAGAAAATAAGCTGGCGAAAAGACGATCGGAAACATTTCTCACAAATACATCTTCATATTGCAACGTCCGATTGATTTTCAAGTTCATATGGCGAATGTTTTTGGGTTTTGGAGTACTCATATGTCCCGATGAAAGGATTTGCTACCATTATAATCCTTTTTCTGAAAATATCATGCAATACACAGACGTAAAAAGCGCGTTCTTTGGTAATTCTAGGTTTTCCATGGAGAATAAAAGTTTATCCGTATTATATGTCCGTCCTTCTTTTGGAGAAAACACTTTCCCTTTAGAATTCAATTTGCAACGAGACGTCTTTAAGAGTCTTCTCATAGATTACTTCGCAAAATTCTTCAATTGCTCTTTGAATTATACTTCGTACTACACTAAAACAACGATGCATGAGGAAACTGAACTCCGTTCAGTTCTCATCTCTAAAGGCTTGAATGTAAATTTTGATCTTATTGTGTTTGAAACTGGAGTAAGAGTCTTTGAGCCTTGGCATTATGATTTTTCGGCAGCTTTAGACACGAGCTCGCTGGTGTTCATCGCCCCTCGGAACGGTTTCTGGCCGCAATACTTAGTTGTGTTCAAAAGCTTCACTCCCGCAGTGTGGATGATGATTTTATTTGCGTCTGCCTGTAGTATTTCTGTACATCATCTATTCAGATGGTTGGCGCTCAAGTCCGTCCAATCCTTTTTCACTGAGAGCGAGCTGATGAGCTTCGAACGTTTCTCTCCTAATTGGGTTGTTTACTGCTATTTGCTATGTGTTAGTCAACAGAGGTTACTTTTCGGTCGTTTTTTCAGTGGCAAACTTCTTTTCTTGATCATGGTGTTCTCAATGTTGATTTTATCTACCCTCCTCCAAAGTGAAATGACAACACTGTTTAGCAAGCGAGTGCGGTACTCCGATATTGATACTATTGAAGACCTAGAACGATCGAACTTGCAAATACAATCGGCCGAATTGGAGAAAGGTCGCGCATTATTTGGCACCGATTCCAACTATCGATCAATCAACGAAAGACTTACTGATACTTACGTGTACTTCGAAAAAATTATAGCCGATATAAGCAATCTTGTTGACGGATCGTTTATTGACCGCTCGGATCCAATTAGACTGACGATGGAACTGAATAAAACCATTTTGCATCTTGAAAATCAAGTGCAAGAGCGCCAATTACAAATCATGCAAACCAACGCTTTTTTGTGCCATTTACCTGTTCAGTACGATCGAAGCTTCAAAGACGTGTTTTTGAAAATGAGTTGTCATCGTGACAATGTTGACGTATCTGAGGGGAATGAACAACACTACATTTACGAGAGTGTCATGAATTTCCCGTACTCTTTTGCATTCCCAAAGTATTCTGTTTATGCAAAAAAATTTAATGATCATATCCTTACGTTAACAGATGGTGGTCATGTTAAAAAAGTATTAGATGAAACGTTCAAATACACTGAGCAAATCGTACAACAATTTGTCGCAGTACTTTACGCTGATGAAATGATCAAACTTAGACCTTTCTCAATAGCTGATTTGGGATCCGGGTTTATGATTCTATCATGTGGCTTACTTTTAAGTAGTCTCGTTTTTATTTTTGAGCTATCGCTCAGAAGCGTTTGATGATGCGATCCACTGTAAAAAAAAAGATCGCCTCACTGCCACCCAGAAACCATGTGTAAATATGTTGTATAGGACTGTAAAAGATTGAGATCTCGAATTTTCGCGACAATTTTTTTTTGAGCGTTCACATTATTCTTCGTGTACTGCACCCAACCTTATTTGACCATATACACGCAAAAATAACGATTTTTACTCTCTTTCGTTTCATTATTATTTTTGCGTGCCATATTTGTATCACAGTTTCACACAGAGCACGAGTTGGCAACCCATAGAATCTTATAACGTATCTAGACCACAATAAAAAAGAAAAATCCAAAAATGACAGGGCTTTCATTCATAATAAGGCCTTTTTGATATGGTTCTTTTTACTGTAGGTAAGCACACTTGGCCATTGTTCAAACTGAAGCTTCAAGAGCTAAAAACTTCTACGGAAGAGGGAAATAAAGGAAATAAACAAACTCTATAATAAGATAATACTCTAATATAAATGTATGAACTCACTTTACAGCCCCTATCCTCATAATTTCTTAACACATACGTTCAAGGGGAAAAGAGAGAAACAGACACAATTTCCTGGTTGTGGCTAGCCTGTGGTGAGACCCTTTCATCAGTTTGGTCGTACTTCGGACGCCTAAAGGGAATCCTCAAACACACGAGGCCTTTGAAGACGTTCAAATGGATTTGATCAAACAGCAGAATTGCCAACCTGACTTTTCTAAAATTCAAACATATAGCCTTGACCAAAACACCTCCAAAACTGGTTTATTCGTTTTTTGACTGTAGATTGGAGAACAGATGACTCGTCAAATAACACGTCATCCATAGTCAAATAACTCTGCAGTTTGACGAACGGAACATCAACCAAACATGCACTGGTTGGCTCACCTGCCGTTTGTGGTGGATTTCGGGCTCATCGATGCCATTTTGACGATCCTAGTTTGAGCGTCATCTTGAATTGGCCATCCATCCATTTATAGTACCCAACAAAGTTAGTGGCGTAGCCAGAAAATCTTCGACGTGGGGATGTAGGGACTGAAAGAAATTCAGGGAGGGAAGGATCCAAGGTACACACTATATCAAAATTACCTTTCTCTCCATTAAAAAGGTTTGTTTAAAATGCGTGAATTGCCATTCTTCTGTCATTATGCTCTTTAGAATCAATGCTCAAAGACAGCTTCCTGTTTTTAGTGATTGTATGCCATTTGACCCAATACTGTTGACCCATGGAAATTTTCACCCAAAGGTTTTTTGCGCAAAGAATTTTAGTAATATATAGCTGTTTCACTAATGAGATGCCATACCCATTGAGTTATTCTCCCAAGACTTTCCAGCCGTAGAAATGCAGCTAATAAATTCCTCATTTACAAAACGAAACCATGACACCTAGGTCACTCTTCCGTCCTCAAAGTCTCAAAACTTTTGGAATCTGTTGAATATGGTTTGTCTCTTTTCTTTTTTGCTGATTTTGTTTTGTTTACCTGTTTAAAGTATTTTAATTATAAATTTACTAGTGGTGTATGTTTTATTATGATTACTTTTTACATAATATTTTAAACAAAATGTTCTGCACAGTCCTATGATGGCATGATTTACCAACACGTAAACTGTATTGGCCTTGTTTTTTTTTGCTTTTGTTTTTCACGGAAAAAAAAAAGATTAGTGAAATTAACCATACGATAGCTGATTTTGGCATCTGCTAGATGTTCTGGTAAACTTGACCAGAAGTATGGTACATTTACCGATACTTTGAGTAAATTCGACATGCAATCAGGTAACATCACCTAGTACCTAGTCAAAACATAGTATACTTTTGGTTAACATTGCCATAACATCTAGCAGGTGCCAAAATCAGCTATCGTATGGTTAATTTCACCGTAGTTTTTTTCCGTGTTCCTTGTGGCCTGGGTTAAATTGCAGGGTAAATATTCCTTGTGTGAATTTTTGACGATCTTTTGGGCGGAAAATAATAGGGGCAAATTACTTTGGGCGTTTCGGCTTTTGCGCCAAATAAATTGGGGCGAAATGGCCTGCAACCGCTTTTACCTCAGCTGATTGTTGCCATGCTAATTCGTTAATAACTAACCATTGTGTGCCCAGTGGCTACATGCTGATTTCACCCGTCCGCGACCAGACAATGAGTGTCGAACACACATACACAGAGCTAAGACAGGGAACTTATTAGAAATACCCCCCCCCCCCCCCCAAACAAGCCTCCACTCCCGTTAGCATGGAGTGAAATTTACGTCGCGATAGGAACGCACTTCAAAAGCAGCGAGCGCGAATCGCGTGTTCACGTAAAAAGTGCGCCTGAAATTTATGCAACACGCGGGAGGTAATGATCTCGTGTATGATGACACATCATCACCGTCACCACTGCGCTATCAGCCGCACAGTGGAGCGAGTCAGTGGGAGGAGTCGGACATATAATCTTTGACTAAAAAATAATTTAAGTTTGAATGTTTTTATTTTCAAAAGACAAACTAATAAGGGTGATTCTTACATACAATTTTTCAATGAAACCAATGAAATCACTTTAAAACTTCTACTTTGCGTTTTAAAAAAGATATACGAATTCGAAGTCGCCCGGCCGGCCTTTATTCCGCATTGACTCGTTCCACTTTGCGCCGGGCAGGAGTCCTGCGGTGAACATTTTCAGTCTCGCTGGAAGAATCTGTCCAATAACTGTCCGCAGGATGTTTAAAGCAGAGACTCAAATAGCGTGATTTAGTGAAGTTGAATCGTGGGGGGCGAGAATCCATGTGTCCCGGCCGTTCAAAGTAAACCTTACTTTTCAAATTCAGGCGTGCTGGCTGACGCGTTATTTTCGAACTTTTGCCGCAGTAAATGTGAGCCTTTTATTTCTATTGTGAAACATCGAGAAAAATATTCTACTAAATATAGGCAGAATGTCAATGAGAAGTTCCCGGAAAGAAATTATGGCAGTGACCCAGGAAATTCTGGTGATTTCAAGTCGAATTCTAGCCATTTTGGCCAAAAACTGTGGTATTTTTGACCAGAATAATCTCGAAGGGTGGTCTATAATAACCTTTGCGCAGGTTGTAATAAATGAGACGAGTATGTAAGGTTTCCATTTGTGAAAACAGATGACCCATAACAAGAAATCTCTCTCTTCCCTATAGCCAGGCAAATAAGGTGGTAAGGTATAAAGGTGCAATGGCTATCCGATGTTTCTCGGATGTGATGTAAGATCGTCATTAGCGGATATATGCGATACTTGTGTTTGCCGCAAAATGTTGCCAAATGGCGACTCCAGAAAATCCGCGATACTCATAAAAGCTTTACGGAAAGCTTTCATGTTCTTAGAGTAAAACGGGTCAAAGACATTGATTGGTTTGTTGCGCACTTTTGCCGCAAAGGCAGAAATAATTGATTCCACAGTAAACTGCCACAAGAAACCCGATAGAAGCAACGAAAACTCCTAATCACAGAGAACGCCCCTAATCACAGAACGCTTTTTTGAAGATAATATATTTAAACCTTGAAATGTCACTGGAAAGTTATTTGCACGTACAGCTTAAAAAATGGAAATCAACACTGAAAAAAAAAAAAAAAAAAAAAAAAAAAAAATACCAGTTCGCCCTACTAATTATTAGTGAAATTTGCGCAATCAAATTAATTGGTCATACTTACCCAAAAGATAAGGCACTCCAACCAATAATGGGGCTATTGCACACTTTTGCTATAAGCGATTTAATAGTCGATTATGGCGTAAAAACCTCAAAAAATAACGATGGCGGCACTAAAAACTTCCAAAATCCACTCCTAAACTCAATAAACGCAGTTATTTGCGCGAGCGTAATGGTGGCCGAAGGCACTAACAATGGGAGATTCCTATCTTGATTCCGTCACTCTTTCTATGCTGACAAGGATGATTCACAGAGTAATTAGTCATCAGAGTGATGATCCACATCCGATGAATGGTACCGCAACACCAAGTGACACCGGTGTCAAATGAAAGTAGTCTCTTATTGGTCACTTCTTGATGGAGTTTCAGAATTGTTAGATGGGAATCTCCCATTGTTAAATGTTAGTGCCTTCGGCCACCATTACGCTCGCGCAAATAACTGCGTTTATTGAGTTTAGGAGTGGATTTTGGAAGTTTTTAGTGCCGCCATCGTTATTTTTTGAGGTTTTTACGCCATAATCGACTATTAAATCGCTTACAGCAAAAGTGTGCAATAGCCCCATTGGTATAACTTGTTACAATTATATTAGGTGAGTGCAACCAACACATTGGGTGTGCCGAACCACTTTGAGTTGGTACCCGATACTAATTTATTGGTTGAAGCACCTACTTTATGGGTAAGCGCAACTAATAAATTTGATTGTGAATGCGCTTTCACCGTATAAATTAGAAGGTCGAACCATTTTTTTTGTTGTTGTTGTTTTTTTTTTTTTTCAGTGAATGGTTTTTTATGACTTTCATTCGCTGATTTTTGACCAGTTTTTCTGATCTCATGTTTGAGTGTCTGAATGGGGCTCATGCAAACTTTTACTATGGGGGATTGAAGAGGCAATTTTTGCATAAAAACCTGTAAAAATAACGATGATGAGTACACTAAAAAATTACAAAATTTACTCTCAGAATCAGGCTTAATGGCGGAGAGACGCCGCCGGTATCATGGGAGATCCCCATCTAAATGGGGCAGTTGCAAGGGTCTGAAATGTTGTATTTTTTATAAAGAAAATGATGGTAGTTGTTGAGCTGAGAACAGTGGTGCCTTTGGTTTTTTCGTAAGTGTCCCGGTTTTGGAGATACTTACGTTCAAAGTTGTAGAAAATCGTGGGCGTTGTGACGTCATTACGTGAAATTCCCATTTAAAACATTGTCTTTTGGGCCACAATCTCATCTCCGTAACAATGGGACTAAACTAGAAACCAAAGTCATTTTTGTCCTCAGCTCATCAAGAACTTTAATTTTTTTTTATAAAAAACACAACATTTCAGACCCTTGAAACTGCCCCATTGAGACATATCTCTGTGTTTTCGAAGAGGAAGTGAAAATAATAGACAGGAGTCTCCAGTGATACCTGCGTTGAACCGCCAATACGAACTTGCCGTTATAGCAGTTATGTGAGTTTATTACTGAATTTTAGACTTTCTTAGTGTGATTTTTGTGATTTCCGCTGGTCTTAACATCAGATTGGACATTTATTTGCTTAAAGAAAAAGTTTGCAAGAGTCCCATTGAACAAGTGTACAACAGCAGTAGATCTGAATTAATTCTCACCCGTGGCATATATACTGGGAGTGGGGGAAGTCGTTCGTGAGTCATATTCCATATTCCTCCATCATATCCAAATAATCAACGAGTCCAACTTTTTTTTCTCTCCTTTTTATATTTATTTGTTACCTTTCTTAAAATATATAATTTCATATTAATGGCGGTCAGGTTTGCACGAGGCTCGTGCGCTCGTTGTGACATATGACCGACACAGTCATTTTTTCCATAACCGGTATTTATTATTCTACATATCATATCCGCTCAGCATACTTATAGTCGTTTAACGTATTCTCGCGCGCATGAGTGCCCGTTAGTTCATTCAACATTCAATCCGTGAAGCCGTTTTTACGAAATCGATCAATTCCATTGATGAATTGAGAGTTATAAGGTCGATCATTTTTTATTTCGCTCTCTCCATTTTCTCCGGTGGTATTTTCTACGCTTATACTCGCTAGTCGAGGCTCGTGCAATCTGGCAACTGTGCTTTTATACTCCTAACCCTTCCAAGCACGCATTTTTTTTTTTTTTTTTTTTTTTTTTTTTTTTTTTTTTTTTTTTTTTAGACTTTTCAGCAGTGTTGCCAGTTGGGTTGAAAAAGCCGTACGCTTTACATTGATTTACATGGGGAACGATACGGCTTTTTACCTTCAATCTGGCAACACTGCTTTTGAAGACCGTTAGAAAAGAGGAAATTTTTAAAAGAATTTTGATAGGTTACACAATTTTTACAAAACCTCCATTTAAATTCTATTGAATCCGATGTTACTCGTACATAAAATGGTACACATGTGTACCACCTGCTCTGCGAAAGGGTTAAAACCCATGTTAAACATCTATTCTATATCAGTAACGTCACCCCACCATGAGGCGATTAGTTCACATAGGCTTCACCGCAAAACATCCGATGTTGTAGACTTTTACGAGCCGCTACTGGCACACGCTGTTTGCTCAAAATCCAATCCCATATGAAACAGTTTCCACGAAATCGGACTGTGTGTGAGGAACAATAAAGGAGTATCCATCACGAATTTGATTTGGAGGAGAACAAAAAATAAGCCCCTGGTAAAATTTTTTTGTTAGCCCATCATTTTGTTGATCGGCCAATGTTCCATTTCTCAAGGTTTTTGTTGTCCGTCAGTATAGAATTCTGCTGACCGACCTTCAAAATTTTGTTTGCAACCGCAGCAAATATTAAAGGTCGGCCAGCAGAGTTCTTCATAGTCATAGTACATAATTTTAATTTTGCTTTAATTTTTTATTCTTTATACTATACAACATCCGTTATTTATTCCGTCAAAATTCTGATCCGAGATCATTTTCCTGAGCAGTTGAACAAGATGGTCAACAAAGGGTGGGGGGGGGGGGGGGGGGGTCTGACCGAAACTGGACTGAAATGGGGCTCTTGCAAACTTTTGCCACGGGGGATTGAAAAGTTGATTCTTGCATAAAAACGTGTAAAAATGACGATGATTACACTGAAAAATCACGAAATTCACTTTCAGAATCGGGCATAATGGCGGAAAGACGCAGGTATTATGGGAGATTCCTATCTAAAATGAGACATATCTCTGTGTATCGGTAGAGAAAGTGACAGATTAGACAGGAATCTCCCATGATACCTGCGTTGAACCGCCATTACGATCTTGCTGTTGAAACAGTTTTGTGAGTTTATTACTAAATTCCAGACTTTCTTAGTGTGATTTTTGTGATTTCCGTTAGTCTTTACATCAGATTGGACTATTTTATTTGCTTATAGCAAAAGTTTGCAAGAGCCCCATTCCTATTATAGTTGTAACACTAATAATCAATCGATCTTTTTTCGCGTGTGAATGGGTCTCGAAATGTTGCGACTTATCATGTATATACTTATATATACGTGGATTATCCGCACTCAACACCTGTTACCAACTCATTTTTATTTTTTATGAATGAAGTCTGTCACGTAGGATTATATAGTGGTTCCTGGCGGCAATCGGCGCACATTGGGTCGATCGGGTGGAATTTTTCAAGTTACGAAAAGTTTTTGTTTTTCGATTCAGGGACGTTTGAGCGTTGACATTTCCTTGCAAAAACCTTAAAATCTGACGAATTTCATGTTGTAAAAATAATAATTAAACTAAATTACATATCTTGCTGTTTATTGTTCAAAATCTTAACATAATTATATGTTGGTCGGAATTTTGTCCTGACGATCTTATTTTTTTTATCCACCGTACGACGCGGAACAGAGGCTGCTTCATTCACTAAACCGCATTGAAACGCAACAAATCGTCGACTCGTGAGCAATCGAACATAGTTGTTCTCCCATTTGATCATTCAATAAAGTATCGATTACTGGGATCGATTCTTTTTCGTAGGTTTATATGGTCGATATCTATGTACGAAGCGATTTACTAGCCACCATCCGATGAAAAACGTGCGTATTGTCTATATTAATATTTAGGCAACGTAATGTGTTTTCACGTTATTAATTTAATATTACTTACATTGAAGACTTGATTAATTTTAGTGAGCAGTTTTAAGCAAAGCTGCTGTTTTGCGCATAATCAATAAAGACATTTTTCCATTCACCGATGAAACAAGGGGTTGAGAAAATATTACACAGTTCAGTTCAGTTCCGTGTATGACTGTAATGCATGAAATTCTCGAAACTGTAATATTTTCTCAACCGATGGAGTCGTCGATGACTGGAAAAAACTTGTGGATATTAATCATTCAGCAGCGATTGAACTGATTGAGAAAAGATCAGAGCATTTTCGTGCAGTAGTCATATACATTAAATTGAACTAAACTGTGAACTGTGTAATCTTTTCTCAACCGGTGGAATCATCGGTGAATGGAAAAATGCCTTTAATTATACGCAAAACGGCAGCTCTGCTTAAAGCGGTTTCGGCCACTGATTTTCCATACTGATCTCTCCAGGAAGCATCCAAAAGTTGTAGAAGTTCGGGTCTGAAATTTATTCATTTATTACTTATATATTTATTTATTTTATGAAAATAATATTTTACTCCCATAAATTTGTCAACCAGGCGGTAATGGTTTTTAAAAGCTCGCGCGCTTATCGCGTGCCATCTCAATTAAAATTGTTTCTAATAACCGACCAAGCAATCTCGTCTTGAATTTATTTTTAATCGCCTGGCGGGCAAGCGCGTAACTCGCTCTTACGCGAGCAGTAACTTGAGAGTATTTAAGCGCATATTTCTAAGGCACTTTCCAACCTCCTCGCTGATGATGTTACCTACTCGTAAATGAAAGGGAGGCTTATAGTTATAATACAACAGATTCTAGTCGAAGGTGAAATCCGCTAGTCTAAAATGGAAAGTACAAAATGACTCTGATCAGCTGATTCTGATCCCGTGGGTCTGTTTTGCTATGCAGGAGCTCCTTACCGCGGGAGCGTGAGGAATAAATACGTGTCACTACTTTGCAAAGCCGAACCTTTAAATTAAAATCAGAATTTAGGAATTATTTTTTTCAGTGGAAGGTCAAAATGTCGTGACTTTTTGTCTTTTTCCTAAAATAAGTTAAATTCACCTTGTAGAATGTCGAATAATCGTTTATAGGGGCTCTAAAAGAAAGGAACGACTTAAATACGAAGCTAAATATACTTACTTTCTGTGAAGCTCATTAATTCGTGATAGGAGCTTTTAACAACCTCTGATGAGTGACCGATTATAATCGAAGCGGTGAGTGAGCGAGCACACCGCGTGTACTTATATATCCAGCTGACGGAAAGTTAAACTATGCTCGTGAAACTTTACAATTGCATCTTAAATTTTACTACTTCATTCCTATTCGTAGTCAATGCTATGCGCACCCCGGGATTGTGGGTGTATAAAACACATCTATGTCACGGACTTGCTCTCAGTTTCATCTGCCGTAAATTTTTTCCTTTTCAAACTTCCTTTAGCAAAATTTAGCCTTGGAAGTCGGAAGACCTCTTGGCTCGAAGAATTTCAAATTCTTTGGGGGAAAAAAATAGAATCGAAAATTTTAGTCCGGGACTTTCTTTTGTAAAGGAGCCGTGGGAAACCATGTCTTTGCTATTTGAATGTAGACATGAGTATCGATAGATTCAGTGAATCCTCGGAAGATCTATTATTTTACATAGGTTCAAATGGAGAGAAGCTGTTGTTGCCACATCGCACGAGCCACCACTTTCAGGGGGCTAAAATCCTTTAGGAGTTCATGTTCTGTATCGCTACAGCAAAACTGAGTAAAATTCGCACCCAGATTTATCGATATATCATCTTCCATACAAGCCCAAAAAATAGAATCGATCCTTAGTGGGGGAGGGAAGGTCGTGTCAAACCTCAAAATGATCGATACTTTTAAATTCCTTTTGGGAGAAAAACGGACATCGCCGTTTTGCGTATAATTAATGGCATTTTTTCAATTCACCCATGGTTCCACCGGTTGAGAAAATATTACACAACACAGTTCAGTTTATGACAGTAATGCACGAAAGTAAGCTTTTCTTAACCGGTATGGACTCTTCGATGACTTTGAAAAACTTGCGGCTATTTTAATTAATTTACGGCGTTTCCACCAATTGGGAAAATATTACAGATCAGAGTATTTTCGTTCAGTACTGTCATACACTGAACTGAACGGTGTAATCTTTTCTCAACCCGGTGGAATCATCGCTGAATTGAAAAAAGCCCTGAATCAGCTCTGGTCACGAACCGCCTCGAGCGTGAGTGGCGGGCGTCGCGTGCAATTTGGCAACGTTCCATGTTATCCATTTTAAACCCAATTCAGAACATCGATTTCGAGAGAGTGTAAACCAAGTATCTCTAATATTTCGATTTTTTTCATGACTTTAAATGGACTAAATGCAACGTTGCCACATTGCACGCGCCGCACTGCGATCGAAATAAAAGGTAACAGAGGATGCTCCAAATTGATGTTAATCGGACACGGACGCGCCTCGGCCAAGTCATCGCAAGATTCTAAATGACATTCAAAATGATTCACGTATTCAAATTGTGCGGGACCAAATGTGGTACCTATCAGCTAATTTAAAGTCCCTCGTCCCCCCCTATCCCCTCCCCCCGGCTTCTCTCCCCTCCCCCCGGCTTCTCTCCCCTCCCCCCTCCTCACACTCTCCGAAATGATTTCGAAATTGGTCGCGTTGCAGCGCGATCCGCGCCTCGCTCATCTTGAGCTACACCCCCTCTACCACCTCCACCCCCCCTCCCCCCCCCCCCCCCCCCCCCCCCCCCCAAGCACCTCCACCACCACTACCCTATGAACCCGACACGGTTCTCGTAATGAAGATGATAGTTTTACATGCACCCATTATCGGCCCTTTTAAAGAGCATCGCCAATTATGCCTGCGCGCGCCAAGTTATCCGTGTATCAATCACGGCCCATTTGGCGCCCGCAGGCAGCGTTGCCATGGTTACGTTACCTATGAATTCATTCCAGCGAAAAAAAAAAAAAGAAAAACAAAAACACGGGATGAAGGGTTCGGGAAACTTAAGCCCCTATATGCAGAGAATTAAGACAAGTAGAACCATTGCACTATATGGTCTGAGAACCATAAATCAGATAGTAAATTTCTCAATAATTTACCATTTATAGACTTTCAAGACCAATTTGTGTCACAAACACTTTAAATAAGTAATTTCAACTTTGAAGTGTCGCTAGAAAGTTTTAATTTAAGCTTCGAAGGTCGAAAACGATACGATTTTTGATGATTTTTCTCATTGATTTTTTGCCATTTTTTTTTTCGATTTCGAACTACAGTGCACTGGATCCGCCGTCCAGTGCAAAGTTCGGTAAGTAAGTACAACATTTTACCGATCCGTCGGACTTAGATGTATACTCCGTTGGATCACGCTGTGCGCACAATCTACTGCCCACGCACTTTCAGCAAACCGCACTTCGTCGTATATCTTTTTATACACATACTTACGTCTGATACGGGTTTAGGTTTACGTGAATGGTATGTAGCGAGCTATACGTGATAAGATTACAGCGCTACCGGAGGAGTGATCTGGTCTAATGATACCATGAACCTTTAAGTCAACCAATTACCCCCTCCTCCTAGTAGGCTGTTATAGGGGAGGTAGGGGGAGGGGGAGGGTTGATAGTGCAGAAATTGGAAACTGAGGATTTAGTTCCCATTTCGGTAGCAACGCCCACGCAATGCGCCTCAGAATCCGCTGCACTCAATCGAGACATTAATTTCTAGCACGAGGCTCCGTCAAAAAAAAAAAAAAAACAAGCAGGGAAAATTCCAACACGCAGGTGTTGGAAAAGCGTGCCACTAAAGTCTGAACAGCTTTAATGCTTTTGCTAGCAATGATAATAATTAGACAGCATTCAACATGGAGCTGATCTCGAGAAAATTGAGTCCAAAGTTGAAGAGCTAGCATTTAAACAAAAAACTTGGAATTACTTACGTTTTGATTTCATTCAACTACCGTGTTGTGTTTTTGCATTTCAACACCGGAAAAGTGGAATTTACTACGTAGGAAAGGTACTTAATTTTTAGCGTTTAAAGTGACTTGGTTCCTTTCTTCTTTTTTTTGGCATAATCACGAAAAACGAAACTCTAAGAGAAACCAAACGGCAGAGTTGGTTTACACTGTTGATTATTTTAAAATCCGTTAATCCGGACTTAAGTCCGTTCCCAATTCTATGAAAGGAACCAAGTCGGAGTTGGTTCCTTACGTGACTCAGATTAAGGTTTAACCTAATCAGCCAAAGGAACCAAGTTCTCATTTTATTTCATCATATAGACAATGACATCAATGAGGCTCACCAGCTCACTTTTACCTGGAATTTTGACGGGAAATAGTTGTTATTATAG
This sequence comes from Trialeurodes vaporariorum, assembly GCA_011764245.1. Lineage (NCBI taxonomy): Eukaryota > Metazoa > Arthropoda > Insecta > Hemiptera > Aleyrodidae > Trialeurodes > Trialeurodes vaporariorum. The sequence continues at coordinate 25,639,514 of VMOF01000001.1, read as the reverse complement.
AAGAAGCACTTGTTGCTTCGAGATTCAGTACTGCTAGCTCTATCAATCAATAACTCAATTTTATCAAAAATGTCACTCGGTTCTTTTGTGACAAGTGCTGTCCAATTGAGCTTGTTTGGTGAGAAATTATGAAAAAAATAAATTTAGATCAGATGTATCTATAAGGAGATGAGTCAAAGGCGTTGTTTTTTGTTTTTTGTTTTCAAAACTTTGGAGGGCTCTAGCTCAGAAGAGAAACATTTGCAGCACATACTCAAGTAGGAAAATCAGTGGCGGCTCGCCTAAGGAGGCAAGGGAGGCTGTGCCTCCCCAGACATTCAGAGGGAAGAAAAAATAACGTCGACAAGGCAGTAACGAGAGACAACATATTAAAATTAGGCAATCACAATGTCCGTGACTCTAAAACTTGAGTCAATCTTCACTAGGAGAGAGCGCCAGAGAAGGAAGTTATAAGCGGGCAGGCAACGAGATTTCAGAGTCGCGAAACGATAGCAGTCAGCAGTGCCAGAGTCTGTGCCTCGTCGCCTCGTCGAGAGGCACAGACTCCGAGTCGGTCGAGCGGTCGAGTCACAGTCAAGTAGTGGTGTTCGTTCGGCACACACACACACAACCAAGCAAGGACTGTGCAGTGTGCACGCACTAACGAAGGTATCGGAGGCTGCTATCCTCCACGACTCCGGCAGCGTTGCCGAGCCAGTATACGGATAACCGTCATGCCAGTCGCCGGACCAGCCGCGCCTGTTTGTTTCTGTCCGCGCCTGTCTGTTGTTGTCCCCCCCCCCCCTTCTGCTGGGGTTCCTTCCAACCCCCTCCCCCCACAGCCTCCCCAATGCCAAAGCCCACGAGCCGCTACTGAGGAAAATAAAGTCTTATATATTTATGTTGACCCCAAAAATACCCTCCATAAGTTTGGCACTCAAGTTTTGAAACACCCTGTTCTTGATATTTTGCCCCCCCCCCCCCCCGCCCCCTTCACAAAAGACAACATCTTGACCATGCACATTTTTAAAATCATAGTTTGACTGTAGAGATATTTTCTCCCCCCCCCCCCCCCCCCCTTAACGAAAAAGGGGAAAATGGGTCACCTATCTCTGATGTTCGTCGTGCGCGTGCACAGATTGTTCGGCTTTACGACTGCCATTTTGGCTTTTTTTATAATGCGTTTTTTGGGTTTATTAGTGGATTTTATGACTATTTGATGCCGCCAATGTAATTTTCAGACGATTTTACATCAGAATAAAAAACTCTATAGCACTGTAGCAAAAGTTTGCAATAAAACCCATTGAAAGCTGAAAAGAAAAAATTATTTGATAAGGCTCGATCTTTTTTACCCACATAAGCTATAGACAATAGATATTTCTAAATCTCTCCACCTTTTAAACGGCTTGTTCAGGGATCAAAAATGAGGTTGCGTTCTTTTGAAGTCAAAAAGTGTCATACTCGGAAAAGCCGTGATTCTAAATAATAAACAGTTTTTTTTTATCTTTTTTCCGTTTTAGGTGCTGTCAGCACTTATTGCGATTGTCACGATGTAGATACGTAATATGCATAAATGGAACACTTGCGAATTCATGAAAAAATAATTCTTTAATATACAGAACTAACCATTTCAAGTGCCCTTTACACATCAAGCATTCTAGGGGTATAGATTAGTAGGTGTGGAGGTTTAAGACGTTTGTGGTTTTTAAATTTCCCCCCTCTCCCCATTTATTTTCTTGAAAAGTATCGAAAGTTTACAGTTAAAACTATGCCATTTTTCACTATAACGCATTGTCATATTTTTTTTTTTTTCTGTTGCCGTCGGTCGATATCATTTTTCGTGTTGGAAAAGCAAAGTTCCATATGGACGTATAGTTTCCAAAATTTGAAGAAGCTTCCAGTGAAAAATTTTGTACACGCAACGAACTTTTTAGGATAGGTAAATAAGTTATTCCAGAGTCAATTCCATAGCCGCAGCGTGGAAGCTGTCCAGGGGTGGAAGACACGTGACAGCCCCTCTCACTATTTAGAGCAATTAATGCGAATTTTACCCCTCTGGCTCCCCGTGTTCTGGATTTTAAACACCTTTTTTTCAACAAAACGCCAAAAATGTCCTCAAAAATCCCTTGATTCCATCGACGCTCATTGAGGGGCTTTCAATTTGCCGATCCCCCAGAATGTCAAATTTTTTCCGATGCAAAGACCTGTTTAGTGTGACGTCATGAAAAAAATTGGTTCCAAACAAAGGCTCCGTCTCACTCGCTCTCGTGGGTTTTCCCATATGAAACACGGTCCAAATTTTCAAAAACAAGTGCTAGTAAACAGCACGTTCTTTACACCAGTTGTGTTTATCACACCATTGGGGTTTCCCCGTCCCCTTTTAAAAATTTCCGATTGTTTCAAAAAATTTTCCGATTGGATATATATTTCCCCCGCTTTATTTCCCATAGAAATAATCGAAATTCCATAGAGACAATCGAAATTCGTGTAGATTCAAGCGCGCTGATTATAGCAACGATAGGTCTTATGATTGAAATAAGGCGAAATACATCTATGGTTCTATTCTTACAGTTTTAACACCCACTTTTTTCTCAGTGATAAAATATGAGAACGCTACACAAACTTTCTGAAACATCGCGCATCAATGAACAATCACAGTTATATCGAAGAAAGTCCTATGTTTTGTCCTTGTCACATCACAGTTTCTTAAGAGCACAAAAATTTTAGGATATAGGCTCATCAGCACCATCACGGCATGTGTTATACCTCGAACAATAGCTTCGATACGAAGAGAAGTTAGAATGATTGAGTGTCATGGCGGTGATACTCCCATAAGAGACCGTGAGTAAGACAAGGACAAAACGTAGAACGTCTTTCGGTATAACTGTGATTGTAAATTCGCTTGTGATCTTTTAGGAATTATGTTACAGTGAAAATATACTTTAAGGCAAGTGGAATCTAATGGTGCAATAAAATTTGAGAAAACTGTTGGTTAACTAGCATGAATTTGCGTTCGAAAATTTGGATCTGGTAAATCCACGAGAGTGAGCGAGATAGAGCATTTGTTTTGGGAAACCCAAATTTTGATCGTGACGTCATCACTAAACAGGTCTACTTAAGGATATGAATGAGCCTCTCTCTTTTCTATACCCCTCCCGCTCTTCATCAATACCTCGTCGCTTCTATTCGATGTACCCTCGTCAAACAGATTTTGACACTTTTACGATGGGAGTCCCGAACGCTTAATGCACCGTGAAGAAATCTTGAGACCGGTGGAGCCCAAAGGCGAGGGGCAAAGAGGGTTTCTGTGAAGGATGTTTCCACCCCCCTCCTGCCTTGGAATTTCGACTCATAGGTTGGCACAAAAGACTTAGGTTGCTGGACCTGTATGGAATTCTCGTTTGAAGGAATTCGACTTTGACGCTTAATAACTTATTGAAATTAACAGGAATACCAACATTTTTACAATTTTAAGAAAATAGACGCCGAGACCTCCTGGATTGCAGCAATAAATTAACGATTAATGAAACCAGTTTTAAGAAAATGCGTTTTTAATTTTTCAAACCTTCCCGCCAAAGGTTTTGCCATAAGCAAGGCATTGAACCTATATATTAGATATGAAAATGAAAACAAGAAGCGTACCGTATATATACGGCACGCTTAAAAAAAAAAAAAAACCGGTTTGCTCCTCCCTGGAAAATCGACGGAAGTGCAGTACCAAGATTCCCGGTGAAGAAAGCACCTAGTGTTTTTTTGTTTTTGTTTTTGTTTTTTTGTTTGGTTCTATAATCCATCCAGCTACCGCCTCAACTGGTTTTTAAATTTAATTAAGTCATACACTCCGTGCACTTTCCGAGCTGTAGAGATGCGATCTGTTGGAAGGAGCAAGGTTTTTGTACAGGAAGGAATCAACTTATATTGGATTCTTACAGTAAATGGTCCCTTTCTGCACAAAAGCATCCGTCCAATTGTGAGAAATTGGACATCACATCACTCGAGCTCCTCCAACAAATATGAAAGATTGCTTGGCACCCCAAGGCGTATCCAGAAATGTTCCCCAATCTCTCTCTCTCTCTCTCTCCCCTCTCCTCTCTCTCTCTCTCTCTCTCTCTCTCCAACTTTGCCTTTTTTTATTTCAATTTACTCTCTTATTTTCTCTTATTTTTTTTTTTTTTTTTAATAATAAAGCGGTTTCTCTCTCTCTCTCTCCCTCTCTCTCCCCCCTCTCTCTATCTTCCTCCCTCCCCCCTCTCTCCCACTATTTGGGGGTATTTAAACCAATTTGTTATGAAATAAGTGTGAAGGGGTTACACGCTACAGCATAGCCGCTATGCTTTATCACCTGATTTCAGCTCCTATTTCTATCTTGTATTTACACGTACGTTTCATTTGGGGATAAAGAGAGAAAGACGGATACCTGTATTTATTATTCAAGCATAGAGAGGAGAGTGAGAGAGAGAGGAAAGGGGGAAGAGGGAGGTGTGTAGGGGGGTGTGTGTGAGAGACGGGGGAAGAGGGGGGAAGCGGAGAGAGCGAAACAGACAGAGAGACAAAGAGAAGGAGGGATGGGTCGAGGGAAGAGGGAAGGAGGGAGGGAGGAAGGTAGTGATATTGTCTGTATGAGAGAGTAGGAAAGAGAGAGAGAGAGAGAGAGAGAGAGAGAGAGGAGAGGAGGAGTCTGTCCCTCGTCGCCTCGTCGAGAGGCACAGACTCCGAGTCGGTCGAGCGGTCGAGTCACAGTCAAGTAGTGGTGTTCGTTCGGCACACACACACAAACCAAGCAAGGACTGTGCAGTGTGCACGCACTAACGAAGGTATCGGAGGCTGCTATCCTCCACGACTCCGGCAGCGTTGCCGAGCCAGTATACGGATAACCGTCATGCCAGTCGCCGGACCAGCCGCGCCTGTTTGTTTCTGTCCGCGCCTGTCTGTTGTTGTCCCCCCCCCCCCTTCTGCTGGGGTTCCTTCCAACCCCCCCCCCCCACAGCCTCCCCAATGCCAAAGCCCACGAGCCGCTACTGAGGAAAATAAAGTCTTATATATTTATGTTGACCCCAAAAATACCCTCCATAAGTTTGGCACTCAAGTTTTGAAACACCCTGTTCTTGATATTTTGCTCCCCCCCCCCCCCGCCCCCTTCACAAAAGACAACATCTTGACCATGCACATTTTTAAAATCATAGTTTGACTGTAGAGATATTTTTCCCCCCCCCCCCCCCCCCCCCCCTTAACAAAAAAGGGGGAAAAATGGGTCACCTATCTCTGATGTTCGTCGTGCGCGTGCACAGATTGTTCGGCTTTACGACTGCCATTTTGGCTTTCTTTATAATGCGTTTTTTGGGTTTATTAGTGGATTTTATGACTATTTGATGCCGCCAATGTAATTTTCAGACGATTTTACATCAGAATCAAAACTCTATAGCACTGTAGCAAAAGTTTGCAATAAACCCATTGAAAGCTGAAAAGAAAAAATTATTTGATAAGGCTCGATCTTTTTTACCCACATAAGCTATAGACAATAGATATTTCTAAATCTCTCCACCTTTTAAACGGCTTGTTCAGGGATCAAAAATGAGGTTGCGTTCTTTTGAAGTCAAAAAGTGTCATACTCGGAAAAGCCGTGATTCTAAATAATAAACAGTTTTTTTTTATCTTTTTTCCGTTTTAGGTGCTGTCAGCACTTATTGCGATTGTCACGATGTAGATACGTAATATGCATAAATGGAACACTTGCGAATTCATGAAAAAATAATTCTTTAATATACAGAACTAACCATTTCAAGTGCCCTTTACACATCAAGCATTCTAGGGGTATAGATTAGTAGGTGTGGAGGTTTAAGACGTTTGTGGATTTTAATTCCCCCTCTCCCCATTTATTTTCTTGAAAAGTATCGAAAGTTTACAGTTAAAACTATGCCATTATTCACTATAACGCATTGTCATATTATTTTTTTTTTCTGTTGCCGTCGGTCGATATCATTTTTCGTGTTGGAAAAGCAAAGTTCCATATGGACGTATAGTTTCCAAAATTTGAAGAAGCTTCCAGTGAAAAATTTTGTACACGCAACGAACTTTTTAGGATAGGTAAATAAGTTATTCCAGAGTCAATTCCATAGCCGCAGCGTGGAAGCTGTCCAGGGGTGGAAGACACGTGACAGCCCCTCTCACTATTTAGAGCAATTAATGCGAATTTTACCCCTCTGGCTCCCCGTGTTCTGGATTTTAAACACCTATTTTTCAACAAAACGCCAAAAATGTCCTCAAAAATCCCTTGATTCCATCGACGCTCATTGAGGGGCTTTCAATTTGCCGATCCCCCAGAATGTCAAATGTTTCCGATGCAAAGACCTGTTTAGTGTGACGTCATGAAAAAAATTGGTTCCAAACAAAGGCTCCGTCTCACTCGCTCTCGTGGGTTTTCCCATATGAAACACGGTCCAAATTTTCAAAAACAAGTGCTAGTAAACAGCACGTTCTTTACACCAGTTGTGTTTATCACACCATTGGGTTCCACGTCCCTTATAAAAATTTCCGATTGTTTCAAAAAATTTTCCGATTGGATATATATTCCCGCGCTTTATTTCCCATAGAAATAATCGAAATTCCATAGAGACAATCGAAATTCGTGTAGATTCAAGCGCGCTGATTATAGCAACGATAGGTCTTATGATTGAAATAAGGCGAAATACATCTATGGTTCTATTCTTACAGTTTTAACACCCACTTTTTTCTCAGTGATAAAATATGAGAACGCTACACAAACTTTCTGAAACATCGCGCATCAATGAACAATCACAGTTATATCGAAGAAAGTCCTATGTTTTGTCCTTGTCACACTCACAGTTTCTTAAGAGCACAAAATTCTAGGATATAGGCTCATCAGCACCATCACGGCATGTGTTATACCTCGAACAATAGCTTCGATACGAAGAGAAGTTAGAATGATTGAGTGTCATGGCGGTGATACTCCCATAAGAGACCGTGAGTAAGACAAGGACAAAACGTAGAACGTCTTTCGGTATAACTGTGATTGTAAATTCGCTTGTGATCTTTTAGGAATTATGTTACAGTGAAAATATACTTTAAGGCAAGTGGAATCTAATGGTGCAATAAAATTTGAGAAAACTGTTGGTTAACTAGCATGAATTTGCGTTCGAAAATTTGGATCTGGTAAATCCACGAGAGTGAGCGAGATAGAGCATTTGTTTGGAACCAATTCTGATCGTGACGTCATCACTAAACAGGTCTACTTAAGGATATGAATGAGCCTCTCTCTTTTCTATACCCCTCCCGCTCTTCATCAATACCTCGTCGCTTCTATTCGATGTACCCTCGTCAAACAGATTTTGACACTTTTACGATGGGAGTCCCGAACGCTTAATGCACCGTGAAGAAATCTTGAGACCGGTGGAGCCCAAAGGCGAGGGGCAAAGAGGGTTTCTGTGAAGGATGTTTCCACCCCCCTCCTGCCTTGGAATTTCGACTCATAGGTTGGCACAAATGACTTAGGTTGCTGGACCTGTATGGAATTCTCGTTTGAAGGAATTCGACTTTGACGCTTAATAACTTATTGAAATTAACAGGAATACCAACATTTTTACAATTTTAAGAAAATAGACGCCGAGACCTCCTGGATTGCAGCAATAAATTAACGATTAATGAAACCAGTTTTAAGAAAATGCGTTTTTAATTTTTCAAACCTTCCCGCCAAAGGTTTTGCCATAAGCAAGGCATTGAACCTATATATTAGATATGAAAATGAAAACAAGAAGCGTACCGTATATATACGGCACGCTTAAAAAAAAAAAAAAACCGGTTTGCTCCTCCCTGGAAAATCGACGGAAGTGCAGTACCAAGATTCCCGGTGAAGAAAGCACCTAGTGTTTTTTTGTTTTTGTTTTTGTTTTTTTGTTTGGTTCTATAATCCATCCAGCTACCGCCTCAACTGGTTTAATTCAATTAAGTCATACACTCCGTGCACTTTCCGAGCTGTAGAGATGCGATCTGTTGGAAGGAGCAAGGTTTTTGTACAGGAAGGAATCAACTTATATTGGATTCTTACAGTAAATGGTCCCTTTCTGCACAAAAGCATCCGTCCAATTGTGAGAAATTGGACATCACATCACTCGAGCTCCTCCAACAAATATGAAAGTTTGCTTGGCCCGAAGGCGTATCCAGAAATGTTCCCCAATCTCTCTCTCTCTCTCTTCTCTCCCCTCTCTCTCTCTCTCTCTCTCTCTCTCCAACTTTGCCTTTTTTTTATTTCAATTTACTCTCTTTTTTTCTCTTATTTTTTTTTTTTTTTTTTAATAATAAAGCGGTTTCTCTCTCTCTCTCTCCCTCTCTCTCCCCCCTCTCTCTATCTTCCTCCCCCCCCCCTCTCTCCCACTATTTGGGCGTATTTAAACCAATTTGTTATGAAATAAGTGTGAAGGGGTTACACGCTACAGCATAGCCGCTATGCTTTATAAACCTGATTTCAGCTCCTATTTCTATCTTGTTTTGACACGTACGTTTCATTGGGCATAAAGAGAGAAAGACGGATACCTGTATTTATTATTCAAGCATAGAGAGGAGAGTGAGAGAGAGAGAAGGAGGAAGAGGGAGGTGTGTAGGTGGGTGTGTGTGAGAGACGGGGGAAGAGGGGGGAAGCGGGAGAGAGCGAAACAGACAGAGAGACAAAGAGAAGGAGGGATGGGTCGGGGGAAGAGGGAAGGAGGGAGGGAGGAAGGTAGTGATATTGTCTGTATGAGAGAGTAGGAAAGAGAGAGAGAGAGAGAGGAGAGAGAGAGAAGGGAGGAGAAAAGAGGGGAGAGAGAGAGAGAGAGAGAACAGTTCTCAAATCTGCATTATTAACACCGCAGCTTCATCATCATCGTCGTCACCAGAAACGGAAAACAACAACAGTATATTCATGTGGAAGCATCAACCAATTCAAGATGCATCGCTCATGAGCGAGGATGTGCGTATATTGCGGATTGCGGCCAATTCAATCAACCCTTTTTAGGCAATGCCTCTCATTCGACGCTCGAAAAATTGAGCAGCATTTGTATCAATCGGACGGCTTTCGTGCAAGAAAGGGCCAAGGATGTAAGAAATCGATTTGCGGTTGGTTCCATTCTGGAAAACAAAACAAAACACAACTAATAGAAAACAAAACCCGATTGAATTGCAATTTATTTGCATAGATAGTTGATCGATCCATCGGCGCGGTAAGAGCAAAGTGCCAGCGTGTATCGTTCAGGGGCGGCTCGTGCGATTTGGCAACAATTTCATCCTTCCATTTGATTGTATGTCAAACAATCGATTCGAGAGTGAAGCAGCGCTTCACCAGCAATCGATTGTTAAACATAGATTCAAATGGAGCGAAGACATTGTTGCCAAATAGCACGAGCCGCCACTGGACTATCGGTGCTGCTGTATCGCTGAGATTTAACGGCGCTCGAAAATCCATCAGACGAGAAGACCACTGAAAGCTGAACTTCAACACGTGATACAGACAGGCGATACAGCAACAACTGAACTTTTTCTTTGTTCGTCTCAAGATCAAGGTATAAAAGCGCTTACGCTTACATATGCACCCCTCTATATCTATAAACCAAACCACAGAATGTTTTCAGAGTGCTACGCTGCACCGGGAATAAAATAAAATAAAAAAAAATTATGGCCATCAACACTACTTTAGTGTTTTTCAAATATAATGTAGAATGGGACAGTTGCAAGGGTCTGAATTGCTGTGTTTTTATACAGAAAATTAAAGTACTCGATGAGCTGAGAAGAAAGATGCCTTTGGTTTTTTAAATTTAAATCCCATTGTTCCGGAGATGGGATTTTGGCCCAAATTACATTGTTTTAAATGGGAATCCCGCGTAGTCACGTCACTACGCCCACGATTTTTTACAACTTTACGCTTGTGTAACTCCAAAACCGGGACACTTAGGAAAAAACCAAAGTCACCATTGTTCTCAGCTCATCAAGTACTATCATTTCCTTTATGACAAACACAACATTTCAGGCCCTTGCAACTGCCCCATTATACTTCAAAACAGTAGCGGCTCGTGTGCAATTTCGCAACAATGTTTTTCCTCCATTTTATTCTATGTAAAACAATCGATTGTTGGTGAACAATCGATTGATTGCTTTTTGTTTGATTGATCGCTGCTTCACCATCGAATTGATTATTTTACAATATATTACATGGAGGAAAAACACTGTTGCCTAATTCCACGAGCGGCCACTGCTTCAAAATCTAAGCATTATCTCACAAATCAGATACTGCCTGTATTTCTTTTCAGGAACTTTTTATTAGAGCTCAGGTACTCAGGTCTATTTCAGCAGAGAAGTTTTCTCCGTTCATGTAATCTTTTCAGCAACGGTACGATCCTTCGATAAATTCTAAAAAAAAAAAAAAAAAAAAAACAAAAACCGCTATCACCACGACACTTGTTTATTATTTTTGATTGAGTAATGTCAGTATCGGATAGTTCAAAGAATCTATGATGGGAAAAAAGATGCCATCTCGTGCTTTTTTCTGGAGGAAAAAAAAAAGCCAGACGCGGAGCTCTTAAATGCGGAAAGAAAGATAGTAAGTGAACGTGTAGATTGAACAAAAGAATGCTATACTACCGTTCTACGTCGCGTCATACTGTAGCAAAAGAATGTCGCACGCGGCAAGTTTTGTGTGTGCGCGCGCGCGCGCGCGCGCGCTCGCAAAAAAAAAAAAAAAAAAAAAAAAAAAAAAAAAAAAAAAATATATATAGGGAATGAGAAAAAAAAAAAAAAAAAAAAAAAAAAAAAAAAAACTGTACGCATCCTTATTGTATAATATTTATAAGTGTAGCAAAAACGCCTTTTCCTTTCCGCTCTTTTCCTGATCTAGCGCCTGCTTGAAAGTATAGATATACCTACCATTCTTTTCCATTATCCGATTCTGCCGATGGACGATGTGTTGTCGGTATGGTGGTATGGTAGCGCCGACGGTCATTTTCATCGGTCTCGACTCGTAAACAATTCAAAATGCAAATGCGCATTCGCGTCGAGCGCGTTTTTCCAGTCGCAACCGCAAGAAGCGCGAGTCAAACGCGTTCGACGCGACGCAATTCGCGCTAAATCGTAGAGCATCCGATTTATGCGTTTCCCTCGTGCGCGGCTGAAACGTCTTCATTCTCGCTATCTCACTTTTAATTGACACCTGCGACCTGAACCGGGCTGCACTTGCACTATGATGCAGGCCCGCACACTTGTCATGCACTCAGAATCGTCGCACAGTGGAACGAGGCAAAAGGAGAAGCCGGAAATGGCGTGGAGACTTTAAAATGCATATATAGCTTTGTTAATACGCAAAGTAGAAGTTTGAAAGTGGCTTCATTGATTTTATCGTAACATTTCCTTTAACAAGGAGAGGATACGAGTTGTGGATCACCGATTTGGTTCAAATTTGACATACATATAGTTCAGGGAAAATAAACGAACCCATATTTTGTCGTTTGCGCCAATGGGCAGTCGTTTCGTCAAAAAAAAATTTTGAAAATCGGAAAAAAATGGGTAGAAAAATCGTGTTTTCCGAAGTAACGCTGATGTGCCTGAATTACGGCCTCCTCTCCCATCCCGGATCAATTGCCGAGTGGTACCGTTCTCGCTCACCACACTCGACGTCCCAGGATCGAGTCCCCCTGCTGCCATGTACTTTTTGCACACTCCATTTTTTTTGGTTCTATTTCAATCGTCTACACATTTGCTCTCGAATATTTAATACATCTTTTTTTAGCATAAAATTAATGCAATAAGAACGGAAAATTTCATAATTACAGGTAGCAGTTTCTAGCATTTTTTCACGTGTCTTTTTTCTCTTCGCCTTGCATAAGGACTTTGTCTGACTCTTTTCGAATTGTACACAAACATATGAGGTGCCGGAGAAGCGGACCCCCCCGGCCCCCCGACTCGCGCGCGTATGGGCTAAGCAATTAAATCTTTATGAAATGAAAGCACATAAGGTACCTTTGGTCTGATTCTAATGAAAGTTTTCGTCCTGATTTGGGGTTTTTCTTTATTATTTTTTAAGTGTTTTTTTTTTTTTTTTTTTTTTTTTTTAAAAATCCGGGGGTCCGCTTCTCCGGCACCTCATATGTTTGTATACAATTCGAAAAGAGTCAGACAAAGTCCTTATGCAAGGCGAAGAGAAAAAGACACGTGAAAAAATGCTAGAAACTGCTACCTGTAATTATGAAATTTTCCGTTCTTATTGCATTAATTTTATGCTAAAAAAAGATGTATTAAATATTCGAGAGCAAATGTGTAGACGATTGAAATAGAACCAAAAAAAATGGAGTGTGCAAAAAGTACATGGCAGCAGGGGGACTCGATCCTGGGACGTCGAGTGTGGTGAGCGAGAACGGTACCACTCGGCAATTGATCCGGGATGGGAGAGGAGGCCGTAATTCAGGCACATCAGCGTTACTTCGGAAAACACGATTTTTCTACCCATTTTTTTCCGATTTTCAAAAATTTTTTTTGACGAAACGACTGCCCATTGGCGCAAACGACAAAATATGGGTTCGTTTATTTTCCCTGAACTATATGTATGTCAAATTTGAACCAAATCGGTGATCCACAACTCGTATCCTCTCCTTGTAAGAATCACCCCTTATAGTTAGTTTTGTGACTGTATAACCATTCAAATTAGCAATTTTAGTCCAATATATTCTATGTCCGACCACCTCCTATTGACCCGTTCCAATGTGCGTCGCACCACGCGTTGTGCTGCCAAGTGCAAGTGCAACACGTCTAAAGGTTTTACGTAAAATTAAGTAAAATTTACGTCATTTACGCAAATTTACTTTGAACTTTTCGGAAATGGGAAGTATATGATTGCTTGAATTCTGCTTCCATTTATATCACTCCCCCCCCCCATTTATTTCTCTAATTATAAACATTTTACTCAATTACATGCGAAATGTACGCAATTTACGTAAATTTACTTCATCCTTATTGGAAATGGGAATGCAATGGCTTGAATTGTACTTACATTTATACTAGTTTTTTTTTTTTTTTTTTTTTTTTTTAATTATAAAAAAAAGAAAATAAAAAAGTAAAAATTTTATTTAATTCATTATTTTATTTTTTTATACTTTTCTAATAATTATTTAATTTTTTTTTCTAGAAACTGTTTTCATCAACAGCCCTTAATAAAGTAACCTTCTAAACTTTTAAAATTCAAAATGAATTTGTTGTTTTTGTTTTTTAAATAAAAATGAAACGAAGAAAAAATTAAAAAAAAAAAAAAATAAAATAAAATAAAAGGAATATTGACAAAAAGAACCTCAAAGAGAATTAACAAGACAGACTTATTTCAAAAAACAATACACAAAAATGTTACATAGATGAGATGTAGGAAAACATAAATTAAAGCGTTGGTTGACAACCCATAGAAACAAAAATATACTGCAACAAACAAAAAGCAATTTGTAATGAGGATATAATTCAAAATAAAAAAATCGGCGCTTCGCGCCGATTTTTGGGGGCTTCGCCCCCAATCCCCCTAGCGCTTCGCGCAGGCTACGGCGCTACGCGCCGTCATTTTGGGGCGGGGGCGCAATATGTTGCGGGTACCCGCACGCGACTTTCTCGCTCCATGTTTCCTATACTTTACAGCATAGGGGTGTACAAGATTATTAATTAAGTATAGTCATATTTCGGTTCAACAATACTGCTGAGATTAGATAACCCAGAAAAATGATGACTTCCAAAATCAACTTAGCTTTACTTTAAGGCATCTGCGGGACAAGAGGAAAGAAACTATACTTGCAAAGGAAATGTGGCGATCCTAATTATTCAAGAAGGGGATGAAATAAGAAGGTAGTTCACTCTGGATGACGAGATCTGTGACCATGAAAATAATCAGACCGAGATTCAAACCCACAACCTTTAAGTTCAGTGGTTATTTGCGCTTGAGAATAGATGTCGTGTGAAGCGTATATTTCTGGTCTCAACAAAACGCTTTTGCCGGCGAAGCAGTTGTGTGAGTTCCATGTGATGCAGTTGCGAGTGAGTGTTCGCCAACCACTAGATAACTGATAAGACCATGTCTTCGAGAGTTGGGCGAGTCTATCTTGAGGGGTATGGAAACAGATTTCTTCCCGGAAATTTCCGACAGTCGACACCCCTCAGGCATCATGGACTTGCCGCGATTCTCGAGAAGGAGGGAGAACCCCTGATTCCCCTTAGCTATACGTACATTTCACTCATCCCAATTCCCAGTTCAGGCAGTGCCAGTCACCCCCTCTTCATTCAATGCTCACAGCCAATTCTTCCTTCTTGTCCGTGTTTACATTTGGTTGAGAAGAAGCAAATCGGTTAGGGCCTAACCATTAAGTAGTTTGTGTTTAAATCTAATGATCACGAAGAGTTTGGTCATCTTTAAGTTTATCTCCCATTGTGTCTGTCAAAACTCCAATTTTCTCTTTTAGTACATTTACTCATCTTCTGAAAATAAGTTAGTTCAAGTGCACCGCAGAATCTCCATTGTCAACACAGATCTCAAAGCAGCCTTATTTTGAGTGATAACGTGTGCGTGTGTTTGTGTGTTAGTGTTCCCTCATCAGTGACCTCGTTTTCTTTGAATCTAATTTCACCGGTCAAACATCAAAATCTTATCATTGACCGATGGTCCGACAGTTTTTTTTTTTAAAAGAGGTATTTAATTTTACTCTTCTACGAAATTTAAATGTGTGCCATATAGGCAGCTTTCCCCCTTCATTGTGGTAGTTCCAAGCAAGAAAAACACAGCAATTCTTAACCAGGGTTTCAGTGTTTTCTCATTTGGAGCTGCATAATTTCGGCTCTAATATCAAAATCTTTACATGTCAAACACTACTACTTATTGGAATCAGAACAGTGAGTACATTTATGATTTTTTAAATAGTGTTAACACTTGAAATTTGGCATCGCTGAATTTGCTCCATTTGAATTCATGTAAAATATCGATTAGGTGGAGTGCACCGTGTATACTCTTGATAGTTTGACCTTTTCATGGGTGGAAATGGACCAAATGCAGCTATGCCAGATTGCAGGCTACACCACTGAATACAAACCTCTAAGTGGTGCTCTCAAAAATTGAAGTTTTACCTGTCTACCCCACCCCCTCTCCCATAACTACCCTTATTTGGTTTTTCTTAGTCAAATCAATGCTGCCATTCGATCTGTCTGTGTCTTAGGAGCATATTTTCTCCAAGTTTCAAGAAAATCCTCACGGTGGTGGTCTCGGAAACGGGTATTTTTCCCCATTTCCCCCACCCCCCTCTCCCATAACTACCCTTATTTGGTTTTTCTTGGTCAAATCAATGCTGCCATTCGATGTGTCTATCTTAGGAGCATATTTTCTCCAAGTTTCAAGAAAATCCTCACAATGGTGGTCTCGGAAACGGGTATTTTTCCCCATTTCCCCCACCCCCTCTCCCATAACTACCCTTATTTGGGTTTTCTCGAAAAACGAATAATGCCATTCGATTTGTCTGTCTTAGGAACATATTTTCACCTAGTTTCAAGGAAATCCTTAGAGCCATTTTTTAGGAATTTCAATTTTTACCCTATTTTAGGGGTAAAAACCCCCCTAACAACCCTCAAATTCAATTTCAAGGAAAAACAAAAAAAACGCCTCTAGCACTATCTGAAAGAACTCCTCTTGCCAAATTTGGATGCTAATGGACCCATAGGTTAGAAGTTATGATGTACCACAGACGGACGGACGGACGGACTGACGGACAGACATTTTTTGGGAATATGATTTTTGAGTTCAGGGGGGACCTGAAATGCCAAGATATGGAAAAACCCCAACTTCGAAATTTTTCATGATGACAATACTTTCTCTCCTTAGGGGGGAGCGAGAAAGTAAAAAGAGGAAACAGAATTTAGACATGACATGCTAATCTCGAAAGCTGGTCTTTGGTTTTATGGGTCTCTAAAATTCAGATTTGACTTAAGATGATTCAGTATTGCAACAAGAAATTCTCTGTCCTTCTCTTTTCACCATTGAAAGACGAGTACACACACTTACTTGTAACCATCACGTAGTCGTTTGCGCCGCCGTATGACCGTAGTCACACTTGATTGCCAGTTGTAACAGATCGTAGTTTTCTTGCGTGCCGTAACTTTTAAAAGCAGTGTTCGCGTCAAGACTCTAGCGTTCTCGCGAGTCGTGGAAGATGTCTCACTTAAGAAATAAAATCACTGTTGCCGGATGTGGGGCCTGGGTTCCCGCCAATTTGTGGAAATCTATATAGTGAGACTTGTTGATTAACCCTTTCAGACCTGGAGTCCATTCCAATGGACATTTGAATAACATGTAGTCTTATGGGGAAACAAAATACAATGAGCGCATCAATTTAGATGAGGAAATAGCGCTGAGATCAACAATGTTAGTCAAAAATCCGTTCCTGGGAAAAAGGATTTTCAGGTCTGAAAGGGTTAAGTTCGTCGTTTTAGGTTTCTAAAGAAGGAACTCTAACCCCCCTCCCCCCATCCCATGCACACCTTAATATAACATTAGCTCATTTGTTCCTAATAACGAATACTTTTGTATCCATAGTTAAAGGATCAGATGGAGTCTGGACGGTGCCAATAAACCCGTAGTTTTTATTCTTAGCTGCAGATGCGGTCATTAATCATTCATTGGCGAATGGCGAAATTTGGCAACAATGTATTTTCTCTATTTAAATTCACCAAAAAGATCGAACACTTCAGTCATCGGCAATGACCAGGCATTTCGATCTTTCTAATGTGTTTAAATGGGGGAAAAAGGATCGTTGCCAAATCGCACGCAGAGCCACTGTAATCATCATTGGCGGTAAGCTGTGCTAAAATAGTATAAGTATAATAGAACCCAGACATTTTCTAGCGGGAGGAGAGGGGGCTGTGCTCAGGGTGGCAGTTATCCAGCGTAAAAATCAGGGTGAAAAACAAAAAAGAGAAATAATAATCAAAAGTCATATTTATATGCATTGTTTGTCGTCATCTGACAACCTTCCCGGTGAAAATTTTCATCCACCACTTTCTTGCTCCACTGGCTCATCGAATCAACCATAGAGTCCCTTTGTACTGTCGGTCTTTTAATCTAGGTACTCAATTTGAGTCCCGTGATATCATAACTTGATTTCAGGCATGAGTGATTTGGAATTTTTTCTTCTGACTCCTCATCCCCCCCTCACTCTCTCTCTCTCTCTCTCTCTCTCTCTCTCTCTCTCTCTCTCTCTCTCTCTCTCTCTTCTCTCTCTCTCTCTCTTTCTCTCTCTCTCTTTCTCTTTCTCTCTCTCTCTCTTTCTCTCTCTTTTACTCTTTCTCTTTTCTTTGTTCGATATTGAGTTACATCGCGAAAAACATACAGCTCTAATTAATTTTTGAATCGAGCTATATAAACTCAATGAAGATGTTCTCAAAGTAAATTATACATAATCTATTCCCAGAAAGTTTCTCCTGCTATATAATAATTTGTTTTTTTCTTCTGTTACAGGTGAGTTGACCAGTTAACTACTTTTATCTATCTGTTGCGTGAGTTTTTAACTACTTTGCTAACTTTAATTAATTTAAACAGAAGTTGTTTTCATTGATGGCACAGAAATTAAAAGCGCGCTGTTTATATCTACGAATCCGAAAAAGGCATCCACGACTTTATATGGGCGAATTTTGGAAGGTTCTTACAATTTGTGTGTTTGTCGATTTTTCTCATGACCGGAGACAGGACTTCGTCTAAATCCCTCTCTCCCTCCTTCCATTTGAATACATGTGTTAGACATGGATAGCAACAGGGGGCCATCGCGTGACTTCAGCCCCTGTCTTTGTCCTTTTCTATAGCAAACGCATTCAAATGGGAGGAGATAGAGATAAAGATAAATTCCTGTTTCCACCCATGGTTTTTTTCAGGCTGACATGATCAATTTCATGGATATTATTCTGTAGCAAAGGTGTGCAAAATAGAGCTGCCGATTTGCGTAGATTTAATGAAATTTTGAAATTCACCGAAGATTTCACCGGTTGAGGAAAGATTATAGAGTTTAGTTCAGTGTATGACTGTAATGCACGAAAATACTAGCGTCTTTTATCTTTTCTGAACCGGTATATTTTAAATAATTAACGGTGATTCCACTGATTGAGGAAAGATTACAGATCAGAGTATTTTCGTGCATTACAGTCATACTCTGAACTAAACTCTGTAATCTTTTCTCAATCGGTGAAATCTTCGGTGAATTTCAAAATGTCATTAAATCTACGCAAATCGGCAGATCTGGCTGCAAAAGACCCTCTAAATCCATACCAGGTCAGTTTGTATGGGAACATCTCCCACGCCCGGTATTGTTGTCTCTTTCCATGCTGCGTGAATTCGTGTGAGGGAAATCTAATTTCTCCGTTTTAAAATCTACACCAAATGTTTGGAGTGCGATGGTGAAAGTGCTTATTATTTTTGTTTCAAAATTTCAACATAGCAATTAAAAGACATGCGGATTCTGGTAATTTTATATTTCTCTCTCTCTCTCCTCCTATTAGAGCGCTAAGAAAAGGACAGATAGAGGAGCTAAAGTCATGTGATGATTCCTTCTGCTGTCTTTTTCTAACTCATCTGCTTAAACGGGCAAAGTGAGAGAGAAAAACGACTAAGTCCTGGACCTGCTTTAGAAAAAAGAGCTATCAAGCAATCACCCGAGCTTACTAATAGGGCATGAGATACTATAGCGATCTTATCTGGCCGCCAAGCGTCGCGTCGCATCGCGACCGACCGGAACAAAATATGATCATTGCAATGTAAAAGTGCCTTCGAATTCAGTATAGAACCTGTTTTTGGACCCGGTATATCTTTTCACTTTTTTACCAATTGTATATACAAACAAATGGCTATCACAACACAACTTTACTCAACATAATCGTATAGAACAAATAACATAAACAATCATTTAATTCTGATCCGCTTTTTACACGATCAAATTTTAATGGCTTACAACGAGTCAACGTAAAACTGCGCAAAGTGGTCGAAACGTGTAAGGTACTGCGGACGTCAGAATAACTATTTTTATATTGGAGTCAAATAGTTCTTGTAGAGTATCAGAAAAAGAGTCTTCGTGTACTAGCGGGGAGTCCCGCCGGGGACAAAGATAGCTGGCCAGGGCATGCAACACGCAACGCATAAGCTTCAATTCAACATGTGTATTTGGTATGATGCGTATTGCCTACCCTGGCCAGTTATCTTTGCCCTCGATAGTACCTGCTTGAGACTCTTTTGACTCTTCCTGGCTCGGGTATAAACGGAACGTTTTCATCACGCTTTGAAAATTGTTGTTCAATACAATTAATTTTATTCACGTCAAAAGTAGTTTTGGTCTGTGAAACGTAGTTAAATGTTTCGACAAGAAAACTATTTAGAAACTAGATCAAGTGGTGCGAATTTTTGTCATGCTTATACATTGTAATCGAAGAAAAAAAATTGTATAAATGCTCAACAAAATTTGTTTATTAAAAAATGAAGGTAAGCAAGCAATATCATGTCTCTACAAAAATTTCGATGCAAGATTTTCCCAGTTTTTTTTTTTTTTTTTTTTTTTTTTTTTTTTTTTTTTTTTTTTTTTTTAATGCAGAAAAAGAGCTCTAAAAACTTCGCATAGTCCCCCCCCCCCCCAAATTTTCAATAACCTAATAAGCTAACCTAGTGAGTTTCAAACGAGGGAGCGCGAAAACAATTTTTTGAAAGAGAGGACTGATAGACATTGATGGGGGACTCCATCAGTGGGAATACAAGTTAGCAATGAAGCTATATACAAAATACTAACCATAAATTTTCAAGAGCTGCTTCACTGTGTGATGGTTTACCTTACTTGCAGCAGTACGCACGCCAAGTCGTAAATGTAACAGCGAAAAATCAAGTGCATCTTTAGAGTCAGTTGGCTCTAATGAGGCGCCTTGCAACTAACAATTCACTCCAACAACTTCCAGAGAGCAGAAACAGAAATCTGTGTTTCTCTCGCTCTCCCGCTCCCCCATCTCTCCCTCTCTCTCCCTCTCTCCCCTCTCTCTCTCTCCCTCCCTCTCTCCCCTCTCTCTCTCTCCCTCCCTCTCTCTCTCTCCCCCCCGTCCATTTGAACACGTGTGTCAGAAAAAGATAGAGGGAGAGAGGGAAGGCCATAGCATGACTTCGGCTTTATCTCTATCCTTTTTTAATACATACATGCACTCAAATGGTAGGAGAGAGAGAAAGAAACATCCCCAGATCCGACACTGAAACCTGATGAATTATGAGTACTGATCCCATATGATACTATCTCAATTTTGATGAGATTAATTAGATAAGTCCCTCGACTCTTTTACTTTAATCTGATCAAGTTTTGACGATTGCCGCCTAATTTCTTCGCGTCTCATTGGGATATCTTATAATCTGGTGAGGTATCCAATGCCTAAAATTTCCCCAGGCTCAAACTTTCCACAAGCAGGAAGAAAGTTTACAGAACTTACAAAATCTCCGGAGGACACCCGCCTTGGACCCACGTAGATATTCTCTTTCCAAAGCGCTTTTTTCAAGACAAAAGTACGGCTATATTCACAGTACTTTTTCAAGAACTTGCGTGGAGTCGTTCAAGTTCATACCGCCTTAACAGCACATGCTGGTGTAAAATATTTTCGGTGAACTAAACATCCTCACGAACAACCAAGATGTTTGAAATATTATTTTGAAATAAAAAATAAAAAATAAAAAAAAAGTAACATTTTTAAAGTTTTAAGAGGTTACTTCAATTCAACGACTTTAGAATTTATATATTCGACTGACAGTGCAAACATATTTTCAAAACAGTTGATAAACTTTGCTCACAATTTGGTCGAACTGCCAGATGCTGTAAAATAGCTGAATATCAAATCCTCTAGCTGATTTGAGCAAGTTGATTTTTCTAGTTTTTTTGTTTTTTTTTTGAGCTTCTAGTTTGTTTGAAACCTCAACTGGTTGCTTACCGCGCGCTAGTACGGTCGAGTGGCGGCTCGTGCAACGGGCCTCTTGCAAACTTTTGCTATAGGGGATTGAAGAGTTGATTCTTCCATAAAAATCTGGAAAAATGACGATGAGTATACTAATATTAATCACGAAATTCTCTCTCAGAATCGGGCTTAGTGGCGGAGCTAAGCAGGTATCATCGGAGATTCCTATCTAAATTGAGACATATCTAGCTGTGTTTCCTTAGAGAAAGTGACAAATTAGACATGAATCTCCCATGATACTTGCGTTGAACCGCCATTACGATCTTGCGATTATAGGAGTTTTGTGAGTATCTATAATACTGAATTTTAGAATTTTTTTAGTGTGATTTTCATGATTTTCGCTGGTTTTTACAATTTTACATCAGATTGAACTATCCATTTGATCACAGCAAAAGTTTGCAAGAGCCCCATCCGGCATCCTCATTCGGCAACAACTGTCTCCATTTGAAGCTATACAAAACCATCGATTGCATGTGAAGCGTTGCTTCAATATTAAATCGATTGTTTTGCATTGAATCAAATGGAGAGAAAAGCATTGTTGCCAAATTGCACGAGCCGCCGTTGAGTACGACGCCACTTTTTATAGATGTGAGGTTATGTACGATACCGGAGATCCGCCCGTTGACAAATTAAGTCGCGTCGCGTCGTGCACGATTCGATTTGAGGAAAAAGAAATGATTATTTCATGCTTCAGAGAAAGGACGTAAAAAAGTTCGAAGCGTAAAAAGGATCAAATTATTATTCCATTTGTCTGGGACCTTGAGTTCCTCGGCCTTTGCATTTTTTAACGACTATACTTTCCATTTTAGAAACAGCATAAGTAAGCTCTCGAGTTTTCAAACGGGTTGTAATCTATTGTAACGTTCCAAAATGTATTTTCACATTTTAACATTTTGAATTAGGAACTGATGGATACTGTCACGTCATAAAAAGTGTTGGTATATTTTTTTACCAACAATAAATAAAATATGGCCCTGAGAACAACTTGATAAAAGTCTGCTTGTCAGTTTATTTTTCAAAAAAATGAAGCATGAGGGGAGAATTCTGAAATGTCGCAATGGAAGTTAAATCCGTTTGATACGGGAGAGGGTTCAAGTTTGCTTTGTATGGTTCATTATTTTTTGAGCTGAGTTCTAAAAAACGCTTTTGTAAAGCTATCAACTTGACTCTTTTGATCATGTTAATCAGTGGCGGATCCAGCCCTCGCGAACGGGGGGGGGGGGTGATTTTTGGATTTTCGCCCCTATATTACCCCCTTTTCTTGTTTTCGCTCTTGCTTTTCCCCTTCTTCTCCCCTCTTTTCCTACTTTTTGGGCCGAACGGGGGGGCGATCGCCCCCTTCGCCCCCCCCTGTATCCGCCAATGATGTTAATTTTGAATTTGAAGTATGGAAATTCCACGTTCAAAATGATACTCCTTGAATGAAAAATGGAGCGATTTCAGCATCTTGTCCTCTCGATAGTAAAATCAAAATACATCAATGTTTGCGTACGATAGCTGGATTAATTCAGATCCACTTGCTGCTTGCTGTTCACAGATTTTCTCTAGCAACAATACTTTTTCTTAAACATAAAAAAGCATGATACTTTCAGTGGCGGCTCGTGCAATCTGGCAACCGCGCACTTTAGCCATTTAAACGTATGCAAAAAGATCGATTATTTTACACAGTTTTAAATGGAGGAAATCCATTGTTGCCACATTGCACGAGCCGCCGCTGGATACTTTCTTTTGAGACGATCCTCGTATATTTCCACTGAAATTATTAAAATCCTTCGTTTCTGCAGATTTTAATGCGTGCCTCATTGTACAGCTACTTTTGATTGCGCACCTAAAATTCCTTTTCTGCTACTTTAAGAGAGTGTCGACCCAGGAGAGACCAAAAAGATTAAATGAAAAAATTTTATTAATACCTTTGATCACGGATTTTAAACCACCGACGAGCGTATGAATTAATCATCACCCGCATTTGACCGACCTAAAATTGAACCACCACGATTGATTTTTTCCCCTTATTTTATTCATGCGTTTTTATCAGAATAAATGCAGAGGAAAATCTCGTAAGAATAGAAACTGTTACTCGAATCTTGGATCTAGTGACAGGAAAATATCGTGAGTAATAAAATTATATTAAGACTAGTGGCCGGTGGCCGCTTCGCGGCCAAGCGTTCCGTTTCGCGTCTTGCGCGTGATTTTTGTTTATTTGAGCTAAGACTTTGACTCGATATCATCCACTCCCTAACTCCGTTTGCTATTCGCCCATCTAATCTTGCTCCGAAGAACGAAATCTAAAAACTTACTCTATTATTCCTGAAATACTAAAGTGTTATTTTCTCAGGTACCAAAGGTTTAGAAAACAGGAGTCATTATTTGGAGGGGCATAAATAGCATAACCCCCGCCCAAACCCCCTTATATGAAACTTAAACATTTTTTAGGGGTAGTCGTTCTCAAGAGGGCCCGATCAAAAACCGCCAATTTTTTTTGGCGCTCATGGAGACGCCGAAACCCCCAGAATCGGCGCATTTGGATGCACCGTATCAGGGCATGTGGATTATACGATTTAGAACTGTACAGAGAAAAGAAGGGAAGGCGAGAAAGAGATAGCGAGAGTGCATGAGAAACCTTCATTCAGAATAAAACGAGAAGTTCGGGATAAGCAAACAAATACGCATGACCGAGATCGCACACCGATACGATAACCTTTCGTTGAACTGACATGACAATAAGCCATTGCGTTTCAGTGAATATAAAAAATCTATATGTGAATGGAAGAGAAACTTTGCGCGGGAAAACTATGCCTTTTTCAAACAGCCCTTTATTGACGACAGTAATTTTTTGAAAAAGGTTAGCTCGAAAATTCAGGCAAACTTCGTCTAAGATTTTAGGGTCATTCTTTTAGCGCTTTTTGACCACTGATTTTGCAGCAAATTGCCGTTTTTTGGCTACGTTTTCAAAAATTCCTTCGTGTATGTTTTAGCGCTTTTGGCTTATCTTTTTTGGGAATTGGAGCTTTTGAATGGTCGCCCCCCCCCCCCCCAAATGATGAAATTCCTTTTTTTTAGAGTTTTTTTAGACACTTCACGAAGCTCAAGTTTGTATAACCAGTGAACAGCTACTGTCAGCCGATTTTAGCGTACGACGCAACGGGTCCATCGGACCCAGTTCCAGCATCTAAGGGCATCTCAAGTTCACCACAGAGTTTTAGTGTGAAGTCAACGGTTAGCCAAAAATTGCATCAATAATGCACTCATCGGTTGCAATCGGTTGTGACAAAACTCGCATAGCGTTCCAAACTATCTCACCCACTCTTCCGCCGTGACCTCCAATCCCCATGTGTATACCCATCTCTTTCTAGTGTCCTGATTCGTATGCACAGGGCCTCGTATTACGGCATGTTAATAGGAAATTCGCATTAAAATTGAGGAATTCATTTCTGCCAAAAAATATTTCACAAAAGATGTCTCTACATAGGTTTTTTTAAAATTAGAGTATAGCTGCAGTACAACATGGGGGTTACGTGAGAGCAAGAGAGACAGTTTGTCTTTGTTTGGAACGCTCATCACCGGATGCCGTCATCACCAAGTCATCACCAAAAGAACCATCTATTTTGAAATAAACGTCGCACTGACCCACTAATATTACTGCACAGATTAAAAAATAACAGGTATACAATCAAATGAACCATAAAAACAACATACTCAAGGCTCAAGAGATCTATCGAAACTTTGTTTTCTTTTTTTTTTTTATTTAAATCGGAAAAAAAAAACAGACCTCAAAAACATCATAACCTCGCCAAAACGCGAACTGAAACGAAAACAACTCAAATCGCCAACTTAAAGATAAAATAAACTGTAGGGAATACCCTACGAACACTTTCTCACATCAAATTTAATCTGGGGGAAACCCCCAGACCCCTTAAATATTCCGGGGGAAACCCTCAGACCCCCTTAAATATTCTGGGGGAAACCTCTAGACTCCCCTCAAAAATTAGGGGGAAAACCCCAGACCCCGTTTCATATTCAGTGGGAGACCCCAGACATCCCCCTCCTTCAATATTCTGGTAGAGACCCCCAAACCGCCTTCACGTTTCCTTTCCATTCTATGAACAAAGAAAGATGAAATAGGAAGGAACGAGTCTGAGTCCTGATATTCAAAGTTCACCTATTGACATCAGAAAGCCTTCAATCCGGAGTGTATGCAATTTTGTAACGCAGCTGTAGGTATAGTTGTCTACTTGAAAATTTGAAGGCCACTTGAGACCCCTGACTTCAATTCTCAAGTTGTTCTCAACCAGCTTTCCAGCTATTTTGGATTAGAATGTAATCGTTTTTTCTTCTTTCAGTTACAACCATTCTATTTGTTTTAGTAGTTTAATTTTCCCTTCAGTTTTTATGGCTTGGAGCAATCCTTCACTCATAACAATATTTGGTTTCCTCCTTTAGAATGTGGACCTATAAAAGAATTTTTCAGCTTAATATGGATCAAGCTCTTCTTCAAAAACTTACTTTGGTTGTAGATTATGTGTGCCAAGTTCCTTCAAAAGTCATCCAGCCAATAGTGATTGACTCCACTTTTTATTTTCAACTTTTTCACTTTTATTCTCTTTTTTGGTTTGATCACACCTATTTTGATTTTTAAAAGGGTCTTAAGGGTTTAATAGTACAACGATAAGTACTTTATTTTATTATAGGCTGTCTGTAATTTTTTTCTGCCAATATTCATCAATATTAGTCAAGTCATACTTGAATTATCCCAATTTTTCTCTTTTTTACCCATTTTACCATTGATTTTAATGGAAACCATTTTTCATCCGTAACTAACCTAAAAATTAAAATTTCAAAAAAACAAAAAAAGTCCCCCTGAGGAATGTTAAAAGCAACCTTTCTGCAAAATTTGAATTCATTTGGACTTATTGTGCAAAAGTTATGCTGGGATACGGACGGACTCACGGACTCACGGACTCACGGACTCACGGACGCCACAAAAATGTTTCGCATTTACCTCTCCAAACCACATTTAATTAAGAAATATTAAAATGTCATGGATGGATGTTCTTTAGGATAGTATTAGGCATGATGAGAGCCAATTATTTCATAATTATCATGATTGCCTTAGTCGCAGCGGGCCAAGTATCGAAACAAAATGCATCAAAAATCTCTGCGCCATTGCAATACTTTCTCAATTTTTCTAATTTCATTAGAGTGAGAAAGTAAAAATCTGTAACCATATTTTTGGTTCGTTAGTAAGTAGTATTCTTGGATGAATCACTTATACATTTAAAGTAAACGATGCATTTTCAACAGAAAACCAATCATTTACCTAACTCAGTATTCAGTAATATTTGACAGTATATTATTAATGAGAAAAGTATAACCACCGCGTCTCAAGTTATGAATAATAACCCTAATCATTTAGTTTCTTTATGAATTCTCGAAACCTAGCTCAAATTTGGTGGGTTATATTCGAGATATTGAATTAATGCACCGATCTCATCAAGTCATCGTTGATTGTACTAATCTGTTTATCTATGCATATGAAACATATGATAAGTATCGAAGCTCTATACATCGCGAAGCGATACAGCAACCTCGTCAAGCCTGAATTTTCATTTTCATTAAGTCTGAAGTGCCTGGTACGGTGGCGTAATCTTAGGGGGGGGGGGGGGGGGGCATGACCTTTTTGCCCCTCCAATATTTGAGAAGGGGGGGCAAAGTATCATTTTGCCCCCCCCCCCCAATAATTTGATGAAAAAGAGGAGGGAAAAAGAGGGAGGGAGAAAAGAAAAGACGGAAAAATACAAAAAAATAAAGAAAGGAAGGAATAATTACAGGAACCGAGAAGCAAAAAATGGCAAAAATAAGTGGCTCTATTTTACCCTGAAACTGCACCTAAAGTAAATCTAAAGTGAAAAATTCCTCTGTTGTCAATGAGGTAAAGAAAATATACATTGAGTCTACTAACTTCTGTTCAGTCGGTTGGTTATTTTGGATAGATTCAATTGCTTAAAATATAGTCTGAGAGAACCCAAATGTTCAAATTTTTCTGGGAAAATACCCCCAGACCCCCTATTACCGGAAAGTGTCCCCCCAGATTCCCCATAGTATCGGACTATTTGCTATCCGAGGAACAGTTTTCCAAAGCCTAGACATATCAGCTTCATCAATAAGCTGAAAGTCTACACTGAAAAGTTCCCTTTTTGCCTAAAAAATGAAGAAAATAAACGTAAAATCTATTTTTAATTTGTTTAAATTTGGTGGCATTTGTATGCGATAACATTGCTTAAAATGACGTCTGAGAGAGCCTGAATTTTCAAATTTTTCCGGGGGAGGACCCTCGGACCTCCCTCTCATTGGGGGGTGTCCCCCCAGACCCCCCCATAGTGCATCTCCCAAAAGTTGGTTGGCTCCCCCCAATAAAAATCCCAAGTTTACGCCACTGGCCTGGAATATTTCTCAACACAGCTAGCAGCACTGTGACTCTCTCATTGTGTATATCTACGTAAAAATATGGATAAAAAGTCGAAGCTATACATCGATATCATGAAGTCGCTATTAAAATGCGTCTACCCGGACGGTTCCTTCCGCGAGTAAAACATATGATGAAGATCGCCATGGTAACGTCAAATCGTGCGATCGAATTAAAAAAAAAATTGTCAGAGCATCACGTTTCTCGCTCACACGCGTACAAAATCGTATGCTCTTCCGCACGTATGCATTTAAAAAAAGACGACAAAATCTCGCTTCTCTCTCCCACCCTTACAAAACGAACTGATTCGCATCCTTTTCGCACTCGCACAACTTTTTGAGAGAAAAGTTTTTAGCATTTTAAAAAGGGACGCGGGGCCCGCACGGAAAAACTTATAATTTTCCCGAAGCATTGGAGCCGAGCCCGACCGATCGGTACCAGGCCCCTCCCGAACGGTGCAACGGTTCTCCCGGAACTTAGCTTCATTCTTACAAATATAATATAGGATGTATTTTGGTCGATCTGCCACACTCTCTCAAAATGCACCGTGAATTGGAATCACATAGAATTAAAAGTACAAGTTGTAAAACTTAAATGCTAGTTAAAGACCTTCCCATGACGGAGGATCTTTGGCTAAAAAAGTACAACTTTTGTCATCCTCGCCTCCTTAAAAAAAAAGAAAACCCATAAAATAATAATAATAAAATATTAAAAAAAAAAACAAAAAGAAACGGAAATGGGATATCTAGAAGTATGTATATGAGGCACCATAGAATACGTAGAAATAAATAAAGTACTTTGAATTGGGCTGTTTTTAAATTAAAAGTTTATTTCTCGTGAAGCTTGAATACGAGTAAAAAATTTTCCTTGAGGGATGATTTTTAAAAAATTGCAACTTCCGACATCCTCACCTCCCTCCCACCCCGATCACCCAAAAAATAAATAAATAAAATAAACATAAACAGATAAATTATAAAATAATAATATATAAATAGTAAAACAGAAAACAAAAAAAAACGAGATCAGAAACAGAAACTCAAATCTTAAAACTCTGCTTAGTTTGACGAAAGAGGGTCTAATCGGAAAGCTTGTATTTTCTCAATGGTGCTCTTACAAAATTTTGCTATATAGAGCATTGCGAAGAGTTGATTCTTCCATAACATCCTGTAAAAATGGTGATAGGTACACTAAAAAATCACGAATTTCACTCGACTCAGAATCGGGCTTAATGGCGGAGAGACGCAGGTATCATGGGAGATTCCTATCTAAATTGAGACATATCTCTGCGTGTTTCCGTAGAGAAAATGCCATTTATGACAGGAATCTCCCATGATACCTGCGTTGAACCGCCATTACGATCTTGCTGTTATAGCAGTTATGTGTGTTTATTAAGTACTAAATTTTAGACTTTCTTAGTGTGATTTTTGTGATTTCCGTTAGTTTTTACATCAGATTGGACTATTTTATTTGCTTATAGCAAAAGTTTGCAAGAGCCCCATTTGAAACCTGGCAATATTTTATTCATCGTAGCTTGTAGCTACTTAAAACGCCCTTTCTTTTATCTCGTAGTAACTAATTCTATGCATATAGTCTCACGTGGCTTCTGTTTTCTGCGTCCAGACAGCTTTTGAACGAACAAAGAAGGAAACTATTTGTGAATGAATGACTTTTAAATACCCTCGATTCTACGGATTTACAAATCCGGCCCTGTCACATATGAATGCATGATGACGCGCGCGCGCTCGCAAACGCTCGTGCGCGTTTATCTGTACGAAAGTATAAGCCAGCGTTGCCAGATAGAGTGATTAGCAGTAGCGGCTCGTGAAATACGATTCATCGGTTTCTGTGACACAGAGCTGCCGCGTTGCGTATAAAACATGGTATTTTTCAATTCACCGATGATTCCGCCGGTTGAGAAAAGATTACACAGTTCAGTCCAGCTTGTATGACTGGAATGCACGAAAATATTCGCATGTGTAATCTTTTCTGAACCGGTGCGGTGGAGTCGTCGATAACTTTAAAAAATTTGTGGATATTTTAATTAATTAACGGTGTGCCCACCGATTGAGAAAAATATTACAGATCAGACTATTTTCGAGAATTCCAGCCATACTTTGAACTGTACTGTGTAATCTTTTCTCAAACGGTGGAATCACCGGTAAATTGAAAAATAACATTAATTATACGCAAATCGCGGTAGCTCTGCTGTGACATTTAAACCTGTGGGAATGAGTCGATTCATCAAAAAAAAAAAAAAAAAAAAAAAATTCTGTACGGTATTTGCTGAAGCAAATACATTTATTAGTAAATTTTAATTTACTGTTACCGGTTTTTTTGTGTTGTTCATATATTTTGAATGTCGAATGATTTGCCACATGGTTGGAATTTTTTTTGACATTTTTGGTAACTGGTCAAATGGAACTGTAATTTTTGATTGATTAACCGGTCATTGTTGAACATATTTCTCAAATATTAATATAGTTGCTTCTGTTTGATCGATGCATCCTCTAATCTACCCTCCCCTTCCTGCTTCCATTTCACCCACATTTATCCTCCACAATCCACTATTTCAACCGTATTTGGCCCCTTGTTCTCTCCATCTCACCCATTTGCCCTTTATGCCCCTATTTTCCAGTAATATCCCTTATTGACTCCTATTTCCCAGTATTTGCTGATATTTGCACTTATTAATATCTATATGCGCCTTCATTCACCTCAATGTGTTCCCATTCGCCCAAAATACTCCTTACTTGCCCCTTTTCTGATTCATTTCACCCATGTTTTCCCCTTCTTGACCTCAATGCAACATAAAATAAATTGGGAAATCTTCCAGTAACTGGGGAATTCCCTGAAATCTGGGAAATGGACGTTTCTGATTGGTCAAAAGATGAACCAATCAGCATCGAGCATTCTCCAACTATGAAATGGACGCTTCTCATTGGTCAATGAATCGACCAATCAGGATCGAGTATTCCCCATTGATTGAAATGGACGCTTCTGATTGGTCAATGGACCGACCAATCAGGATCGAGTATTCCCCATTGATTGAAATGGACGCTTCTGATTGGTCAATGGATCGACCAATCAGGATCGAGTATTCCCTATTGATTGAAATGGACGCTACTGATTGGTCAATGGACCGACCAATCAGGATCGAGTATTCCCCATTGATTGAAATGGACGCTTCTGATTGGTCAATGGATCGACCAATCAGGATCGAGTATATCCCATTGATTGAAATGGACGCTTCTGATTGGTCAATGGACTGACCAATCAGGATCGAGTATTTCCCATTGATTGAAATGGACGCTTCTGATTGGTCAATGGACCGACCTTTGTGATCGCATTTTCCTTTATTGACACCTACTTGCCTGAATGCGCCCATATTTCCACTTATTCATTGCTATAAGCGCCCTCAATTAACCTTATTTTTCCCCTTTTCGCCCTATTCCCCTTATTTGGCTCCTTCATGTCCCTATTTCACCCATATTTAGCCTCTACTAACCCCTTTCTCACCCATATTTGACATTTCTCCCCTGCATTGTACCCATTTTTGGCCTTCTTTGCCCCTTGGTGCTCGTATTTTCCCTTCCTGACACCTATTTGCCTGAATACGCCCATAAAATCTGTGGAATTCCTTGAAATCTGCGGAATTCTTTAAAATCTGGGGAATTCCCTAAAATCTGGGGAATTCTCTAAATTCTGGGGAATTCCCTAAATTCTGGGGAATTACCTGAAATCTGGGGAATTCTCTAAATTCTGGGGAATTCCCTAAATTCTGGGAAATTTCGTAATTACTGGGGAATTCCCTAAATTCTGGGGAATTTCATAAGTACCGTTGAATTCCCTAAATTGTGGGGAATTCCCTAAAATCTTGAAAATTCCGTAAAATCTGGGGAATTTCCTAAATTCTGGGGAATTCCCTAAATTCTGGGGAATTCCCTAAATTCTGGGGAATTCCCTAAATTCTAGAGAATTCCCTAAATTCTGGGGAATTCTCTAAAATCTGGGGAATTCCCTGAATTCTGGGGAATTCCCTAAAATCTGGGGAATTCCCTAAATTCTGTGGAATTTCATAAGTACCGTTGAATTCCCTAAATTGTGGGAAATTCCCTAAATTCTGGGAAATTCCCTAAATTCTGGGGAATTCCCTAAATTCTGGGGAATTCTCTAAATTCTGGGGAATTCCCTAAATTCTGGGGAATTCCCTAAATTCTGGGGAATTCCCTAAACTCTGGGGAATTCCCTAAATTCTGGGGAATTCCCTAAAATCTGGGGAATTCCCTAAATTCTGGGGAATTCCCTAAAATCTGGGGAATTCCCTAAATTCCGCAGAATTTCATAAGTACCGTTGAATTCCCTAAATTGTGGGGAATTCCCTAAAATCTTGGAAATTCCCTAAATTCTGGGAAATTCCCTAAATTCTGTGGAATTCCTTAAATTCGGGGGAATTCTCTAAATTCTGGGGAATTCCCTAAAATCTGGGGAATTCCCTAAATTCTGTGGAATTTCATAAGTACCGTTGAATTCCCTAAATTGTGGGGAATTCTCTAAAATCTTGGAAATTCCCTAAATTCTGGGAAATTCCCTAAATTCTGGGGAATTCCCTAAATTCTGGGAAATTCTCTAAATTCTGGGGAATTTCCTAAATTCTGGGGAATTTCCTAAATTCTGGGGAATTTCCTAAATTCTGGGGAATTTCCTAAATTCTGGGGAATTCCTAAAATCTGGGGAATTCCCTAAATTCTGGGGAATTCCCTAAAATCTGGGGAATTCCCTAAATTCCGTGGAATTTCATAAGTACCGTTGAATTCCCTAAATTGTGTAGAATTCCCTAAAATCTTGGAAATTCCCTAAATTCTGGGAAATTCCCTAAATTCTGGGGAATTCTCTAAATTCTGGGGAATTCCGTAAATTCTGGGGAATTTCCTAAATTCTGGGGAATTCCCTAAATTCTGGGGAATTCCCTAAACTCTGGGGAATTTCCTAAAGTCTGGGGAATTCCCTAAACTCTGGGGAATTCCCTAAAATCTGGGGAATTTCATAAATACCGTTGAATTCCCTAAATTCTGGGGAATTCCATAAAATACTGGGAAATTCTCTTGAATTCTCCCCTGCATTTCACCCATTTTTGGCCCCTTTTTGGCCCTTTTCCCCTCTGTGTGCTCGTATTTTCCCTTATTGACACATATCTGCCAGCATTCGCCCATATTTCCATTTATATATTGCTTTAAGTGCCTTTATTTAACTTTATTTTTCTCATTTACTCCTAACTCTCCTTATTTGGCCCTTGTATATAGCTTATATATAGCTATATGGGGCTCCCCGCATATTTGCATATTTGCCCCTACTTAACCCATATCTTACCCATATTGTGCCTTTCCGCCCCTGCATTTCACCCATTTTTGGGCCTTTCCGTCTTTTTGTGCTCGTATTTCCTCTTATTGACACCTATTGTTTGAATTTGCCCATATATCCACCTAAATATTCATAAAAGCGCCCTTATTTTACTTTATTTTCCTCGTTTGCTTCCAATTCCCTTTATTTTTCCTCTTTATGACCCTATTTAGCCCACATTTGCCCCTACTTAACCCATATTTTACCCATATTTGGACTTTTCTTCCCTGCATTTCACTCGTATTTTACCCATTTTTTTGTTTTTTTCCTCCCCTTTGTGCTCGCAATTCTCTTATTGACACTAATTTGCCTGAATTCGCACTAATTTCCACTTATTTACAGCTATATGCGGCTCCATTTACCTTTAATTACCTGGTCTTCCCCTAATTCCCCTTATTTGGCTTCTTTATGCCCCTATTTCACCCATATTTAACCTTTACCTAACCCCTCTCTAACCAATATTTGGCCTTTTCGTCCTTGCATTTCACCCATTTTTGGCCCTCTCCGTCTTTTTGTGCTCGTATTTTCTCTGATTGACACCTATTTGCTTGAATTTGCCCATATTTCCACCTAATTATTCATATAAGCGCCCTTATTATACTTTATTTTTCTCGTTTGCTCCCAATTCCTTTCATTTTTCCCCTTTATGACCCTATTTCGCCCATATTCGCCCCTACTTAACCCCTATCTTACCCATATTTGGCCTTTTCTTCCCTGCATTTCACCCGTATTTTACCCCTTTTTTTGGCCCTTTCCTCCCCTTCGTGCTCGTAATTCTCTTATTGACACTAATTTGCCTAAATTCGCACTTATTTCCACTTATTTATAGCTATATGCGGCTCCATTTACCTTTATTTACCTGGTTTGCCCCTAATTTCCCTTATTCGGCCTCTTCATGCCCCTATTTCACCCATATTTAACCATTACCTAACCCTCTCTTACCCATATTTGGCCTTTTCGGCCCTGCATTTCACTCATTTTGTGGACCTTTTCGCCAGCCGGGGGGGGGGGGGGGGGGGGGGGGGGAAACCCCCCAAAAACCCCCCTAAAAAAAAATAAAAAAATTGTTTATATAATGCATGTAATGCATATAATGCATAAAGTACATATATTACATTTACTATATAGTAACTATTTCAGTGCTATACACATATCTACTACAATACGTGATTTATATGCTAAATACATGTTATACCACCAACATATAGTACGTACATTAGTACAGTACGTATAAACATAATATAAAGTCTATATACAGTACGTACTTTATAGAGTCCATCCGGGGGGGGGGGAGAGGGGGGGGAAACAAAAGCAGCTATATAAGTAAATTAAAATTTACTAAAAAAAAAGCCTGGCCCATTTATTACCTAGAAATATTTAATTTGTGAGGTGTTTTTGTTTTAAAAAGAAAAAAAAAATTATATGTACTAAATAAGTAATAACTTTTAAAATAACGTATATAAATAAACTGAAGGGGCCCTGCAAACACTTTCTCAAATCAAAATTAATCTGGGGGGCAGACCTCCTTACATTTTCTGGGGGAAACTCCCAAACCCCCTTTAATATTCTGGGGGACAGTGGGACACCCCTAGACCCCCTATGGTATTCTGGGGGATACTTCCAGACCCCCTATGATATTCTAGGGGAGGACCCCCAGACCTCCCTCCCCTTAAGTTAATTTTACAGTACATTGGTTGCAGAAAGTTTTTACCAATTAAAATCAAAATTCAAACAACTATATTTGAAATATTCAAATTCCCTAATGTTCACCTATTCCATTGATTTTACTGGAAAACTTTCATCCTTCATAACTTGGTTAAAAATTAAAATTTCGAAAACACAAGAAAAGTCCCTCTGAGGAATGTTTTGAGCAATTTTCTGCAAATTTTAGATGTATATGGACTGTTTGTGCAAAAGTTATGCCGGGATACAAACATACACAGACACCTGCGCCATCGTAATACTTTCTCAATTTCTAACTTTGTTAGAGTGAGAAAGTAAAAATAGCTTTGTTTGCAGAATGATGTGAGAGGTACGAAAATATCTCAACAGAATTCTTGCCATCGACATTTCTGTTACATTAACTGGCGTTGCTGTAATAACAAGAATAATTCTGTTTATAATACTTTCCTGAACGGAATTCCAGAGTTATTGTAACTAAGCAATTTTTCTCAGTGAATGCCCATTCAAAGTTTGGCAATGCTGGTAATAAATGTTGAGATCATTACGTCCTTTTGCTTCTTATCAACATAAATACAATTCGAAACATGGCCGAGTGTTCACTTTCATAATTTTATCTGCACGAAACGAAATACATCGAGCACATGCCGGCAATATGGCCGGGCCCGACTGGCGATTCTGCTGTAATGAAAACCGCTCTGTGCCTTAGTGGCAAGGGCTCCTATCAAGTTTCGGTACAACATTGAGCTCGATGTACTTATGTATAGTTTCGTTGACATAACTTCGAACCAACGACTACCGACCGACTTTTAGCCTTTAGGTCAATCAAAGCAGAGTCGCCGGTGCCGTATCGTTGGTTGCGTTGTATTGCGAATAACGTTAAACGTTGACATTAGTGCAGAGACAACCTATATACTAGAGGCCATCGTACTATTATAGCTATATATCTTGCTCGTGTTGTAAGGGATGGTACTGTTACCAAAATTCTAGTGTTTGTGTACCATAGTTGTTGAAAATTTTGAGGAAACTCTGCGGTACTGTTACCCTATTCTGAAAATAACACCATAATTTTCCGGTAAAAGTACTAGACTCTCCTCGGTGCTTCACAATCGTTGTGCTTCTGATAATATTACAAGAACTTTCAAATTATTTTTTTCACTGATACTCGATCTTCATTTCATTGCCCATGTTATTCCTCACGTATAGAAAAAAATATCGATTGTTTTATCGTTACAGCTCTATGGAGCTCTTGCACGCCGAACGGGTTTGCTGTAGGCAAATGGAGTATCAATCCTGATGTAAAATTCTGCGAAAATAACGATGAGATCATGAAAAAGTCTAAAAATCACTCCTCGCAGAGAAAACTTAACTTGAAATTTCGGGTGACCAACCTTGCGTGTTTGCACCAACCTCGGATTCGGACCCCAAACAAAAGAACATGACCTACAAAATTGAACAATGAGATTGATGGATTTGCTTTCAAAATTCAAAATTTGAAGGAATTAAAGGTCCATTTATGTACACATTTTGTCACTAAGAGCACGATGATAACTACAGAAAAGTTTTACGTTGCGTAATTAACGAGGAAGACAGCACTTAATTTCATGTCCTGTTTTTTTGTTTGGGGTCCGAATCCAAGGTTGGTGCATACATGCAAGGGTAGTCACCCGAAATTTCAAATTAAGTTTTCTCTGCGAGGAGTGAGTTTTAGACTTTTTTTAGGCGCACCGTTGGCACAACGTGCGCCTATTGAAATCGCCCTGATACTCAATAGAGTATACTACGCCCCCTTGTGATCAAATGGCGAAATGAGCTTTTTTGATGTCGTGAAATTTAGGTTGTGTCCTGTGTTTTTTTTATGCTAATTTCATTTGAAAAGTTAATGTTCTCCCAGCCACGACTGAATTCTGAGTTGGTTGGGAGTAATTTCATGTTCATTGATTGACGTTTTTTTAAAGTTATTCTATGTCAAAAATTTCCAACCTCACTTTTTGATTATTTCAAATTTTCCCGGTATATATTCTAGGTGATCAAGAGAACCAATCATTTGCCGTTCTGAATGTTTGTTTTTTTGCATGTAAATGCAATTATTATAATTAATTATAGCGTGTGGTCAAACGCAAAACGGAAAGCCCCTACAGCAAGAACTCTGAACATTCCTTATCTCAATTCTCAGAATTCTCATTTAATTACCAAAAATTACTGCGCATCGAAGAGGATCTCTTATTATTCAGCCCTGATGTCGTTGTTTCCATAGTGGTCCCTGCCCTAACCTCCTCCATATTTCCTATCAAATGTCAGCTATTTGTTTACGCTCAACGTAATAAAATTACTCTGCTTGCGTTTATAGTAGCTATGACTCGTGAATTGGAAAGAGTTCAAAGGTTCAACAATGGGACCTCTGAATAGTGTGATGTGCTGACTTGCTTTATATTTCCATCATGTTGTTATTGTATGTGAAATTTCTTAGTCCTATTCAGAACGAAACAAGGAAATGCTTCTTATTTCTCTACTTCTACATTTTTGGTTTTGAAGGTCCTAAAGGAAGTCAGCCCTCTTTCAATTTTTAAGAAATGTTCTTTGCGGTCAAATTTTCTGACATTTTATTTAGTCTGGCAACTCCCGTCAAATGACTTAGCGCTTCAAGGCATCATTTATTCAATGCAGTTATTTCGCTCTTTCTCTATTTACAAGTAAATTTCTAGTACTCCAGGAACTTCCTGATTTCTTATGCTACCTTATGCTACATCTGTTGTACTACCTATGTTGATTCAAGCTGTCACTCTCCTTATATGTCTCAAAGTATCTTGAGACACTCAAACTGGTTCCTTAATCATATAGTTTGGTAGTCCGCTAACCTTTGACAGTCACCTATTTTGTCGGAGATCATCATCAGTCATGCCTAAAAGTTTAGCGCTTAGACTTTTGTACAAAATTGGGATTGCGCCTCACAATTTGGTGACAGTTAAGTTAGCGTCATATGATGAAATATGAATCAGCGCTCCATTTCTTTCTGAAATTTGTGTTACCGAGTCAATTTCTTCTGAAAATTATGTCAGCGTACGTGCTGTTTTTTACTGAAACTTGAGTGAGCGCACAGTTTTGAGCAAAAACATTTTCAAATGCTATAAGAAAAAAAGAAAACAATACAGCATTGGAGAAAATGGGGAAATTGAGTTAGTGCTTATACTTTTGCTGAAAATTAAAGTCGTGTACCACAATTTGGTTAAAATTAAGTTATGGCGCTTTTTTTTTTGCTGCAAAATGACTCAACGCGCCATGTGTTTCTGAAAATTGTGTGATCTCATCAAATTCTTCTAAAAATTATGTCAGCGCATCGGTTTTTACTGATACTGAGGTGAGAGCGCTAATTTGAGCCAAAAATATTTTTAACGCTAATAATCAGAATTAGAGACTGATTAGGTGTGTTGAGGTTGGATCAGTCATGCCTAAAAGTCTACATCCGACGGAGATGGTGTGATTGTATTTTTACTTTCTCACTCAAATGAAATTAGAAAAATTGAGAAAGTATTGTATTGCATTGGCGCAGAGATTTTCAAGGTATTTTGTTGCGATAATTGGCCTCTCAGGACAAAGTCAATCATGATTTAGTCAAAGTAATTGCCTCTTATCATGTCTAATACCATCCATAAGAACATCCTTCCATCATATTTTCTATTTCTTAACCCTTTCTGACTTAGAGAGATTTATGTAAAAAAAATCTGTGGCGTCTGTCCGTCAGTCCGGCTGTTCGTCACTCCGGCTGTTCGTCACTCCGTACCTAGGCATAAGTTTTGAACCATTGATCCTTATGCATCCAGATTTTGCACAGTTGTTGCTTTTTAGATTCCCCAGAGGTACTTTTTTGTTTTTTTGAAATTTTGATTTTTAGGGTAGTTATGGGGAAAAAATTATTTTCATTAAAATCAATGGTAAAATGGATAAAAATGAATAAAAATGGAATAATTCAAGTTTGGCTCAAGCAATTTTGATGAAAGTTATCAAAAAAATATCTATTTTCAGCCTACTATAGAATGAACCACTTATAGTTCCTTTATTCATTCCTTCAGACTGTTTAAAAAATCAAAATAAGCGCGCTCGAGCCGAAAAATAGAATTATCGTGAGAAATCAATCTTAAAACTTGGAGTCAATCAATAATGGCTCCATGAATTTTGATAAAACTTTGTACACACAATCTACTATCAATAAACTTAAATATTTTCCTCTCTGTGTCACCAAAAACAACCGATAAAACCATTTCTAGAGGTAATATAGGTGCGATTGAGCAAAAAATTTGGGAATATGAGCAAATAAAAATATAATCCTATTATTTGGGATAGTTCAGGTTTGGTTCAATCAATTTTGATGAAAGTTAGCGAAAAAAATCTACATTCAGCCTATTATAAAATAAACCACTTATAGTTACAATATTCAACCCTGAAAACTGTTTAAAAAATCAAAATATGTGCGCTCGATCCAAAAAATGGAATTATAGTGAGAAATTAAGTAATCTTAAAACTTGGAGTCAATCAATAATGGCTGGATGAATTTTCATGAAACTTTTTACACACAATCTACTATCAAAGTACTAACATATTATCCTCTCTTGATCACCATACACAACCGATTAGACCTTTTCAAGAGGTAATATAGGTGCGATTGAGAAAAAAATATGGGTATATAAGCAAATAAAAACATAATCTTATTATTTCGGATAATTCAGGTTTGGTCCAATGGATTTTGACAAAATCTGGCAAATAAAATCTACAATTGGTTTACAAAAGAAATTAGCCCTTACAGTTACAATATACAACCCTTAAGAGAGTTTAAAAAATCAAAATATGGTGTTTGATCAAAAAAAAAAAAAAAAGAATGAAAGTGAAGAATTAATTTTAAACTTGGAGTCAATCATTAATGGGATTGATTTTGACAAAAATGTTCACAAACATAATGTGTTAAAAAAATACACTAAACACTGCACTGTGTGCACTAAAACATTTTTCTGGTACAGTCCTCATAAAAACCTTACGACCGTTTCGAGGGGCAATATAGGTACGATCGAGCAAAAATCTTTTGAAACTAATTGTAAGCAAATATTAAGACAAACATAATATTTGCAATAAGTAATTCAAGTATGACTCAATTAAGTTCGATGAAAATTGCATCAAAACGTTTGCAACCAGCCTAGGCAGAAATTTCTTTTCAATGTATTACTACAATATTCAACTTTTAAGTCTAAAGCTGTTTAAAAGCAATATAGGTTTCATTACACCAAAAAATAGAATATTCAAGGAAAATTAATTTTATAAAGAAAAGTCAATCAAAAATGGCTGAATGAATTTTGTTGACATTTTGTTTGCACAATCTACGACTTAAGTACATCTTTGGAGGGGGGTTAATCTATTAAACAAAAAAAATTATTTCGAATATCCACAGTTTGAAAGAAGAAACCAAACATAGTACTCAATGGAGGAAATGCAAGAATCAGTACATTTCGACCTCCTATAAAAACTAAGGGAAAAAAGAAACTCCCAAAAATAGAACAAAGAGCAAATATAATGAATGCAGCTCAAAGAATAAAAACTTATTGGAATCTTGAATTACCTACTCTAAACCCTGTTATAAGCAACATCAGATTAAGGCTCTCAATTAGCCTTCAAATAACAAAATAGGCAACTATTCCTACAGCTTCTCTACAAAATTGCAAACTCTTCGGATTGAAGGCAGAAATATTATGTCCGGAGGTGAAAATATTTGAAATTTGAGGGGGGTTTGGGGATCTCCCCCAGAATTCTAAAGGGGGGCCTGGAGGTATCCCCCAGCATTTTAAAGGGGGGTTTGGGGGTCTCTCCTAGTATTCTAAAGGGGGTCTGGGGGTCTCCCCCAGAATTCTTTAGGGGGTTAGGGGGTCTCCTCCAGAATTCTTTAGTGGTGGGGGGGGGTCTGGGGGTCTCCCTCAGATAAAAGTGATGTGAGAAAGTGTTCGTAGGGTATTCCCTACAGTTTATTTTTTATCATTTCGAGATTTGATTAACGTATTTCGGCCATTGTGCGCGGATCAAATGCTTTGTCACCAGTCGTGGGACGTCATGGGGACATTTAGGAGAGATGTCTTTTGACTCACTGTAACTTCTTCATCTTTTCTTACGTTTTGCCATGGCGTCCTTTGTTTTACTTGGCATCACACTTCACGTTCAAATTTTTTACCGGGCAACCAAAGAACGGTGCCAGCTAATGGAATATGGCAACATTGTTTTTCTCTACTCTAACACATCATGAAAAATGATCGATTCTTGGTGGTCCGATTTCTTCTTACTACCGATCACTTTTTCATGTCCCTATTTTGCGGGACATACTATATCGTTAACTACCTTTTTACTAAAGGGGGTTCAAAATTGTTTTATGAGTATTTGATTGTTTATTACGTGCGTTTAGTGATGTGCAGTGGGAAATTCGAAGGATTTGTTTTATGATTGTCCGTAGTGGTCCCACCGCCCCCCCACACGACGCACACAGGTTCAGACCCGAACTTTTGCTAGATATGGTGGAACATCCGAGGGGTTGGTTTAAGATTGTCCGTAGTGGTCCTAACCTCCCCCCCCCCCCAATCGCCACACACCGGTTCGGACCCAAACTTTTGCCGGACAATTTTTTTTGATATGATTTTTTGAGAATCCAAGGGATTGTTCTAAGATTGTCCGAAGTGGTTCTACCCCCCCCCCCCCCCCCCCCCCTCGCCGCGCACAGGTTCGGACCTTAACTTTTGCTGAACAATTTTTTTGAGATGTTGGAAAATTCGAAGGGTTTGAGATTGTCCGTAGTGGTTCCTTCCCACCCCCCCCCCCCCCCCCCCCACTCGCCGCTTACAGGTTCGAACTTGGACTTTTGCTGTACAATTTTTTTGAGATGGTGGAAAATTCGGAGGGATTGTTCTAAGATTGTCCGTAGTGGTTCTACACCCCCCCACTCGCCGCACACAGGTTCGGACCCAGACTTTTGCTGGACAATTTTTTTGAGTTGTTAGAAAATTCGAAGGGATTGTTCGTAATGGTTCTCCCCCCTCCTCCACTCGCCGCACACAGGTTCGGACCCTAACTTTTGATGGACAATTTTTTTAGATGTTGGAAAATTCGAAGGGATTGTTCTAAGGATTGTCTGTAGGGGTTCTACACCCCCCCCCCCCACTCGCCGCACACAGGTTCGGACCCTCACTTTTGCTGGACAATTTTTTCTGAGGTGGTGGAATATTCGAAGGGTTTGTCCCATATAAGATCGTATGTAGTGGTCCTAATCCCTACCCACTCGCCGCATCCAGGTTCGGACCCGGTTTTTTGCTGGACACATTATTTTTGAGATGGTGGAAATGGAATTTGACTCATGAGGACCAAATTTGCTCAAGGTGCGCCTTCTCTGACACTGTAGTGTCAGAACTATCTGCTTGTTTTTTTTTTAATGATATCATCGTTATTTTCGCAGCATTTTACATCAGAATTGATAGGCCATTTGTCTACAGCAAAACCTTGCAAGAGCTCCATTGCAGCAAATGCAAAAGTGTGCAGTTTACCCACTGAGAGAAGAAAATTTCATTTCCGAGGAAAATATATGACCTCTCGCAAGCGCACTCTGGTGGGTATTCTATCACCCAGAGCCTCTCTCTACACGCGCGCATGATGCAGTACTGTGTACAGCGAGTCCGATATCCCGTGTCTGAGTGCCTGATGCCTGCAGCCTCCGCGGATCTGCACAAAACAAATACACTGTAATCAGCTAACGAAGCGTACTCGCTTTAAGTGCACATACTTTTACTATAATAATTTAATAACGGGCATTTACTTCATAAAAATATTACTCCATCTCCATCCGATTTCATCCGCGCATCTTTTACGCCACCGCGCCGTATACGAGATCGGGTATCGATCACCGCGCGCGGTATCTATTTCAGAAATAATTAGTAGCAATGAACCGGCTCCTCCAAGACGATCCATTGATCTGATCGAAACTATCGATCGTCCGCGTACCAGTGCTGACAAATTAGGCGGGAAACTTGAAAATTTTGCCTTGAAATTTGTATGATTATACGCAAAACGGCATCCCTGCGCTGCACCGTTGCGATGGAGCTGTTGAGCGGTGAGAATATGTACGTATATGACGGTTCATACAGAGATATAGAGATGAGTCTCGATGTTTTATCACCGAATTATTTTTTAATTCAAACGTTAAAGTCGAAAGATCAGTCTCATGAAAATTAAAAACCTTCTTTCGGGTCACGGATTACTGTATGAGCAAGCATTATTTTTCAGCCCCCCCCCCCCCCCCCAATCCAGCATCCCTCCTTAAGTCAGTTGTAATGAACTTTTTCCCATCTGTGTTATCTCTCCGCTCTTACCTAGAGTGATTCCTCACGACTATGCGCATTTTTTTATTTTATTATTTAATAAAACTCCTATACGACGGATATTTTGTTATTATACTTAGAAATGACTTCAAGCGGCCGGGTCTATGTACGGCTTCGATACCTCAATAGTGGCTCAACAAGAGAACATAGCCTCCAAAATTGCCTAGTGGTTGAGACAGAGGAAACGAAGAAAATAGAGACCACTCACTGGATAGCTATCCTTCACCCGATCAGCTGATCGGGTGGAGGACGACTTTATTTTCGGCTCAAAAAAGCAGCTCTAAAAAGCGGAATAGCATCCAAGGGCTCGCTCCTAGGTTGATTGTTGACCAACGACGAAAAGCATGGGGCTTCGTTCTGATTGGCTGCTGACATCAACATCTTTGCTAGCAGTCAACATAAAGCTAGTTTATTTATTCGGTTCAGGTGGAGATACAAATAAATAAAAAAATTGTTTTTTTTTTTTTTTTTTTTTTTTTTTTTTCCCTCAAGCCGTTGTAAGAAACATCAGCATCAGCTATTGAAATCACTGCTGTCGCGATATTTTCGACACCCCGCAACAAAATTCCTTTTAACGTAAAGTCGCAAGGTAAACACAATTTACTCGACGCGATAGAATGTGGGAAGATGTACCACCGCCTAATTGATTCCTTGTGACCTCCGAGAAAAAGGTCAACCGGCAATTCAATCGACTGAGAGACGACATGACATACTATTCGAGAATTGACAGTTTCTTGCGCGCAATATTTTATTTTCACCACTCATGTAAATAGATCTGCTTTACCATTCTCAGCAGCTTTGAGAAAATTGCCCTCTATCTACTCTTGCAGAAAATTCGAGGATCTTTGACGGGGGAGGGGCAGAGTTTGTACTCGGACCCCCCATTTCTCCTGATTACGCTGCTACGGTACGGATAACAACTAACAAGGTCTTTTAGAGGATGCTATCAACTATAATATGTACTTACACAAGCTGTCCAAAAAGTATTGCAACGGTCAATTTTTTGAGCAAAGGAGCAATTTTCGGTTTACAATTTCGCGATAGACGGTGTAAATACCGATAAAATGAGACCTTGTTCAGCTCATTTGGTCAAAAATTGATCGAAATACACAGTTTCTCCCGACGCACTTTGCACGAGCACCTCCAGGATTTTAGGATACTTTTTGTGAAGAAAAAAAAACAACAAGTGACAGGTAAGTGCGTGGATATTGGAAGAAATGAACAAAAAAGCTTTTCAAACTATCATTTATACATTCAATTACTCTTCATGCATTTGAATTCTTCATATCTTTTCCTACCTTCTCGTTGTTTTCTTTGCAAAAAGTACCCTAAAATCCTGGAGGCGCCGCGC
The DNA here is from genome assembly GCA_011764245.1 of Trialeurodes vaporariorum. Classification (NCBI taxonomy): domain Eukaryota; kingdom Metazoa; phylum Arthropoda; class Insecta; order Hemiptera; family Aleyrodidae; genus Trialeurodes; species Trialeurodes vaporariorum. The sequence goes on along the minus strand of VMOF01000001.1, from coordinate 25,595,245 downwards.
CGCTCGTGCAAGGTACGTGTCGGGAGAAACTGTAAATTTTGATCAATTTTTAACCAAATCAGCTGGACAAGGTCTTATTTTATCGGTATTTACTCCATCTGTGTGAAAAATGTCCATGAGAGATCTCCACCATGATTGCCTCCGTGCTGCCTCAAAAAAAAAAAATGTCCTACTAATCGTCTCTATTGCTAAACGCAACGGTGGATCGTTCAATCTGGCAACCATGCTTATTTTTCATTTAAACCTATGCAAAAGTATCGATATCTTAGGGGTGCAATTGCATCTCCTAAATATCGATTGTTTTTCATAGGATTAAATGAAGAGAATGCGTTATTGGCACATTGACCGAGCCGCCGCTGTTGTTGCTGTACCTCGTTGATTAAAGCTTAACCGTCTCGCTCATTCAGTGTTGCCAGATCGAGGGTAAAAAGCAAAGACATTATATCATATAGACGGAGTGCATAACAAGATCCTTGAGGCAAACTTGCGATACTTCGCATGTTCACCAAAAATGATCACCAGTCATCATCAGCCTGCTCAACGGTTGCATCAAAACTTAAATTGGTAATCTAGTTTTTTAGGTATAATCTTTGGCAAAACTGGTGACAAACAAACCGACGCCATTTTGAGAGTGAATGAAAGCTGCACACTATTTCAAATTTTGTGAGTTATTTGAAGCTTTTTTTGATCTTATATCATACTGTTGTCAAAATGATGGTCATTAAATAGTGTTTTATCCATCTTCGATCTCGATTTTTATAAAGTAGTAAGTTTGGATTCAGAGGTTATGTTCGTTTGTTTGTCACCAGTTGAAGGTTCCTCCCCCAATTCCGAAAGTGGACTCGCCCGTCTGCCTACTGCAGTGTACGGTAAGTTTGCCTCTCTCAGCTCAATGTTACGGTATAGGATTCACTCCGTCTATATGATATAATGTCTTTGGTAAAAAGCCGCATCGTCCCCATTTAAATCAATGTAAAGCGTGCGGCTTTTTTCACCCCAATCTGGCAACACTGCGCTCATCATTGAATCGATGTTTGCAGAAAATAATGTGGCAACCTACCACCGGTCACCGAGTCGGACCCGGTGGTTTATCAATCGTCGCCAACACCTTGTATTACGATGCATGAAATACTGACCGAGAGAGTGAAAGATGATGAATGACACCGATTGCCAACTGCCCCGTCCCGAGTCCCCCAGATTTCAGATTAGTCCTGCTTCGTATGCTCGAGATTCTCTCTCTTGTATAAAGTCACGGTCGTTGCGTTTTGCATAACTGGCACGGCGACGCGATGTTGACCGCGACGACGCAAGATCGGGATCCCGCGATCACCCCGGGATCGATCATATCGAAATTCAAACTTTACCCCCTCCCCTCCTTTCATGCTCCCTCCTCGATCCCAGCACTCACTCTGCACCAGCAACACCGCGTATATATAACTTACGATTATTCTCAATGAATCGCCCATCATCCGTCCATCGCGACGCACAGTAAACAGTTATATATAACTTTACCCCCTCCCCTCCTTTCATGCTCCCTCCTCGATCCCAGCACTCACTCTGCACCAGCAACACCGCGTATATATAACTTACGATTATTCTCAATGAATCGCCCATCATCCGTCCATCGTGACGCACAGTAAACAGTTATATATGAGCCATTTGGCGGGAAAAAATCGGATAAATTTGAAATTTCCTAAAGTTATAGACTGTTTTGGTAGCAGAGCTGCCGTTTTGCGCACGGAAAAAAAAAGATTAGTGAAAATAACCATACGGATACCTGATTTTGGCACCTGCTAGATTGTATGGTAAACTTGACCAGAAGTATGGTACATTTACCGATACTTTGAGTAAATTTGACGTGCAATCAGGTAACATCACCTAGTGCCTAGTCAAAACATAATATACTCCTGGTTAACACTACCATAACATGTAGCAGGTGCCAAAATCAGGTATCCATATGGTTATTTTCACCGTAGTTTTTTTCCGTGCGTATAATGAATTAGCTCTTGCAAACTTTTGCTTTGACGCTATGAGCAAATGAATAGTCCAATCTTATGTAAAAACCAGCGAAAATCACGAAGAGCACATTAAGAAAGTCTAAAATTCAGTAATAAACTCACATAACTGCTTTTACAACAAGATCGTAATGGTGGTTCAACGCAGGTATCGTGGAAGATTCCTGTCTAATTTGTTATTTTCTCTAAGGAAACACAAAGACATGTGTCAAATTAGATGGGAATCTCCCAAGATACCTGCGTCTCTTCGCCGTTAAGACCAATTCTGAGAGTGAATTTTGTGATTTTTTTAGTGCACTCATCGTCAATTTGACAGGTTTTTATGCGAGGGTCAACTCTTCTATCCCCCATAGAAAAAGTTTGCAAGAGACCCATTGAGAAAAGACAAGCTTTCCGATTAGACCCTCCTTCGTCAAACTAAGCAGTGTTTTAGGATTGAATTTCTGTTTCTGATCTTGTTTTTTTTTTGGTTTTTTGTTTTAGCTATTTATACATATTATTATTTTTTAATAATTTATTTATCTGTTTTTATCACGTCCTACAAATCATCTCTATCGCTACAGCTATTTGTATGATAATTATACTTAAAGTGAATTCACTTGCTGATTTTTGGCCACCAGATCGCAAATTCCTGCCCACCTTGCGACGTGCGTCGCCGCTTTTTAACTTTCGTTTTTTATTTTTATTTCAAACTGTGCGCAGTCGTCGCTCGACCTGTCACCGTCTCTTCTGTTACTCGATGATCATTGGTTCAGCCTGAAGGAGCCACCATAGTGACCAGGGGGTCGTAATTCATCCATTGCGCAATAGGCCGTGCTAGTGTAATTACACTTCTTACTATTCCCGAACCCCCTCACCCCTCTTCAGCCTTCCATCCGGCCACGCGTGAGTCCCCCCCCCTCCCACAACTCCCAATAAGCTACTCGTCACCACCTTGCTTTTTAACTTTTTTTTTTCTTTTTTCAAGACATCCTAATCTTTGAATTTTTCTCGGTTTTGTGAGGTTCGATTTTATTACTTTATGTAGGACGTTACCTATATCTATTTCCAGTGGCGTCGCGTGCCATCTGACAACAATGCAATCACTCTATTAAAACTCATTAAATACATCGAATTTTCCTTGTGCATCTGTGCACCCCCTGAATTCGATATTTTACATGAGTTTAAATGGATAGAACACATTGTTGCCAAATTGCACGCGACGCCACTGTCTATTCCTTGCCCGAGTCCCTGTCCCTGTAGAGAGTTGAGACGATTGAAACCACAGGTGCTGTCATTGGATGCGTTTTTGCACACTTTTTTTCTTTTTTTTTTACATTCTGAGGGCCGTTGTTGGGTTTTGTAGTCAAATGCAAAGATTACAGTGCCGTACAGAGTTTCTAACGTTGTAATCTTTCACTGACTTTACCAGAGACAAATAGAGACGGAGTATACTATAAACTGGCTTCAGCATAGAGGCACATCACTGAACTCTCGCGGATTCAACGAAACAACAGTCAACAGTTCAACACCCTTCTGATGTCGCACAGTGTTGAATGGTGAGCACCCTCCTCTTCACTTCCTAGTCCACCCCTCCCCCCGTGTTTTCCGAATGTCACCGCTCAACACCCTGCGACTTTAAAGGGGTGTTGACTGTTGTTTTGTTATTGAATCCGCGAGAATTTCAGCGTGCCTCAAATCTGCCCCATGTATTTGAGCGTGGTGCTCCGTCCCTATAAGTCTCTAGCCTTTGCTGATGGACATCTATTCATGCTTTTAAAGATTCTTTTGGGCATTATTATAGACATTCTTGAGGTGCATCATTATTAAACCTTTCATACCTGGTGTACACATTTCAATGTACATCTGAATAACATAGAATCTTATTGAGAAAATTAAAATATGATATGCATATCGATTTATATGAGAAAATTGTGCCTAGATCAGCTATGATAGCCAAAAATCCGTTCCTGAACAAAAAGTATTTTCAGGTTTGAAAGGGTTAAAATTAACAGATTCATCGACAATGCAAGGGTCTAAAATGTTGAGTTTTTTTTTTTTTAAAGAAAATAAAAGTACTAGATGAGCAGAGAACAAAGATGCCTTTGGTTTCTCTTCAAGGTCCATTGTACCGGAGATGAGATTTTGGCCCAAAAAACATTGTTTTAAATGGGAATTCCGCGTAGTGACGTCACTACACACACACGATTTTATACAACTTTACACGTCTGTATCTCCAAAACCAGGACACTTATGAAAAAACCAAAGGCACCATTGTTCTCAGCTCATCAAGTACTATCATTTTCTGTTTAAAAAATACAACACTTCAGACCCTTGCAACTGTCCCATTAACGTTTTTAATAATAATAATAATAATAATAATAATAATAATAATAATAATAATTTTTTATTTATACATTTGAGCCTAATACACAAAGCTATCGTACACGTCAATATTGAATGTATAATCATACAAGAAAGAAAGATAACATAGGTAATCAAAAAATCAGATTGGTGCATCAAAAAATTCTTTGAGAGAATAATATGGCGTTTTCTTTAAGTTAATTTTTAATTTATTTAAAAAAGATACAGGGCCATCATTTTTGAAAGTTTTTTTGAGGTCTTGTGACAGTGTGTTGAAAAACTGGATGGCTAACTGATTCACTGATTTTGGATGCTCGTTTCTTTTTTGCGGTCTTCCATGGGTAGGTTTCATTCCATTAACAGACAAGACATTTTCTTTTATTCCAGCGAGTATGACTTCATAGATGTACATGTTATAGACTGTCATCACTTTAAATTTTTTAAATAATTCCCTAGTAGAACTTCTAAATGGTTTTCTTGCAATTAATCTTAGGGCTCTTTTTTGAACTATGAGCACTTCTTGGCTAATAGAATTTATACAGTCACCCCATAGAACTATACCATAATTCACAACGGATTGAATATTAGCATTATAAAAAAGCATAACTGAAGCAGCATTCATGAACTTCATCAAATTACGGATTGCATAAACTTGAGAATTTAGTTTTTTTACTGTTCGTAGGATATGACTCGACCATGTCAGCCTATCGTCAATGGTTATCCACAAAACACCTTTGGACTCGTTCTTAAACAAATGTGCAAAAACGCATCCAATGGCGGCGCCCGTTGAGCCAAAACTCGTTGACTCGTTGACTCGTTGACCAGTAACCACCCTCTTGTCTTAATTCACGTATAGGGACTCTATAGTACTTGTACAGAGGCGACTCTAGGTTGACGTGGCATCTACGCTCCCAATACACAATCATTTCGCGGCATCCTGAGCTCGTAAGACATAACCTATACGCTTCTTAATTGAATTATACCGTTTTGAAACGCGACTGATATATTTTTTTTTTTTATGAACTAACTAGATTTGCATGATTTGTACTCGCTCATATCTCATTGCACTGATGAGAGGCCTCTCTAGGCCGGCTCCGACATTAGTCTGACTGAGTCACTTTATGTGAGAGTGCCTTGATTTATTATATATTTATTTATTAATTTGTATTGTGAATGCGCGAGTAATTTTTTTTTAGGGCTCGCAGCAAATGGCAAATGGCACTGACTTGCAGTGTTGTCAAACTTTATTGGAACAAATATAGGTACCCCTTTCTACCGGTGAGGCGGCGCAGTGTAGTGCTGCCAGCTTTTCTGTAAAGTCGTTAGGTTTTATCAGAGTATGATTCAAATCTCAGCCTCAATTTTCTCGGTCTTATCAATCGAGTTCCAAAGTCTGAATAAGATTAGAGCGTTTTAAAACCACCAGAATGCAGTACCGTAGCGTGCAATCTGGCAGCGATGCATTTTACTCACCCAAATCCATGAAGAAAGACCGAAGGTTTTTGAAATGAAGTATTTAGTGCACGGAAAAACCTCCGACATTTCACCTTTCGCTTTGCTTTGAATCGTGGTGTTTATAGTAATTCTCAAAGAGCCCATTCCTCTCGATTTTTCTTCGATTTTTCCTGATTTTCATAGAGCAATTTTCTGACGGAGAAAAAACATTATTTTACTTTCCACAAAATTTATAACAAATATTGTAAATGATAAAAATGCTCAGCCTCGTTCGTATTCGCTACACTGGCTATGGGCGGATCCAGCAATGTGGCGACCGTGGATTCTTCCCATATGAAAGTATGAGAAACAATCGATTCATGAGGAGGCCATGGCCCTTTTACTAATAGATTGTTTCTCATACATTCAAATGGGAAGAATCCACAGTTGGCAGATTTCTGGATCCGCCTTTGCGGCACTGGCTTCCAACTGATTTGAATGAACTTGAAGGTGTTAAAAAGGTCCTTTAAAGGGTCTCATGTAACCAAGACTACGCCTTGAGTCAATCGATAAACCCGCATAAGTGGCAAAAAAGTAAGATTAATCCCTTAATCCATAAAATCCTGAACGATTTCATTTCCCAACCATTTTCATAAACAACCCTTAATAAAGCAACCCCCAAAACTTTTAAAAAAAATTGTTAGTAATTCGAGAATGCACAAAAAAGGCTGATGCTAAATGACATTTAATCTATAACATCTGATCGTCAATTTAATACCGCCTAATTTAAATACCCCCTAAAAATGAAAACTACCCCTCTACTGTAGCCACTGTAGACATATGGCTACGCTAGGATGTTATGGGTTAAGGGGGGTCTGGGGTCTCCCTCAGAATATTATAGGAAGGTATGGGAGTCTCCTCCAGAATGTTATAGGGAGGTCTGGGGGTCTCCCCCAGAATATTACAGGGGGGTCTGGGGATCTCCTCCAGCCAGAATAATGTACGAGGGTCTGCCCCCCCCCCCCCAGATGTGAGAAATTTTTCGTGGGGTATTCCCTACAGTTTATTTTCTTACTTTTTTAAGCGATTTAGCAACACTGTTGAAACTATGCGCGGTTGGTAGCAGCGCGAGTATCGAAAGTGAGGTTCTATTGGAACCCGTTGCATAAATCCTTCAGACTCATAAATTGGCAAACCATAACTTATTGTATGCTAAAAGAGATAATCGGGTTTTAGTTTAAGTCTCCTCAGTCCTCTGTCTCTGCTGCCTGTGCTGCTCCACATTTGAAATAGACGCGCCGCGTATTTATATACATAAGAATGCAAAGCTCCATTAATTTTACTTTTATTTATTTATTATCTATTCTTTATTTATTTTTTTCTTTTCGTTCGCTGACCACTCCCGCGCGCGGACGGACGCCCGAAGATGAGCAAGATAGCTGGCAAATATTTATTGCAGGTCATTCTAAGGCCGGCGCTCAGTGGAGCGAGTCAACAAAATAGATCGAACATAGAATCACGAATTAAAATGTGTATATCTTTGTCTGTACGCAACGTAGAAGTTTGAAAGTAATTTCGTTGGTTTTATCGTAAAATTTCCTTTAAGAATCACCCCTCATAGTTTGTTTTTCGACTGTAAAAACATTCAAATTTGCATTTTTAGTCATGTATTCCTTGTCCAACCCCAATATTCCAATGTCCAATGGGAGAAGCCGGACATGGCATGGCGACTTTAAATGAGTATAACTTTATTAATACGCAAGTTAAAGGTTCAACAGTAATTTCATTGATTTTATCGTAAAATTTTCTTCAAGAATCACCCCTCATAATTTGGTTTTTTTACTATAAAAACATTCTTATTTGTATTTTTAGTCATATATTCCATGTGTTCAACCCCAATATTCCAATGTGTCCAATGGAAGAGGCCGGACATGGAATGGCATCTTTAAATGAGTATAACTTTATTAATACGCAAGGTAAACGTTCGAAAGTAGTTTCATTGATATTATCGCAAAATTTTCTACAGGAATCACCCCTCATAGTTTGTTTTCCGACTGTAAAAACTTTAAAATTCGCATTTTTAGTCATAATTATATTCCATGTCCAACTCCAATATTCCTAAGTTCAATGGAGAGAACGGACATGACATGGCGACTTTAAATGAGTATAACTTTATTAATACACAAGGTAAACGTTCGAAAGTAATTTAATTGATTTTATCGTAAAATTTCCCACAAGAATCACCCCTCATAGTTTGTTTTTTGGCTATAAAAACATTCTAATTTGTGTTTTTAGTCATTTATTCCATGTCCGACTCCTTTCGATTGACTCGTTCCACTGTGCGGTGGCTGGCGCGGGTATATATATAGCTGACAGCGATCGTGAGCTCTTAATCCTAAGAAAATTTTACTTTCCTCTATTTATTTTCCCTTTCCGTCCGAAGATGAGTTTCGCTGGGATATTTATCGAGCAGTCAGGTCAAACAACGAGTTCCGCCTTATCCAAGAAAATCGACTCTTACTTAATGGTTTTGCCCGAAGGTCAGTTTCAAGAAATGATTCCACTGTAACAGCGATTGTTATTGTATAATATATCTATAAGGTTGCTGGAGATATAGGCATTTGTAAAAATTCGAAAGAGATGAAAATATGAAATGAAAGTGATCTTTCCTCCTCCGGCTATAGCTAGAGGTCGTTTCAGAAGTGGAAACGCACTAAGACCGATAATCTTTGGAATTTTCCAACAATATTTGTCTTATTTTACACATTAAAAAACTAATGAAAATGAATCTGAACGCTGGATTATAATTTAGGAGCGTTTTCAAATCGAAAGGTCAAAGTCGTGGACAAGCTATGTTTCGATATGAAGGAATGAAAATTGAAAATTTGCCAAAGATTATCGGTGAGCTGCGACTCCACTTCTGCGAAACGGATTCTATAGCGCTATTCTTGTGTATATGATATATCGCACTTCTATAATGTCATATTGGAAAGTTAAATTATATAGTAAAAAGTATCGTAAAAGTTAATAAAAGGTAAGATAAATTTATTTAAACTACTAAATAGGAATATATACCGTTGCAAATCACAGTAAGACAGAAAGTTATTGAGGCGAACCCGGAATAAATCACTGTATAAAAGCGAGGACAAAGATACCAGACCAAGGTATGCAATATGCGAAGCACGGAATACACCAATTTGTTGCCTGTGTCATTTCATGCATTGAATGTTGCATACCCCGGTCAGATCTCCTACATCTATACACCAGTGACTCAAACGTACGGGTAAGAACGAAAGCATCCAAATGGAAGGGTCTGTTGCATTTTTTTTTTTTTGCTACGGCGTTATGAGGGGTTGATTCTGGTGTAAAATCGCGTGAAAATCACAATGAGAGTATCAAATAGTCTCAAAATCCACCCATAAACCCAAAATAGGGTTTATATTTTTGTAAACCGCTTACCTATATAAATAATAATATATGGAAATAAAATTATATAAATCGTTTGTAGCAAAAGTGTGCAACAGCCCCGATCAGCCCCATTCTGCAATCCCTCAAAAATAAAAATGATTCTATCAAAATTCTATAGCTGTAGCGTATTTATTAACCTTTCCAACTAGAAATGGAACCACATTTTTTTCTCCAGTCGTTAAGAAAGAATCGATTCTTAGTCCTATAATTTTAATAGTGTAATAATGTATTTTCAAGAGCTCAACCCTAGTTGCATCTTCGTGTTTTCTTTACCCACAAATAAAAATAACAATAAAAAGTAATGCCCCTTGCTCCAATTTTTTTGTGTCCGAGTCGCTATCGAGGAAGACAAGATGACCAAGATTAATAAAGACTCGAGCGACGCGCAGGTACAGACTGTAGAGCGTCATCGAACTTATCGATACTCGATGATTGCTCACGGTGAATCAATTTATTTATTATTTATTTATTAATGAAAAGAAGTTGGATCGAGTGAGAAAGAAGAAAGGATAGGAAAGGAAAGGAAAGGAGAGAAAAGAAATGAGAAAAAAAAGGAGTCTCGACTGAAAAGAACGTGAGACTTGATGCATGAGACAAACTGTCAGGAGCAGAGGATCTGTTAATTTTACGGTTAGTTAAAGAAGACTTTGAGAGGGGAAAAAAGTGTATTATGATGAAAAGACCAATGACCAGAGGATATCGTGACCATCCATGTTGTCAATTGCTTGTTTTTTTTTTCTTCTTTATTTTAAACCATCTTAGTTTTTTTCTTTTTCTTCATCTTTTTTTATACGGCTACGGTATATTGGCGTTTCTTTGTTCTAGGCACGTTTTATTTGACCGATTTTTTAATCTAAAATTCACGAAACTCCTCAAAACTTCGAAGCATTTTCTGCGTAAAATTTAACTTAAGCCTTGCTTTGTTGACATGGGAAGAAGTGGCGTAGCGTGCAATTTGGCAACGTTGTAGTTTACCCATTTAAACCCATGAAAAAGATCAAGCTATTGCGGGTATTAGGTGAATTTAACACCATCGTATTCGACTTTTTACATAGGTTCGAATGTACGCAATACAGCGTCGTCAAATTGCACGCTACACCACTGATGGGAAGGCAGATTGCACGAAAGACCCCTATTACTATTTTAAAGCAGTGGCGTGGCGTGCGATTCCGCAACGTTGCATAGTGTTCATTTAAATCCATGGAAAAGATCGAGCTGTTGGGTGCTTCGCATTCGACCTTTTAAATGGGTTTAAATGGACACTGTTACAACGTTGCCAAACTGAACGCTTCGCCACTGTTTTAAATCAGTGCTGGCAGGTGTGCATAATTAGACCGTATATTATAGAATACACGGGTTTTAAGTTAATCCGGCAACACTGTTGTATAGTAATCGGATTAACTCCTTATTGTTGAACCGAAATTGATCAAGATCTTCATTAAGATTTTATGTGGATATGTTTAATTCTCATAGCTTAAAACACGATTTCACGAAACCGTGAAATATAATCTTATATTAGTTGAATGAGATTTCATCCATCCTTATTCTTAATTTCTTAAATCGGGGTAAAGGCATCTTCTAGATCAAACCAAAACCTCATCGAAACCATTCAAAAAATTTTAAATCGAAGAAAAAAATTCATGAATGAGAAACAAAAAAATAAAACTATAACATAGAAATAAAAAATAAAAACTAAAGTAGGTACAAGCATGATAGTACATTAATAAAAAAATGAAAAAATTAATACATAAAATGAAAAAAAAAAAAAAAATTGTTAGTGATTATAAAAAATGGAATGACCAATTTGTAACCAATATGACATACATGGTGTGGTGCAGATATTACTTTTTTAAAATTTATAAAATGCTAAGAATTCAAAGCTATCCAATCCCCCCGCCCTTCCCCACTTTTTCTGAGAAGTTTTGGTCCACGCGTTATCAAATTTTAATTGTCCTTGTCTCTCGGTAGAAAAAAGAGAAACCACAAATATTTAGTGAGGACTTGACGGTTTCAAGACTGGTGCGTTCAACTTCACCGTGTGTGATACTTGACACTTATTGGTGAATGAGAGGAATTTGGTAGATCATTATCAACCAGCCTCTTAAGGTACCAATCGATTCGGAAAGTTGTTTCATCACGTGGTTATAATTACAAAGTGCTTCTATTTTCTTGGGAACCATTACTGCTGTTTTATGCGTATAATTAATGACATTTTTCAATTCACCGATGATTCCACCGGTTGCGAAAAGATCACAGAGTTTAGTACAGTGTATGACTGCACTGCCTAAAAATTCTCGGATCTGTAATCTTTTTTCAACCGGTTGAGTCATCGGTGAATTGAAAAATGTATTTAATTATTCGCAAAACGGCAGCTCTGCACTACTGCCATGATGATTGCACAATTAATAATCTCTAAATTGCTCTTTTTTGTAGAAATATTTTGAATTTGGCCGCCAGTAAAATTTATTTAAGTAAGCAGTTCCGTTATGAAATCCACCCCCTCCAATTACAAGGTTTATTTATGTACGAAAGGAAAATAATAATATAATAATACTTGACCTTCCAAGTTTCTAAATAATTTTCCGGCAGTAAAGTGTCCTCAGTTAATTTGGGTACAGATAAAATTAATGGGACTCTAGCAAACTTTTGCTACACGGGATTGAAGAGTTGATTTTTGCATAAAAAGCTGTAAAAATTACGACTGGTACATTGAAAAATCACGAAATTCACTCTCAGAATTGGGCGTAATAGCGGAGAGACGCAAGCATTATGGGAGATTCCTATCCGATTTAAGACGTATTTCTGTGTTTCCGCAGAGAAAGTGACGTATTAGACAGGAATCTCCCGTGGTACTTGCGTTGAACCGCCATTACCATCTGGCCGTAATAGCAGTTATGTGAGTTTATTGCTGAATTTTAGACTTTCTTAGTGTGATTTTCGTGATTTTCGCTGGTTTTTATATAATATTGGACAATTCATTTGCTCACAGCAAAAGTTTGCAAGAGCCCCAATCTAAAGGACAAAAATTTGCAGATAAAAAACCTCCATTTATCCTAGAGGGAAGTCAACTAGTTTGAAGTGGGCGCACAATAAGAGAAAAGTACTATTTACAATGGCTAGAAATCGCCCTTAAAAAGGGTGATTCCAACCGCTGAATGCATCGTTTTAATTTGTAATATCTTGTTGATTCTCAGGCATTTTAACGTAGAACTCATAATCGCAAGAAGGTCGAATTAACTTGTTTCATCCATAACCTAAATTTCCGTTCGAAATTGAGCTTATATGGGGGAAAATACATGAAATCAAAGATTGTTTGGGACCAGAGGTTCCCGTGTGACAATCGATACGATATATCGCTCTACTAAATCCAGTGGTGTAGCGTGCAATTTGGCAACGTTGTACGTTGTCCATTTAAACCTATATAAAAGTTCGAATGCAGAGGTGTTCACTGAACAGCCAATACTTCGATATTTTTCATGCGTTTAAATGACGTTGCCAAATTGCACGCTTCGCCACTGACTAAATCAGTCTATTGGTCTCTGGATGAAATGCTTCGATGGATCGTTGGACAATCTGTGCAATGTCTAAGAAATCCTCGACCGATACGTGCGATTAGAACAGATTGGAAACTAACGCATCTCCATAATTAGACTGGACACATGACACCGATTATAGGTTCGGGAAATCCAGAGCGGAAAAAGTGGGACAAGGCTTTTATTTCACTCTAATAGCTTTACCGCAACTGCTTCCCCAATTTTTTGCCTCAAAAAATAACCTCAAAAGCTTTTTTAATACAGTCAACAAGTGTATTTTGAAAGCTTTCAGCGTGACCCCGGACTCATCCATTCATTTGTAGCGAAAGTTCGCGGCAGCCCCAACCAACCAACATTCTGATTTGCCATGCCGCAAACGTAAGGGACAGCAAAAAAAAAATTAGGTCAACAAAAATGTCAATAATACCACCTTTTTTTTTTCAGTGAAGCTGATCCGAAACTAAGCGAAACGGAAATGAAGGCCTGCATATAGGAGCCGGGCCCTGATTTAGTGCCGCGGGACCCCATGATTAAGGTAGCTCTAATTGTGGTCACAGCTTAATATACATCACCCGATACACTTGTACTCTCGAACGCCGCTCCGCTGACCCGGGTCATCAACAATCATTTTTATCAGTTTTCAAGCTATGTGGCTTCAAGCTATGTTTAATGTAGAGCAAGCAAAGCAAGCCAAGCTTTGTCAAGCAGCCGAGGAGGTGAGAAGTATGAGACGCGAAGTGTTCCGACTTAACGCCTGAAAGGACAAAGCGGACTGCAGTGTATTGAGCAGCAGAAGCAGAAGCCGAAGCTGATGCCGCCAAATTAGGCGATTCCCGAACCTCATCTGGGTCATTATTGATATAAAACCATTCCGACTTTTTGGGATATTTTTTTTTTTTTTTTTTCTGTATGGACAAATTTCCGACAAAAATGGAATATTGTCTTCAATGTGATGATTTGTCCGTGTACGAAGGTTTAAGAGATTGGTCTACAGACGTACGAATCATACCAATCTATTCAATTTTGCAGACCGCATCATCGTATTAAATTTGATTTACTTTATTGGAAAAAATTAGATTTGTAAAATCAGTAAAAATATGAGACAAACATTAATTTTACCAGTCATTTTTGGTAAAATTTACATTTTGCTAATTTTACGTTTTGAATGGTAAATTTTGCTTGAGTTTTACCCATTTTTTAATTTGAATCGTGAATTTTACAATCGAAGACGTTGTGACTTTTGCAATTTGTACAACTAACATGCCATGACAGCCGTGTAAATTGCAAAAGTCACCATGTTTTGGATTGTAGAACTTACAATTAAAATTGAAAAAAATTCACAATCTAAATAAAATTGGAAAATTAATAAAATTAAAGCATAATATACAGTTCAAATCGTAAAATTAGCAATAAGTTTTATTAGTTTAAAAATAACTAGAAGTACTATACTCTGTTCACGATAAGAAGGCGGGTGAGAATTCAGGTAGTAACGCACTATTTAGCAACAGTGCGGCTTATGCTGGCTACTCGGCCTACTCCAACCCTTCGCAGTGGCCGTTGTTTTCCCGAACTCTCTCTTGGCACGGAGGATTTCCAAGACGGACTTTTTTCACGGACTCTAAAATTCACACCCGTCCAGTAAAAATTGCAAACTGTCATTAACACGAAAAAACGGACGAAATTTTCGCCCTAAAGGGCCAAAACTCGACGAAAATAGTCGAGTTTGAATACTGATGACTCTCAGAAATTCGATATAAGACGAAATATCCTGAATTTAATTCGGACTGAAAAATACGAATTTCTGAGAGTCATCAATATTCAAACTCGACTATTTCTGCCGAGTTTTGGCCCTTTAGGACGAAAATTTCGTCCGTTTTTTCGTATTTTTGACCGTTCGCAATTTTTACTGGACGTGTGTAAATGTTTGAGTCTGTCGGTTCTTGGAAATCTTCCGTGCCAAGAGAGAAGTCGGAAGAACAACGGCCATTGCGAAGGGTTGAAATAGCCGGTATAGCCACACTGTTGCTAAATAGTGCATTACTACCTGAGCTCTCACCCGCCTTCTTATCGTGAACAGAGTATAGCATTTGTTTTATTTGACTGATTTTACAAAACTAAAGTGCCCTTTTGGTAATTTCATTTTTTCGCGTAAGTATAGCCTTTTCGGTTCACTAATGCGCTGAAAAATGCACTGAAAAAATACAAAAAATACAGAAAATACATTGAATCAGAGTTTGTTTGGGATCAGAGGTTTTCGGACGGCAATCGATGCTCTCATATCGATTCGCTAAAACAGTCTATGGTGACTGAATGGACCGAAGTTAGTTCGCAGCCTCCACATTTGAAACAGTGGCGTAGCGTGCATTTTGGCAACACTGTATTGTGTCCATTGAAACCCCTGTAAACGGTCGAATGCGAAGGTGTTCACCGAACACCCGATAGTTCGATCTCTTTCAAGGGTTTAAATGGACAAACTTCAACGTTGCTAAATTGCACGCTACGCCACTGATTTGAAACGACCATTTTCGTTCGCGTAAAATTCTTTCCGTCGATAAGAGGTTGTTCAGCTCTTGGATGATGACACGATGCGGAATCGGAGCGTCACGCATCACGCATCGCACGCATCACGCATCGTGCATCATACTGATGAGCGATGGATACTATGAGGTGAGGGGAAGGACGGGTTGGGCGGGGAGGGGGAGAGGGGATTCAGTGCCCAGTGGTAACGCGAGAGATGCAGTGCGTTTGCCTTTAAAGCGGTGGCTGGCGCCCACAATGCCAGTGCCCGTGGCAGTGGGACAAATTATCAGATTCTTTGGACATGAATCCAGTTTTGTGCCGGCTTAAAAACAGAGCCCAATTTGTATCGGTCGTTGCAAGAAGCAACGTCCATATTAATTATCCATTGCACTGTCGCAAGAACGGAGCTTTTAAATTTGATCCGGCTCAAATTTTTTTTTTTTTAAAGTAGATTTCCCCAGGAAATCTACTCGTTGCAAAGGGTGCGTGTTGGTTTTTGGGAAATTTTATATAAATGATATTTATGGTATGAGTATAAAATATCACATTTGAAATATATTGTGTTGTAATATATATATATATATATATATATATATATATATTTTATATATATATATATTTTAATTATATATATATATATTATTATATATATATATATATATATATATATATATATATATATATATATATATATATATATATATATATATATATATATTTTATATATATATTTTATATATATATATATATATTTTTATATGTATGTTTCAGCCAGTTTTACCGTTTTTATGTCCCACGATCCTGTTCGTAATTTTTGGTTTTTATTTTGAAATTTGTCTCAACTATTCGTTGGGTTTAATTCTTGGATGAGTTCGAAGATGGTGTAAATCCGACAGTTAGTTTTCGCGTTATGGGCCGTGTTTGAGTCGTAAAATGTGTTTTTGAGGTTTATTTTTAGGAGTGTTTTTTTTGAGTATTTTTTTTGGGAAATTTATGTTAGCCGTTTTGATACCCAACTTTTTTACTCGAGTCATTTTTTCGTTTTTTGCGTTGTAAGCGAGTTATAGTGATGTGTTTTTCGGGTTTTTTGGCAGTGTTTTTATATGAAGAAATTGTTTTTTTGGTTCAAAAATTTTAGTATATATCGTGGAGGATGTTTTTAGTTCATATGCTCCATTTCTTAAATTTTCCTTGTGTTTTACGTGTTTTACGAGCTATTTAGTTTCTTATGGGATTTTACATGTGAAAGACAAGGATAGTGTATTGGTATAATTGCTCGTTCTTTGTTTTACACGTGCACTGTTGCTTAGGTACGTTATTTATTTATTTTCTTGTTTTATCAGCTGCTCTTATTCAGATTTATTCCTCATTACCGTTACAAAGATTACACATTTTTCAATCTTTGTACTATAATCTTTTTCTCATGGTCATTTTTATTTAAATGTTGAACAGCTGATAAAAAAAAAGAAAATTGAATAATTCAAAGAAAATCATAACATAACCTATTCATTGAAATTTGTGAAAAACTTATATAACCTAGCTTTTATTTCTCACTTGCATTGTAAAGATTACACATTTCTCTATTGGTAATATAATCTTTTTCACAATAATATTTGGATTTTGAGCAGCTGATGAAATAAAAAAAAAAAATTTAACGAAAATTATAACCTATATTTAAATTTTTGAAAAAATGATGTAACCAAGCATGGAATCTACTTCGTCTTACCGGCCTGCCGGGAGGCATTTTTTTACTGGGGCTATAGCATACTTTTGCTGTGTAAGAACGCATGAATAGTTTTATATACCAATAATAATATGAGCTGTTCAGCCGAAATAAAACAAATAAAAGGGGAAAATTAAATCATAATAATAAAAAAAATTACTCGACCTTTAATTCCGATGTTTTTCATTTAACGTTTCAACGCCATGTTCGTTTAAATAAATAAAAAACATCGCTATTAAAGGTCGGATCATTTTTTTATTATTATGATTTAATTTTCCCCTTTTATTTGTTTATTTTGGCTGAACAGCTTATACTGTTATTGTTTTATAATTATTTACAGCCATTTTTATTGTTATAAATACCTACAAACAAAAATGTAAGTTTTTCTTTATAAAAAACACCGAAATGTCAGAGCCTTGCAACTGCCCCATTTCAATATAACTATTCGAGTGAGAACATTGTTTTGCTTGTTTCTGTCATGTGTCAGTTTTTTTTTATCGTACAAATCCTTCCAAAAGAATCAGTTCTATCGATTTCTGATACAGCCGTTTTTCTTTTTGTTCTTTACATACAGCCACTCAAAAACACTTGCACTTTCGTTTGAAACCAACTCCTTCAGACCCGATGTACTAACCGGACTCGAATGGAGAAAATGAAAATATGATATGCATATCGTTTATATTGTGATAGGGTTTTTTGTGTTGTATAGACGGCAACCCTATCACCTATTTGGCGCCCAACGTGGGGCGCCAAATCTGTGATAGGGTTTTTTGTGTTGTATAGACGGCAACCCTATCACCTATTGAGGGGTGGGAAGAAGGACTCTAAATACTGTGTTTAAGGAGAAATATCTTTGGAACTTTAGCCTCTCTCCCCAACCGACCCGAAACACGGTGAACTAATTAATTATGAACCCTGGTTG
Organism: Trialeurodes vaporariorum; assembly: GCA_011764245.1. Classification (NCBI taxonomy): domain Eukaryota; kingdom Metazoa; phylum Arthropoda; class Insecta; order Hemiptera; family Aleyrodidae; genus Trialeurodes; species Trialeurodes vaporariorum. Next base: position 25,577,287 of record VMOF01000001.1, on the reverse strand, counting down.
GCCCTTAAGGGGCCAACCCTTCGAGTTTGTACTCACATTTTTGAGAGAAGAAAACCGACGTCCGTTCACTCACGCGAGATCCTTTTTAGACTGACTCGTCTTGGCTGTCTCCGAGACTGCGCAGCCACCCCAGGGAGCGTCAACCAAAGGACGCTCACTGTGATTGGCCGACAGTGTCCGGTGACAGCCAAGACAGGCTAATTGATGGATGACATCAGATCAAATAGTAGAGTGAAAGAGAAAGAGAAAAAGAAAGAGAAAAAGAAAGAGAGATAGTGAAAACCTTTGCATCTCTGCATGCTCTAGGTCTAACCAGCTTTGGCGTCCCTCGCTGGATGTAGACCGAAAGCAGCAATGTTAAATCTTCCCTCAGTATTGCGCTAGTATTCAAATCTGAGAAGAGAAGGTTTTCAGAAAGGAAGAGAAAGATGAGCTAAAAAAATAAATAATAAATAACTAAAACGTAGAAAAATAGAAGTGTAATTTAACCACATTACAATATGAGAAAATTGTGTCCGCAGATCAGTGAAGATGGTCGAAAATCGTTTCAGGTTTGAAAGGGTTGAATGGATTTGCCACAACTTTCTTTTTAAGGTTAAAAAGAATGAGGCAAACTAACCGCGAGCCCGGGTGAAAATGTCCATAAGAGATCTCCATTTTGGCTGCCTCCCTGAAAGTTTCAAAATCGTTGTCCCATAAATCCTCTCAACATTGCTATAGCTCGTTGGTGTTTATACTTGATGCTCTCGTTTCGGGGGGTTTCCTGCTCGATGTGCGGACATGCGCGCGCAGCTTGCGTCCGACCCGCGACTCAGCGCGAGCGTCTCGGTGGTCATCGGTCGGTGTTCGGTGAACGGCCGGCGCCCAGAGTTGATCGTCAATAGATTTTAATCATATTGTATTCAAATAACCTTGTATCTTGTATCTTGTATCTTATGAGTTTATCGTCTACTCCGTACAAACACACACAGACACACACACACTCACACACACATACACACACACACAATGCAATATGCAATATGCAGCATATACAACATAAGCGTACAACTATCGCACCCGCCCCCTCTTAATTTACTTCTTTCGAATCTCTCCCAGAACTGACGCACGGTGGAATGGAAATCAGTGGCGCAGCGTGCAAATTTGGCAACGTTGCAGTTCGTCTATTTAAACCCATGGAAAATGTCGAAGTATTAGATGTTCGGTGAACGCCTTTGCATGCGACCTTTTGCATGGGTTTAAATGGGTAAAATACTGAAGTGAGAAACAAAATGATTTTTATGTCCTGAAAATTCCACATTTTGTTCCACCGTGCGGTGCGACGCGACGCTGCCCAAGAATCTCCCGGTCTTCATTCTGGAGCGCGCCTATCTTTCTTTTAATTACTTTTACCCCTCCTCCCCTTTTCCCTCCCCCTCCCTCTCACTCTCTCCCTCCCCCTCTCGTTCATGCGTTCACAGTGATGTTCCAGCCCTAAATACCCGTTTTCCTTTATTTTCTTTTCCGTGAGAAATTCCCATGATGAGAAAAATTCCTTCGTTTTGACAAGAGCAGATCACCCGGAAAATCTCTTCAGTCATAGAACCTACAAGGCAAGATTTACGATGTTAGGGTGCAATGGATCGGCGAAAAAGAAAATATGTATAATTAAAAATGAGTCTGTAGCAAACTGTTGTTACAGCGTTCTAAAGAATCGATTGAATGGGGCTCTTGCAAATTTTTGCTACGGGGGATCGAAGAGTTGATTCTTGCATAAAAACATGTAAAAGTAACGATGAGTACACTGAAAAATTAAGAAATTCACTCTCACAATCGCGGGCACAGTGGCGGAAAGACGCAGGTATCATGGGAGATTCCTATCTAAAATGAGACGTATCTCTGTGTTTCCGTAAAGAAAGTGACGGATGAGACAGGAATCTCCCATGATACCTGCGTTGAAGCGCCATTACGATCTTGCCGTTAAAGCAGTTTTGTGAGTTTGTTACTGATATTTAGACTTTTTCGGTGTGATTTTCGTGATTCACGCTGGTCATTCCATCAGATTGGACCATTTATTTGCTTAAAGCAAAAGTTTGCAAGATCCCCATCGAAGCATAGTGAAGTTTTAAGATCCACTTACAAACTAAATAATTGCGTTTAACAAAATTCAAAGATGGTAGTCGAACAATGTATGTCGGAGTCCTATCTACTTGCATATTTTCCTATACGATGAATCACTTTTATGAAACTTACAGAAAGTTGCGATTATAGACGAGACTCTTCCTTTGTGACCCGCTCATTTGACCGTTGCACAGTGGAGCGAGTCAATCGGAGGGATGAGACATGAAAATGTATTACTAAAAATGCAAAATTGAATGTTTTATAGTCGAAAGACAAACTTAACAGGGTGATTATTGCAGTAAATTCTACAATCAAATCGATGAAACCACTTTCAAACTTCTAAGTTGTGTATTTATTGAAGATGTACGAAATTTAAAGTCGCCACGCCAAGGCCACCCTCTCCCACTGCCTCGCTCCACTGTGCGCCGTCTATTAAGTTTTATTAAATGCACTCATTGAGTTTGTGAGTGGAGTTTAAAACTTTTTGAACAGTGGTGTTGAGTGCAATTTGGAACCGTTGTATTTTGTCCATTTAAACGCATGTAAAAAGTCGAATGTGAAGGTGTTCACCGAACATCCAATATAGTTCGATCTTTTTCATGGCTTTAAATTAACGAGCGACAACGTTACCAAATCGCACGCTACGCCACTGTTTTCGTTGCTTTTAACCACTTATGGGCCAAGCCCGAGTACTCTCGTTTTTCTTCCCAAGTCTATTTCATAATGTTCGGGTCTTCATTCCGGATAAAAGCGATTATCGATAAAAGCACTTACAAATTAAGGATTTGTCGGGCGCCTTCAATTCTTTGTATAGTCAATTTCAGCTCCCCCGAGTACGAACAGTTAACTACCTTCCCTATGTAAACGGATCAGTGGCGTTATTTTGAACTAACCTGGTCGGTCGCTGAGGGATTGATGTAATTGTTAATTTTACATAGTACACAGGAATAGAATCTCCATAATGTAGTAGCTAAAGTTTGCCACAGACCCATTAAAAAGTATGAAAACTCGACCGAAATTAGCCAATTTCTTACATGCGCTCATTTTGATACGTTGATATTTTTGTAATTTTTTTTTCATTCATATAAAATGTCCAAATTTCAACGTAATTTTTTCTTCATTCTGTCCAGCAGGTGATGATAATGGTGCAGACCGGATAGTGGACTTATCATCCGAATGGCGATGGGCGAATTCCGACGAACTCACAGCAAAGTGTGGTGGTCGCACTACCCCGAGGACGACGAGGAGGATGGGGTCCTCCCGCCCGGCGGAATCCTTTCGCCTCACTGGGGGCCCGGCCTGTCCCTGAGCGGCGGCGAGAGGCGATTCTCGAGCAGTCCCAGCAACGGCTCTCACAAATCCCAGGACTCAGGGTTCTCGGACTCTGAGAGCAGCTCGCCCTCGGGCAGCACCAGAAGTGCCAGCGGGTCTGGAATCCGCCAGAACTCCGGAACCAACAAAACCCCGCTCAAAGAAGAGTCCTCAGACGAGGCCACCAGCGAAGAAACCGACGCCGACGCGACTCTTCCTCCAGACGAAACCGGAAGCGGAAACGAAGAAAATGAACCGGAAGAACCGGAAACCCGTTTTGTGGATCCAAACTTCCTACTCCACATACCTTTATCGAGGATACCCAGAGTGTGCTTATCCCACAAATCCAAGACGAGCTCGGATCCCAACGGAGGCTCCCCGAAGATATCACCGAATAAAAATCTAATCCTAGACGTAAACAGAAAAGAAAGTGACGAGTCGAATAGACGGTATTCGATGGGCTCACATTCTTTGTCTCTCGATAGCAAACCTTCGGGTCAAAGTTACCAAAGCGATAGTCCGCCTTTCAGAGGCCTCTCAGTCCGACGACCATCGGGGTCTTCCGGGTTGCACTCGGTCTCGCTGGAAATCCAAAGCTCCTCGTATCAGTTACCAATCAAATTTAGCAGCATTCAATGCCTCCTAAACGAGCAGAATCTCTTTTCGAGTCTAAACACCAAAAAAAGTCATAGTTGTTCAAGTCTAAACGAAGCGGATGATTCAGATAAAAATCCTAGCTCACCGCCCACACCTAAACCCATTAGAAAGTCAACGTGTTTTATCGTCGAAGAAATACCAAAGAAATCTTACATTCAGTCGACTACGACCTCATCCTTTGCTAGAGATCAAATCGTTTCGACCAACACTCAAAGTAATTGTAGTAGTATTGTGAAAATTGGTAGTGATAATGTAAATAGTAATGCTAGTCCTAGTAAAGTTGAAAGTAGTGTAGTATCGACAAAGTCTGACTCGAAAGAAGTTACCGAGGCCTCCCCCTCTTTCTCCTCATCCAGCGTCGCCGACAAAACCGAGAGTCAAAATTTGACGTTCGACGTTGCCAACCCCGACAGCGTTTTGTCGACTGCCGCCAGCTCTAACGAGACCACGATCCGTTTCCTTGGCAACATAGACTTGGCCAAATCCTCGGGCAATGTCGATAGGATCAATGATCGAAACGTTGCCGATCCGAATTCGACGTCGATCGACAAAACATCAAAGAGCTGCAACTTGTCTTGGTCGCCGATCAAAACTGACGAGGTGGACTCGAGAGAAGCCGAAGACGAGTTTGAGGACTCGCCCAACAAAACTGTAGTCTTTGGATACGTCTCGACGGTTGTTAATGAGCTTCCAGGAGCCCCGGCCCACACCTCCACTCCGAAGGGCACTCAGATAATTAACCTGCGAGCGAGGCAGAGTCACAGGAAAACCCTTGAACGCAAGGGATTGTTCCAAGAAGCCCAAAGGTAAATTAATTATTTACTTATTACCAGTGGCGAAGCGTGCGATTAGGCAACGTTGAACTTTCTCCATTGAAACCCATTGAAAATATCGAACTACTGGGTGTTCGGTGAACACCCTCGAATTCGACCTTTTACGTGGGTTTTAAATAGACAAAATACATCGTTGCCAAATCGCACGCTACGCCACTGCTTATTACGCATGCATTTAAGTTCCTCTTGTGCAGAGCTGTCATTTCGTTGTATATTTCATGACATTTTTTCAATTCACCGATGATTCCACCGATTGAGAAAAGATTACGCAGTTCAATTCAGTTTATGACTGACATACTAGAAAATACTCTGATCTGTAATCTTTTTTCAATCGGTAGAAACACCGTTAAATTATTAAAATATCCGCCGCAGGTTATTGAGTCACTGATGACTCCACCGACTGAGAAAAGATTGCAAATCCACAAACTTTTGAATGTTTCATGTAGATTCGTACAGTTCTTGAATTATTTTGTAATCTTTGATAAACCAGAAAAGACCAGACAGCGAATGCAGCCAATATTGCATGCATTTAGAAGGAAATTTCATCATTTTGTGTTTAGGATGTCGTTTATACAATATACACGGTGATTCCGTCTATGTGGTAGTATGCCCGTGCAAAAAGAGTCTATTGTATCCGTGGAAAAAAAAAAATAGTCCGTACAGGTCTGTAAGGTTCACAATCAATCCCCTATTCAGATTATGGATATGTATGGATCCATACAGATATGTGTGGATATCGTTTATGGGTATACGTGTTGATATCCTTACAGATTCATAAATATCCACATGGATTCATACATATTACATATTCATACTCTGTATATAGAGAATTGATTATGAACCTTATGGACCTTTACGGACCATTTTTGCCTGAGTAGCGCGGGCTTGGGCTATTTGAAATTGAAGTGATTTCCTGAGTTGGATGAGTGGTTTTTGAAAGTATTCAATTGTGCGCATCTTTATTTTTGCCGAATTGTACGCTAAATCAAGGTTCTATATTTTCGTAGCAAAAGTACGCAACAGACCCATTAAAGTGCCTCAACAATCTAAATTAACAACGTATAGGTCAAATACCTTTGAAACCGTGAAGGTTGAGCGTATAGTGGTGATCAAATGATATAAAAGTCATACAACTGACATCATATAATACATGTATCGAATTCGTTGTTGCAGTAATTGCAGTAACCGAGACGCCTCTGTGGCTCAGTGGCTGTACGAGCTAGGCACCAGATACGAGGCTGAATGCATGACGACTTTGCAACACAAATGCCTCACATCGAACACGAGTCGTCAGGTCTCCGTCATGGCTGCGGCTTCATCCCAATTCGTCCGCGACCTCCAACGGCGCACCAAAGCAATCGCCAACGAGTTCTCAAAGCTATACAGGTAAACTCTTCCCTTCAAAAGTTCAAATCTCAAACACACCTAACTCTTTCAGTCCCGAATCAACGAATCCTATCACATCCAGCGTGCTGATCATGAAGGATCGCACTGGCGGATCCAGGAATCTTTCCTTCTCTCTCTTCTCCAGTGGCGGCTCGTCAAATGCGATGTATCCATGTCCTCTCCATTTAAAACTATAGAAAAGTATCGATCGTCAGGGGGTGCAATTGAATCCCCGAGAAATCGATACATTTCTATAGTTTTAAATGGAGTGGACATCGATGCATCGCATTTCACGAGCAGTCACTGCTCTTCTCCCATTAGAACGCGTAAGATAGAAAAGGATAGATCAGGGGCAGTCACGTGATTTTCGCCCCCTCTTCTATCCTTTGCTAACACATGCATTTTAATGGACAAAGAGAGAGAAGGACAATAATTTGGATCCGCTAGTGAGGGATTGTATCTTAATCGTATCGAGTCAGGGACGGACTGGCCCGGGTGAGAAGGTGGCGATCTCCACCCTAAAATCATTTTGGGGACTCCTAAATGGAATTTCGGAAGCTCCGAAGGAGCCCCCGAACTGTCAAACTTTAATTTTATCGAAGGTAAACGCCATTTGCGGGACCCCTAAATATAGATCGACTTTTTTCAACCGTTGAAATGGGCAGGATGTAGCGTTGTCATACTGCACGCAAATCCTCTGTATTCTAAAGGGTGTCCCTGGATTAACACGCATAAATGAAAGAGGTGTTTTTCAAGGATAAATAAAACTTTTTTCCCCCTAAACATGGGTCTGACAATGCCCCCCGTTCGAGCTACAGCGCCCCAAAGTTTTAAAAAATGTCGAGTTTTTTTGAGAAAAGCGACCGCCATTATGAATCAAATGTCATGAAAATTGGTAACTTATAGAAAATAAAAAATTAAGTCTGACTGCACTTTTTAGGCAATATTGTTCTTTTAACGGAACACATTTTATGTGACAGATTAAAGATTTAAAGAATAATTACTAAAATCAGATGGCAAAAGTTTTTAGAAAGATTTCTGGTCTCTAACAATTTTCCAAAACGACGTGTTACAAGCGAGGTAACTGCTGCGCAACGTGAAAAAGTCAGCACTTTTACCATGGTGAGCGGCAGTCCGCATCCGCGACACCGCTGCTTCTTGGAGCCGCCCGCTATTGTAAAAGCGCTGACTTTTCAACGTTGCGCAGCAATTACCTCGCTTAAAACGTATCGTATTGAAAAAACGCAATTGATCAAAAATCGTTCAAAGAGTTTTTGCCATCTGTTATTATTAATTATTTTTTAAAGTTTTTAATCTGTAACATAAAATTTGTGCCAGTAAAGGTACAATATTGCCTGAAAAGTATAGAGTCAAAGTTATTTCTAGTTATTTTTAGAGTTCATTAATGGATTCTACACGTAAAATTACGTTGAGCCACCCATTTTCATGACGTTTGGTTCATGATGGTGATCTCTATTCTAAAAAAAAAAAAACAAAAAAAAAAAAAAAAAAAAAAAAAAAAAAAAAACCATTTTTTTTTTAAACGTTGGGGTGCTGTAGCTCAAAAATGGGGCATTTTCGGGCCAATGTTTATAAGAAAGAAAAATCTTATTTTTTCTTAAAAAATCACCTCCTTCATTTATGCGTGTTAATCCATGGCACCCTCTATAGTAAAACCATATCGTCGATGAGTATCAACAATATTCAGGATGTTTTATGTACAAAGCAGAGCCATTAGTCCTGCGTCGACGATTCGACGCAACCTGCACTATACGTAGCCCGAATTCGTTCGGTCTTGAGAGAACTAGAGTCCCTTGGTGGAAATATTGTATAGGGAGTACCGACACGAGCTCAACGAGTTGTGATTGGTCGTTGGTTTTAGGCTCTCACGGAGTCGAGCAGGAGTCGGCGACATCGAAGGCTCCACACGAAAGGAGTCGATTCGTTGAGGAACGTACGGGAATGGACCGGAATGCCGGAAAATCCGCCTGTATACCACTGGTCCACTGTCGAACTTAACCTTCGAATTCGTTCAGGCGATCGACTAAATCGACTCCTGTCGAAATGCATAAAGCGTCGTGTCGGTACTCCCTATACAATATTTCCATCAAGGGACTCTAGAGAGAACAAAAGAAAAGAAAGATATGAGAACGTTAAGTGTACGTGTAATGCGGGTTGCGTCGAATTGTCGACTCAGGCTCTGCTTGTGCATGATATGAATGCGTCTATGCGTCAAAACTCGACTAAAACAAATTTTTGATCGAGGCTTTTTCAATTAAGAAGGTATTTGTTTCAATGATAACGCACGTATAGTTTCGATGATAAACAGCAATTTTTATTTTTTCAAACCTTTTTCACTCAGGTGTACCTAAGTGTCCCAAGTAGTACTTTTTAAAAATCACATTTACGTTGTTTCTAGCTACTAATATTATTTTTCCCTCGATTGCTTTTAGACACGTCGAGAGTGAATCAAAGGAGCAGCTCAGTCCTCTGATTCAAAGTCTAGTCGGGCATTTAACTGAGTTCATGCACTACATAAGGAGAACTCTGAGCGAATCTGCTTCCGGCTTTTCGACGAGGGAGGCCAGCGACTTATCAAGACTGTCTGTGGCTTGTGATCGTTTGAAAGCAACCACCAATGAAATCCCTTTGAGTTTCAGCAACTTCGCCGCTGATTTAACATATGTTGGGAAATTGTTCTCGCAATTTGTAGACCATTTGCTGAAGTGTCAAATTAAGGTGAGCTCTCGCACATTATTCCTTAATTTTTTTTTTTTTAAATTTTCTTGTCCTTCTTTCTTTGGTCTTCTGATTTACGTCCTCTGTTGCAACGTAAATCCAATTTGCTTATTCTATTCGTAAGTATCGGGACTTTCAAAAGAAAGTCCTCTCATCGAAATTGTTCTAATGGGCGGAGCCAGTAATTTGGCAACTGTGGATTCTTCTCATTTGAATGTATGAGAAACAATCGATTCTTGAGGGGACCATGAACCAATTTTTAATCGATTGTTTCTCATACATTCAAATGGGACGAATCCACAGTTGCCAAATTGCTGGTTCCGCTCATGATTGTTCTTGACGAATTTTTCTTTCATTCGCCATCATTTTAAATTTTTTGAGGCATAATGTCACAAGTGGCAATACTGTGAGACTCTAAAATACCAGAAAACAGCAAAATTTCTCAAATTGGACGAGAAATGAAATAATGAAAATTTTTATCATGATACTTTCTTTTGACAGTTACAGTAGGTAGGTACATTCAACGAATTAAATTGACTACTTAAATCTTAGTTTCGGTAGGCAACCTGCAATATTTATCAAATTGAGTTGAAGCATTGCATGTGGCCTACCTTAACAAAGTGTAAGGAGTTGACTGACATTATTTAACTTGCCGCCTACACATTGTACAATCGACGAATCAAATGATATTTGTTGGCTCTTCAGATTTTAGCTCAGGCAGGCCACCTGCCATGATTTCATTTATGGTGATAAGTATTGCAGGTCACCGAGAGACTCTAATCAAGTCGTAGTCCCACACAATAGAGCGTTAAAGTCCCTTCAATTTCATGTGATACAACCGTTAAAGCGCGCGTTCAGAACTAGTCACGATCACACTAGTCACTAGAGACACTTTCGTTCAAAACATCTTGAAAACGACGCAAATTTGTCGTCGAAATCTCTGACCAGTGCACTATGGTTTGAGATCGTCGAAAAGTGGCCCAAAATTAAAAAGTAAATTTCTCATCAATTTATCATTTACAATCTTTTCAAACCAATTTTAATCACATAGATCACTTTTAACATGTAATTTAATCCCAGCAATGTCACAGCAAAGTTTTAAATCAAGCTTAAAACGTCAAAACCGCTGAATTCTGATGACTTTTTATCACTGATTTTTAGCCACTTTATTATGATTTTAGACCATAGTGCAGTGCCCCCTAAATTTTCACCGAGCCGTCAATTGTTTGATCACTCTGTTAATTTGTCCTCCATTCTTTTTATTTCCTCCTAATTTATTAGAGGTTAGGAAACAATTTATGAAGGTCCGGTATCAACAATGTTAACTAATATTGATGATAAAGCCTCAGTTTTACTTGTTTATTGCTACCATCCAAATCTTCTCCTGATCAATTATCTGCCGTCCGATAGCTCTCTCCCTAAGCGCGAGTATCATGCTCATTCATGATACTAAGAGAGAGAAAAACGCCTTCAAATCAAAAGCTATGCAATCTGCGTGGACCCGATACTAAGAGAGAGAAAAAAAACGCCTTCAAATCAAAAGCTATGCAATCTGAGCGGACCCGTTAGAATAATTCAGTATCGCGAGATTTGTTTGTTCTTGATTAGTGAAATCGAGACTCCGCACCGCACTATGGTTTGAGATATCATCAAAAAATTGCCAAAAATCAGAAAGTAAATATCTCATCATTTACCAACTTTCAATGCCAACATTAATTACAGCGAAAATTGTTAACAAGTAATTTAAACCTAGAAATGGCCCTAGAAAGTTTTCAATTAACCCTTTCCGTCACAGTGTCCATTATAAGGGACGACTTTTTACATGGAGCCTAGTGGAAATTCGGAAAAATTGACTCACACATGAAATCATAGGAGAAAAGTTCGTTCAATTTAATGGTATAGGTTTCAGACTACAGTGACACTTCTTTCATAATTCATGACAGAAAGGGTTAAGCTTTAAAGGTAGACAACTGATTTTTGGTGGGTTTTCCTCAGTGATTTTTGGCCACTTTTTTCTTATTCTATCTCTGACCAAAGTGCGCCGGTAGCATGCTTTTCTTAAAAAAAGAATATCACATAAAAATTAACTCCGGATCCCCAAAACGCTCATTGACATTAAATAGCAACATGCTACAGTTTTTGCTATACTTACTGTACTTGCAATTAAACCATTTAATACCACGCCCTAGTATACTTGTTTCTGTGATTCGATCTGCCTCACACAATTTCAGTTTTTTATCCACAATAATTGCGACTCTAAATTGTTATTATTACTCAAAAAATAATGTTTCCTCGGGAGTCGGGCGCCTTCAATCCGCTGCGTATGCAAAACCAGCACTGCGATGTAGGAATATTTAACTACCACTTAAATTTAGCTAGCAAACATTGATTTGTCTTTGAAATCTGGTAATAAAAGTGTTAGTAATAATAATAATAATAATACTAACTTAATTTGAAGTTGAGACTATGCCTTTCAAAAGAAAGTACCCTAGTCGAATTTCTGTCAGTTTAATTTTTCCGTTATTTTCAATGAAATTTTCAATTTTTCAGAATGTTCTTTAATTGGGGCTTTCTGATACGTCCATGAACACCCGAAAGCCGCAAAATTATCTACTTAAAGATTGACAAGATTTATTGGCGTAACAATTTTGACCAGAGTACTTCCTGTTAAAAGTCATAGTACATTTAAAGTTATCTTATTGTATTGAAAAGTTGAATAAATTGTTTAATTACGAATATGTTCCAGTCATTAATTCAGATCCTGGAGGAGCCAGCATCCGATGTTACCCTCCTGTCAGCTTTGGCAGGTCTCACCGGGATGGGGCTTGAAGGCACTCACCTGGCATCGCTTGTCGCTCGTTGTAATGGTGTTCGCGCAATTTTGTCCATCTGTCTGGACTCGCGATGGACGACTGTCAGAGTCGCCGCCCTCAGAACTCTCGCGACGGTTTGCTGTTCAGCTCTAAGCATAAGACAGTTAGAAAAGGTAAGAACAAAGTCATAATTTGTCTCTTAAATTTCCAACCAAAGATTACAGATCCAGGAATTCGTCCTCCTTCTCTCTTGGTCCATTTAAACACGTACACGTATAAGGTGACTATGAAAAAATTCCCCACTAAGAAGTTGGGATGGTTGCCGCTCGATAAAATGAAGGAGCTTTCTTACCATTTAAAGGACAATTTCTGCACAAACCTGTGTTAAAGTTAACTCGAAAGTAAGATTACATGCAAATGAGTTGGTAATGAACATCAATCTTGAGGCTTTGTGTTGAAAATTGAAAACATGCTAAAAAAAAAAAAAAAAAAATGGAAGAAATTCCTTCAATTTCTCATGCCGCAAACAACTTAACTTTGGAGCGGGGACTTTTTTTTTACAGCCAATCTGTAATGAAAACTACAAGGGACGAACTCAAAAAGAAATTATGGTTACGATAAGCATGATCTAAGTAAAATTAGTACCTAATGAAATATGTAAAGAGGAAAGAAATAGATTAGGTAATATGACGGTAATTGTAAGGAAATATCTAAGTAAACTAGCAGATAAATTGATGGAGCTGAATGAGCATAAAATCTAGAATAATTGCAGAATGCAGAGCTACCCTAAGAAGGGGGGGTAAAATATTTATAGTTAGGTCAAGAAAACTGATCTAGAATGTTCGAATTATCATAACATAAAAGTGATGTAACAAGCTCAGAAACCTTCTTTGCAACTTTTTCTTCATTACTTTCTCACCAATTTTTTTTTTTTTTTTTAATTGAATTGTCAACAATGCGCAAGGAATTTGTACAGTTAAAACGCGAGGAGAACACTTTCCATTAATATCTTTTCAACAGGAGATCTACATTCTACATGCCGCATCCTCTTAGAACGTAAAATGGGTCTACATTTCGAGTGGATGCTAATCAGCAAATGGGCATGGTAAATGCAATATTTCATAATTTGCCTGAAACAATTAATGTTGTGTTCGGGAACCGTGTTCCCAGTAATTTTTTCAAAGGCGATTAATTTTATTTATTGACTTTATGTAATCGATTTCCGTAATAGTTTGTATGGAAAATTTTGTTTCAGGCGAGAGGAGTTGAAGTCTTAGCAGATATACTATCGGATGAATCAAAGCCAGAGGCAGAATTGTCTGAGGCTGCATCTGTTTTGGCTCAAATAACAGCCCCTTGGATTGAAGATAATCATAAGGTGGAAGGCCTCCAGGATTTCCTTAATATTTTTGTCACCTCACTAACAAGTAAGATCACGTGCATTCTTATTCCAGAAAGATAATTTTGGCAAATTTTACCAAGTATTTAGGGGAGACCAGGGTTAGTTGGATCACCACGTAGCAGGGGCGTGTAGAAGGGGGGGGGCCTCGTGGGTACCCTTGCCCCGGGTGGCAAAATCAGGGTGAACAAGCAAAGAAAAAAAGGTTATCAAATTTCAAAAGGAATTACCGAAGGCGGCAAAATCAGTATGTACAGGCAAAAAAACAAAAAAAAGGGTCATCAAATTTATATTTATGAGGGGCGGCAAAATTGCATTCTTGCACCCCCCTCTCCAAGAACCTGGGCACGCCCCTGCCAGGTAGAACAGATCATTATGGGAAAACTCCCTCTAAGCAGGGAATTTCCCCTCTAACTGTTTTCATGAAGGTTGATAGCGATGCTGACCTATCATTTTTCCATGACAACCATGGCATCATTTTCAAAAAATTTTATCTATTCTACAACTGATAACATAAAACAGTGTTGATAAAAGTTAAGAGTTTAGGCCCTTTTGGAGCTGGCAACTTTTTTAAACGTCTTTAGAATAGAGTTGGGCAAAAAAGTATTCGGAAATTATTTGGCGAGTCAGGTTATGCCGAGTCCAGTGGCAAGGCGTGCGATTTGGCAACGTTCTTATTTCCCATTTATACACATCAGAAAGATCGAAGTGCTGCGTCATCGCGATGACTGAACCGTTTGACTTTTTTGGTAAATTTAAATGGAGAAGATACATTGTTGCCAAGTTTCACGCCTCGCCACTGGCCGAGTCAATCGAATTAATCTACGAATAATTCTACAATTGTCCTATACCTTCCATGTGTTTCCCTTTCCTCAGCACAGGTAGCAAACCCAGTTTTCAGTGTTGCCTTATTCATTTCATTATTTCTCATTAGTTGGTTGCCCAACTCTGCTTCAAAACCTCTACCTCAAGACAGATTTAAGATGTTATTAAGGCAAGATGAAAACTGTACATCTTAATAATGCCTTTCTAAGTCCAATCGGCAAGATAGATATTGTTATCTGCACTTCCATTAGATCGATCTTTTTCATGCGTTTGGATTGACCGAGTGCAGTGTTCTCGGGTTACACATGGTGCCACTGTTACTGTTACTATGACCCACCCATCCACTCTGTGTCTTAATGTATCTATTATGTATCAATTGTGAACGAATCATGTCTTTGTTCCTTATTGCTCCTTTTTCTTTCTTTAGTTTATGAATGATTGTTTTCTTTTTTCATTTGTAAAATGCGATATATTTCTGCATAATTTTCAATAATCATACTTGCCAGAGACCGAAATCGACCATCAACCAGGGGGAACAAAAATGTATTAAATTAATGAACACATTCCTTAGTAACCCATTTTTTTTTTTTTTTTTTTTTTTTTTTTTTTTTTTTTTTAAATATATTTATTTATTTATTTATTTTTGTTTTTTTTTTTTTTTTTTTTTTTTTCTCTTCTTTAACTTTACTTTAGTTTAGTTTAGGGCAATAAACCCCTGACGGGGTTTGCCCATTAAAATATGTATTATTGGCTTTTATGTACATTATTAAGTATATAATAAACTCCCTCCAAGCAGGGTTAATGCTTGGAGGAAACTGGAAAAAAAAAAAAAAAAAATCTGTGACTAAAACTCATTTTCAAATTTTCAGGACTCGTTCAAAAAACCAAATCAAGTGAAACACTTTTACTATCATCTGCAGCCTTGGCAAATCTGAGTTTCATGGAACCAAGGGCGATTTACGCACTCCTAGAAATGGGATCAGCAGGCTACCTCTTGGCAGCTATCAGGAAATTAGGAGCTAGGGCCTCTGTATTCTTGCAAGAGCAAGCAGCAACAATGGTGGCAAATATGGCGGCGGTGCCCGAAACTCGGGAACATCTTGCCAAACACAGAGCTGTTGTAGCCCTCCTGTGTTTTCTCCAAGTTCGCCATTCACCCCTGCAAAGAGCCTCCGAAATTGCAGCTTCCGAAAGGTTGCAGCACAAATCTGCAATCGCGCTATCTAGGTTTGTAAACATATTACATACAGTCGCTTTACCATTAAAATGGGGCTCTTGCTAATTTTAGACGTAAAAAAAAAATTTAATAAATAATGCTGGAGTCAAATCCAGCGAAAACTACTTTGAGCACCTAAAAAAAGACAAAATTCACTCACAGACTCAAAAAATTTAACGTATTTTATATTGTCACTTTACCATTAAAATGGGTCTCTTGCTAACTTTAGATGTAAAAAAAATATAAATAAATAATTCTCGAGTAAAATCCAGCAAAAATTCACCATTTAAGAGCAGAGGTGGCGGAGCTATGAAGGTATCATTGGAGATTCCTATCGAAATTGACTCTCTCTCTATAGAAACACACAGAGGAAAGTCTCAAATTAGATGGGAAACTCTCTCATGGTATGTAGTACAAGCAGAGCCATAAGTCCTGCGTCGACGATTCGACACAACCCGCATTACACGTACACTTAACGCTCTCTTATCTTTCTTTTCTTTTGTTCTTTCAAGACCAAACGAGGTTCATGCTACGTGTAGTGTGGGTTGCGTCCAATCGTCAACGCAGGACTAATGGCTCCGCTTGTACATACAGTCAACGAATCGAATAACGCCAGTCGACTTCTTAGACGTTGGTTTAGGTAGGCAACCAGCAATACTTAACAAAATGAATTGAAGCATTGCAGGTGGCCTACCTTGCCTAAATTTAAGGAGTCTACTTACATTATTTAATTCGCCGACTATACCTGCGTAGCTCTGCCATTATGTCTTTAACTTTAATCATTTTATGAGTCCGTGAGTGAATTTTGTGACTTCCTAGAGATTTAACTACTCAAACACATTTAGCAAGACTTAGCAAGAACCCAAGAGATTGCTTGAAGTTCATACGACCAAAAAACGAGTCGTTCGAAGAATGGGAAAATGAACAATTCTTTCCAGCACTAGCTGAAAATTCTCAAAAAATATATTGGAAGATAACAATGATTTTGAATTATTTTTCAGGCTGTGCAGTGACCCTGAGGTATCCCAACAAGTGGTTGAGCTTCACGGCGTCGGCAGATTGGTGCGGTTATGTAAAGAAAAACGAGAAAGGAATCATAGTGACGCAGTCCTTGTCGCTTGCCTAGTAAGTTTATTGAGACAAATTCAAATTGGTTTCTTTATTTTATATTTTATTTATTCCATAGCCAAAATGGAGCACTGCAGGAATCAGTGGCGTAGCGTGCAATTTGGCAACGTTGTGCTGTGTCCATTTAAATCCATGAAAAAGACCAAACTATCAGGTGTTCGGTGAACACCTTCGCATTCGACCTTTTGCATTGGTTTAATTGGACACTGTACAACGTTGCCAAAGTGCACGCTACGCCACTGGCAGGAATTACCAATCTTAATGCTTGACACCAGTAGCGTACACAGGAATATGTCTTTCTCTCTCTTTCCCCGTTTGAACTTGTGTGTAGGAAAAGGACAGAAACAGGGACTCAAATGTGACTTCAGCCCCTATCTCTTTCCTTTTCTAGTACATACACTAAAACGAGAAAAGAGCGAGAAAGACTAATTCCTGTGTATGCCATTGCTTGACACGCCACACTAAATGAAGATGTTAAGGTGATTCCAGGCGAAACTTTTCCAGATTTCAATCCGATGGATAGCGCCACTAGTCATTTTTGGTAAAAGTCTTGTTTTTGGCATTTTAAATTAAAAAGAAAAAAGAAAAATAAACCCTGCAAAATCCAAGAATAACAGTACCTGCATAATTTTTTTTGGATTTTTAGAGCATAAAACAAGTAAAATTGGTTGAGAATTAGAGCCATAATTTAGGAAATTCATTTCGCCATGAGTTTAGTGAGTGCGAGTGATACTAATATCTATCTGCCTCACTCGCACTCATTAAGGCTTATGGGAATTTGTGTATTTCCTCAATTCTGGCTTCATTTTTGAGTGTTTCAGCTTGAAACCTTCAGGATATCTTCCTGGAGTGTGCTCGCAGGTGCCAACATTCCTCAAATGTGTGCTTTTTGCGTGAATCCATCAATTTTAGCCAGAAGCAGTTAACTATTGGAACAGCGCGACAAAGTATCGAACTAATCGACCCTGGAATCACTTTACCCCTTCTAGTTTTACAGTTTGCTAGAAACTGCTGCCTCTCATTTTATACATCCCTTTTAGGAGAAGCATTTGGGGAAAACTTAAAGGCAAATATTTTTTTATCCTATAGTTAGTAATGTTGAGAGCCTGTAGACTAAACAATACTATGTAATTCTGTAAATAAAAGGTACAAACAATTAATTTTATAATTGATCTATTGTCTTTCCGATATTTTCACAAGGATTTTTTATACTATAGCACTTCTTCGTTCGAATACTCGTTTTAAGGTTACAAAGAATAGAATATCATAATTTTCTTGTTTTGGTTGAATCATATGACTCAGCGCTGTTGCCACGTTGGGCGCCAAATCATATGATCCAACCATGTTGTGTTGGTCTTCAACGAGTAATTCTTTAATTTCTCTTTTCCAGGCTGCGTTGAGAAAAATTACAAAAAACTGCGGAACGACCATCATGGAGGAGCACGATGTCTCAGAATTGGTTGAGCCGAGACTTTTAGACTCGTTTCTAACATATTCATCCAAGCAGGAAAGTTATGTATAGAATGTAAGATCTCAACCCCAAGAATAAATTGGAAAGAAAAAAAAAGCTAACCAAATGTTGAAACTTTAAGATGCTTCAAAAGCCTAAAGAGAAGAGATTCTTTTGTGCACTGCGCATGATTCTCGTATTTTAACTACTTATTTTTTACTCATTTTTACTCATTTTATCTTGTATTCTTCTTAGACCTTTTTCCAGTGGTGTCGCGTGTAATTAGGCAACGCTGCATTTTGTCCATTTAAACCCATGCAAAATATCGATTTGAGGGAGTGCATCTCTGATAACTCAACCTATCTCATGCATTTAAATGGACAAAATTCACATTGCCAAATTGTACGCGACGCCACAGCCTTTTTCTTTTGAGCTGCTTTATGTTGTTAATATTTATAGTATAGGGGACAAAGAAAAGACTCATTTTAAACGCTTACTTATTTATGAGTACAGTTAATAATTTCAAGATTTGTAAATCTTTCATCTTCTTTCTCTGGGAAGTAATAAAATTTTAATTAATTTATAGCTTCATATTATTCATGTCTTTTTTTTTTTTAAAAGTAGAATTGTTATTTTTTTGTGCTAAGCTATTATTTGTTTTCAGCGTAAAGTATACATTGCTAGTCAATTTTCATTAACAATAAAAAAAAAAAAAAACTACTTAGTTGTACTGGTTTAAGTTTAGACGTAAAACTGCTATACATATTTGTATTACCTGATTAAAAAATTAAAGAAGGTATTTTAAGTACAGTTTTATAAAAATGTAATATAAGAACAAATAAAAAGTGATTTTATTATAAAAGGAGTGTTATTATTTAACTGATTTATTTTATGGACGTAGTAAGTAAATGTTGTGTGTTGACTAGAAAGGAGCAAAATGATGTGACTAAAGATAAAAAAGGTGGATGTATTTACAGTAAAATTAGGTACAAATAGGAAATTTTAAATTATGCACAGCACTTAGTGATTTATAATTACAAAAGTAGAAAAAGTTAAAAGGATTCCTCACCTGTCTGAAGTAAGATTGTGGCTCAATAGATAGCGCAAGTTACATTGTTGAAGTATGACTTTAAAAGCTTACAGTTTTTTTTTTTTTTTCTCTTTTTTTTCTCTGAAAGCGTTAATTGGAAGGAGCATCATCCCCACAGGAACTGCATAAATTTGTGTTCAATTTTTTTACCCAAATTTAAACAATATTGGTCCTGGATTGATGGAGAAATCAAGCACCCAAATTGAGGCAGTGGCTACAATAATAGCACATAAAACATGGGATATGCTCGTTCTGAGTAACTGACATTATGAAAAAGTGTTGATTTCTTTGGAGGTGCTTATCTTTAGTTGTATGTAAACACAACAATTCTCTTCAATTGCGAATTCCCTTCAATGAGTACTCATAAAACCAAAAGTGCTCTCCTCCAAAGAAATCCTCTTCTTTTACAGCGTCAATTTTTTAGAACAAGCATACCCCATGTTTTATGTGCTGTTATTGTAGTCTTCACTTCACCTCAATTCTGGCTAGGTAGGGGCATTCCACCATTACGATAAAATGCCCCTATATAGCCTAATATTCTGCCAAAATTTCTGGGCTTGAATCTGTTAACCCTTTGCGGTTGTGTGTCAGGCCAGGCCTGACATCGTAAAATTCCCGTTCCGGTCGCATGTCGGGGTTCCCCGACATGACAAAAAAGTTTTGCTCTGCTGAGTCTCGTATCAGGCCAGCCCCGACAACTTCAGCGCGTGCTGCGCTCTATGGGTCTCCTCGGGAACTTCTAGCAGTTTCATTCTCACATAGTGTGGTGGGTGCCCACAGCGCTAGCGGCATGCGGCGTGACAGTAAACAATAACCTCTCTTTCTCTTTTTTAATTACGACCTGAGGGGAGTGCAAGTGGAAAAAAAATGAGACCAAAAAGGGTTGATATTCATGTTTAGCAGGCTTCAACTTGATGAGCCGTGCAGTGCTGCCACCTAGCGGCATTCAATGTAAGCTACGGTCAGTTTTGAATTCCTTTTCGTAGAAGCGTGTAGTTAAACTATCTTCTTAACATGAGAATAAAGTTGCTGGCATGGTTTGACGTCTGTTCAAGTTATTAACTACAAATATTAGTTTTCCTTTTCGTGACAATTCTATTACACTAACAGATTTCTCCTTCAATCTAGAGCCAATATTGTTGAAATTTTGCTAAAAAATTGAGTAAAAAGTTATGTAGTTCTTGCCGGGATGCCCCTTTTGATTAACAATTTTAGAAAAAAAACAAACTATAAGCTTTTAAAGTCAAATTTTGAAAACTTGACTTTTGGCTCTTTCTATCGACTCAGAATCTTATTTCAGACAGGTGAAGAATCACCTTAACACCAGTGGCATAGCGTGCAATTTGGCAACGTTGTAATGTGTCCATTGAAACCCATGATAAAGGTCAAATGCGAAGGTGTTCACCAAACACCCTATAATTCGATATTTTTCACAGATTTCAATGAACGAGTTGCAATGTTGCCAAATTGCACGCTATGCCACTGCTTAACACAGCTTAAACAACTAGAATTTAAATACTAAGAGACAAAACTCAGGAGTTGAATCCGTCCACTACAAAAGAATAATACAAAAAAAAAGATTGTGTATTTTTTCTTTGCGGATTATTCACTGATTTTATTTTAGTTGACAAGCACTTGTTACTCGCCATACTTCAGAGAGATTGGAATACTTGGAAACAGTCACATTTGAGAAGAATCATCTTCAAAGTAGAGAAATGGAATAGACCATTTTTGTGAGGATGTTACAATCAAAATTAGAAGGAAGCAAACTTTCTATCTTACTCACTGTCAAGGAGTTTCCCATAAGAAATCTGATCAAAATCGTCAAATGCAAATTTATGCTATGAAAAAACTGGTTCCTTTGGTTAGGAATCTAATGGCACAGTATAAAAGTTGAGGGTACTAGGTGTTTTACAAAATAATTTAGCACCTGAAAGTTTGGATCAAATTTCCAGTAGGTAACTTTGCAGAACAAGGGAGAAAGAGAATTTTGATCTGATTATGTTTGCGACATTGCACTGAAACAGTCTTTTGAGGTGGTTTACTGATAATGGGACCATGAAACAACGATTGTGCTATTCCAGAAAAATCCTAGTGTAAACATAAAACTAATCTGTAGGAAAGAGCAAACCTTATGTGACACAGGATCTTCTTTCAGAAGCAGCCTGAATTTTTATCAGATTTACCAGAGATGAGACATTCAATTTTGTTGCATTCAAAGGCCATCACTTCTAATATCCATCAAATCCTTTTGCTCAAAGAAATTACTGACGATGCAAATGAACAGGTTCAAAGCAGCTAATTTTTGTTCATCTAAATTCTTCTGAACAGACAATAAGAAAATACAAATCAGTTAGTTTTATGAAGCAAGAAGAAAAAAACTGTACTACAGAATATAAAATATAGATAAATTTTGAGAATCTCGATACAACACAAAAAGTGTTTCTCAAATATAAAATTTTTTGGGCTGATCAGTTTTTGAGATCTCCGACTCAGAAACCTTATTAATCAGATGAAACTGTTTTGTGTGATGCCCTGACGTTAGACCCTGTTTTTTATTTTTTAAAACTTCAAACTTCAAGGAGCACTTAACTCATTGTAAAGTTGGTTACTGTCAGAGACAAATAGAGACAAAGCATTAACCGGCAGCAGCAGAAGAACGCTGAATTCTTGCGGATTCAACAAAACAACAGTCAACACCCTTTTGATGTCGCAGGGTGTTGAATGGTGAGCACCCTCCTCTTCACTTCCCAGTCCATCCCCCTGTGCTTTTCGAATGTCACTGTTCAACACCCTGTGACATCAGAGGGGTGTTGACCGTTGTTTTGTTGAATCAACGAGAATTCAGCATGCGTCAAATCTGCCTTATGTATTTTAGCATAATGCTCCGTCTCTGTTTATCTCTGGTTACTTCGGCTGGCATGAAATCAATCTATAGAATTTGAGAGTTATGTCCGAATGAAATGAGATCTTCAAATGGGGCAGTTGCGAGGCTTTGATGTTTTGTATTTTCCAGCAAGCAAATGAAAGTACAGTAAACCTCGAGTTATCCAAACTCCGTGTTATCCGAACTCTTTTATCAATACATATTGTCAATACAAATGCTCAAAAAATGGCGGCAGGCTAAGCGCAGAGGAAAGTTACGGATTATTTTAAATAAGAAAAGAAAATGTCAATCAAACTTTTCAGAACTTAGTCGTAAAATGTACAAAGTTTTAAGTATAAAATTAAAGTAGTTTGCAATATTTTAATTGACTTTTCAGTCATTTTTGAAAAAGTAGTAACTGTCAGTAATGGACTCTGGATTATCCAAACTTTCCGTCATTCGAACTGGCCGACCGCCACATTAGTTCGGATAATCTGAGGTTCACTGTATTCCGTGAGCTGAAAACAAGGAATGCTTTTGGTTCTGACTAGGTTTCATAGTACCAAAAATGTACAGTAATTATTACATAATTACTAATCATTGAGTGTGAGTTACCAAAAATTATATAAACCTAGCTACGGGGAGGTGAAAAATGAAATTAAAGTTACCTCTTGAACACGAGTGAAGGCACAGTGCCGCGCTAAGGAGCGCAGACAGAAAACAACATTAGACTCTAGCGGCATTTCCATGCAAACAAAAACACTATATAAGAGGGGTCCGACTTTCCAAATGTCCGTCACTTTTTCTTCAATCCAGTCTTTCAGAAAAACGATCAGACTTTCACATTGATCCTGTGATACGGAGACAAAACACACTTTGTGAGATAATAGAAAAGAAACAGCGATAAAATCTTGTTTTATCAGTATGGCATGATTTGATTCAAAAGTGGGGTGATTGCAATATGATCCAATGAAATATTTGAGTCTGAAATGAAATGTCCAGAAAACAACTCTGATTCCTTTTTCTTAGCGTGAAGATGACTGTATACAACAACAAAATTACACAAGTAGCCCAAAATTCACAATATAAAAAAGAACAAAACAGGATCAAAGCTAAAATATCAATTAAAATGAAATAAAATGATCGTGGGACGTTTCGAGGCTCAAACAGCACTCTTCCTCAGCCACTGAACGAAAAATTTCGGCAAGCACACAACCAACCAAAAACAAAAGCTAACACCGTCAAAATCAAACCTATGACACATAAAAAACAAAAAAGCACATTGAAACCCTAGTGCATTATCAACAACAAAATTACACAAGTAGCCTGAAAATTCACAATATAAAAAAGAACAACTTGTTTTGCTTGCTTGTGTGCTTGCCGAACTTTTTCGTTCAGTGGCTGAGGAAGAGTGCCGTTTGAGCCTCGAAACGTCCCACGATCATTTTAATTGATATTTTAGCTTTGATCCTGTTTTGTTCTTTTTTATGTTGATGACTGTATAGGTGGTCAAGTGGGGAAGTGCACGCGGAAAATAGGCCCTTACAAAAGGTGCACTTGAGCCTCTGCCTTCCCAAGTCTATAGTAGTACCTTCACGAAAAAAGTGACTGGCCAGGATCTCACCTTGTTCAATGTTTCATGTTCAACACATCCCCCCTGTACAGCCACTGTTCATCCTTCAGATAGAACAGCCCTACATAGTTGACCACCGGCTATTTCAGCCTTACCCCCTCTACAGTAAATTACCTGGCCAGGCTCTGAGAGTGTTTGTGACACAGGAAGCTGAAACAAATGAGAATTTTGTTCCCTCTCCCCTTGCCCCCTTGGTTCTCCATGGTGATGCAAGGGTTAATCAATGTAAGATGGGGATCACAAGGGAAAATATCAAAGGAAGGCCATCCCGACGGCAAGCCACAGTATGCAGCACAGCAATACGGCTAAGTATTACCCGCACAGGAGCTTAACCCGTTTCAAAACGAACAACAAGCGATTGTCATGGTAGACCTTCTGAAGGATGTACTTCTAATGATACACAACACTTCATCATAAGCAAGATAGACAGTAACTTATTGCACAATTGCAACTAATGGGACTAAAGATAACCATCCTACGGAAATAAAGTCTTCTCTACAACCTGGCACATCCCTACAGGAACTTGCCTGCTTGCTTACCTTCAAACTTAACCGAAATAACCGGACAACGCCATACATGCATTGGAAAGGGAATTTGCTGATCAAACCTGGAAATGGGAGCACTACGATTCTAAACGCTAAGAGAAATACGCACTTAACGCATTTAAATTTAAGCTTAGAAATTGAAAAACCCTTGCACACCTCCCGAAGACCCTCCTTTGGCTACATAAGCGTTAACATCAACCCTTATTACGCTGTGTATAGTATAATAATATCCCTTCTAAGTAATAGTGAATTGTTGAAGCTTTGTGGGTCATGACGCTGGTGACCGCCGTTACGGGGATTTTCCGAAAAGTTGCAGCAATATGGCACGTGGTTCTTGACTCTCCTCTCCTGCCTCAGCCGAACAAGGTTCCTCATAACCTGGCCAGCAAGACCTACAAGATTCATCTACCTCCACTCCCACACTCCCGTGGTTGTCATTGTAACATGATTTCGGACAGTCCCTCAACTGAACTGCTATAGTAATAAGATGGCACGTGGTTCCTGACTCTCCTCGAACTGCTATAGTAATAAGATGGCACGTGGTTCCTAACTCTCCTCGAACTGCTATAGTAATAAGATGGCACGTGGTTCCTGACTCTCCTCGAACTGCTATAGTAATAAGATGGCACGTGGTTCCTAACTCTCCTCGAACTGCTATAGTAATAAGATGGCACGTGGTTCCTAACTCTCCTCGAACTGCTATAGTCATAAGATGGCACGTGGTTCCTAACTCTCCTCGAACTGCTATAGTAATAAGATGGCACGTGGTTCCTGACTCACCTCGAACTGCTATAGTAATAAGATGGCATATGGTTCCTGACTCTCCTCCCCTGCCTCAGCCGAACAAGGTTCCCCATAACCTTGCCAGCACGACCTACAAGATTCATCCTCCTTCACTCCCACACTCCTGTGGTTTGTCATTGTAACGTGATTTCGGACAGTCCCTCAACTGAACTACTATAGTGCGAATCTGATGCCTTTCTTCGTGGTGGCTCTCATCACTGAGGGTTGCACACCACCACGAGATTGGCATATTTTATTGTTTCATGTCCAATATGTGTAAATTGTCAAACTAATTCTTGTCTCCTCTGTTATAGAAGTTAATGTATTAATGTCCAGATTCTTAATCAAGAAAATATATTAAGAAGTCCAGAATTTAAACTCCTTGTATTGTAGAATGGAAAAGGAAATTGTCATTGTTCAGGCAGGAGCGGTTGAAGTAGCTGTAATACCAGGGGATGGAAGCTGCCTCTTTAGAGCCTTGCTACACCAGTGGGAATTGAATGGGGGTAGGCAAGGCAACCTAAACATTCCGAGATTGCGGCTTATGATTCAGGATTATTTGCTTAGCCACATAAATGAGCCCACCGTATTCTATAATGTTCTAGAGACATGCAGAATGGATAGCAGGTACCACAACAGATACCACAAACATCGAGAACGAGTCAATCCCTGGACCAAGCGCCGCACAATTACAAATAATTGTTGGAAAAATGAAAAGTGGATCTGCTCCTGGACCTGACCAAGTTACTGTGGACCTGCTGAAACAATGCCTCAATGAATTCTACAGGAGTCTGGCAAAATGTTTCTCAGCGATATGGGAAAAGAATGAGCCACCGGACGAATGGTTTAAAGCAGTAAGAGTACCCATACCAAAAATACGGCTGCAAAAGAACCAGGTGATTATAGGTTAATAACACTGAGTAGCGTTGGCTACAAAATATATAGTAGCTACCTTCTCGACCAACTGAGAAAACATATCAGTGAAATTCCAGCCTATCAAGCTGCGTACCTACATGGAAGATCAACAGATAACCACCTGTTCACACTACGCCGAATCCTAGACTCCCTATGGAATTCTGGAAGGAAAGTCATGGTATTATCTTTGGATCTACAGAAAGCCTTTGACACCGTAGACCATTCTGCAATTCTTAAAATGCTGAAATCCTATGGTGTACCAGCAAGTTTAATTGAGCGAATAACTAAAGCTTGTTTACCTGGAGACGTTTGTGTCAGGTGGAGAGGTAAGTATACAAATATTTCCAGGTTAACAGAGGAGTTAAGCAAGGATGTCCAATCTCTGGGATGCTTTTCATATTGGTACTCCATTTTGTCATCAAAGCAGCATCAGAAAGGCTACCATTCTTTACGTTAGAACAAATAGAAGACATGAAGTTCCCTTGCATACTTGCTTTTGCAGATGACATAATTATACTGTTTGAAACGGAAGAACAAATAGCGGAACTTCTAACTGTTTTGTGCGAATTACTAGCAGAAGTTGGACTAAACGTAAATTGGAGTAAAAGCTGTGTACTAATAAGAGACCCGGAAGGACAGAAGGAGAGACCTGAAGACGTACAGGAAGAAACCCACTTGCATTTCGGAGACTTCAAACTACCTAAAGTAGACCACTTTCTGTATCTGGGATCTACCATAACAAGTAGTTTAGAACGACCGCAAACAATTAGAAACCGAGTTAAAGCAGGATATAAAGCTTTGTATAGTCTACTACCCTTCCTACAGGAGAACCGACTACCATGGGACTTAATCTCAATACTGTATACCAGTATCATCACACCAACAGTTGTGTATGGCCTGAAAGTAGCAGCAGTGACCCGACAAAACAGAATATCCTTGAGGCACTTTGAAAGGAATGCTCTAAAACTGCTTTTTAAAGTAAGCTCTACAAAGCCAACGGACCTTAGAGTATCTTCTTTAGTCAGAAACCTCACCATCACTCGGCAAATCGCAATCTCAAGAATTCAATACTGGAGCCATGTAACTCGGAGACCTGAGGGACACCTCTTGAAACTTGCTGAGTCATTTGTGGGTGGACCTCGGAAACATGGACGCCCATGCCTAACGTGGTCTGACATGCTTCAGAAAGCCATCAGATGGTCTGACCATTCATCAGAACTATGGAAGGAGCTGATGCAGCAACACAAGATCCCAAGGGCCATACTACAAAGCATCCGTGAGAATCCAGAGCTGTCTGACACCGATCCAGAAATTAAGTCTGAAGACTCTGATGGTAGTGTAGTAAGCAATGAAGATGAGGATGAAGAAGATAGATGGTAGATTAGCATTTAAGTTGTGTATGTGGTAGACACTTGGATTATATGGTAAAGGTCAGGAAATCAGTGTGTTAATCAGCATGTCAATAAAGAAGTGGGTCAGCAAAGATCCAGACAAGTGTTCGGCATATCTAGTCCAGCTGAGCTCTGGCACCTAACTTCCTACTCCTCTGCTGACATACCCTACAGTCAGCTCCCGCTACTTGGTAGTTATAAACTAATTATTAATTTATCAGTGACAAGTAGCCGTATATTTTACAGGAGAGTGCTCTGAAGAGAAATATTGTCCCCTTTACCCTGCAGGCAGCTGAAGCCACTTAAGACTAATGGCACTATTGGGGCGGTTCTTTGCTTTTTCAGATTCAACAAGAACGTTTTTGTTTTTATGTTTTTTATGGTTTTTATGTTTTGTTTTTCTCTCCAGTATTACAGGTACAGATTTACCATCCCTTACCCTACTTCTCTTCTCTCAAACCCTACAGTCAAAAGAGAATATTAGTGTCTGAGTTCTGTCTTCTAACTTTCTATCCCTTTTCACCACAAACCACTCAACGCAGAGCATCTCGTTTGTCGGAGTTCTGTTTCCTGCCTCCCCTTCTTTTCCCCCCATACCGCAGAGCATCTCGTTTGTCGGAGTTCTGCCACCCTTGCCCATACTCTCCTATCCAACACAGAGCATCTCGTTTGTCGGAGTTCTGCCACCCTTGCCCACCCTTGCCCACATTCTCCTATCCAACACAGAGCATCTCGTTTGTCGGAGTTCTGCCACCCTTGCCCACATTCTCCTATCCAACACAGAGCATCTCGTTTGTCGGAGTTCTGTTTCCCATAACCTACCCTTCAAAAAAAAAAAAAAAAAAAAAAACAGTCCAGTCGTTCGCTTTGAAACATAAGCATAACGAGCTATGGCTAGCAGCTGGGGCGGCTGGACTTTCTACTTCTACTTCTACTACTTCTTTTATGTTGATGACTGTATATTAACTTTTGGGGTGCCTGGGTTCAGGCCACTTACAACTTACCAAAGCAGGCCATTTATTGATTTTTTGTGATTTTTTTTTTTTCGACCACTTAGAATAAAGCATACTTGATGATCTTGAGCTTGCTTGCTGTTCTTCCCAGTGGTGTTTTTTTGTTTGGCAAAAACTCGGAAATTCAATAAGGAACAAACAGTTAAAAACTCCAAAATGTTGGTTTCTCGAAAAACTGGAGCTGACGAGATTTAAGTTCAATTTTTTACCACGTAAAAATGAAGCAAAAGGTAGATGCAGACTATCACTTGCACTCACTAACAATCAATGAGCTTATAGCAAAATGAATTTCTAAAATTACGGCTTTATTTCTCAACCAATTTTGCTCACTTCAGGCTCAAAATAATCCATACAATAACTGAGCACGTGCTGACGTTCTTGGGCGTTTTCTCTTTGTTTTTAATTTAAACGCCAAAAACCCAACTTTTCCCAAAAGTGACTTGTGACGAGATCCATCAGATTGAAATCTAGACAAGTTACGCCTGGACAGGAGTGGCAGAATGTTCTTCTCCTCTGCAATTCACACACAAACCAAAACTGCTTCCGAATCCCGCAATCCGAAATCCCCCAGCTTCCACATTGACGATCTTTACTCAAAAGCGCTTCCACAATAAATTGATGACCTTTTTGCAATAGTGCCTCTAAAATCCATTTAAAATAGAGAGGAGCACAAAAATTTGTGTTTTTTTCCCAAGATGATTTAAAAAGAAAAAAAAACATTTTTTTTTTTATCTTATCTTGGTGGAGCTTCCACAATTTTTACTGAGCCTCCAAAATTGACCCGTGATCCTACGTTCGCATGGAGGATTGCATGATCGTGAATATTCTGCAGCCCTGCGCCTGGCATCACCTTGAAAAACTGCGGAAACCCCCAGAACAACAACATAATGGATATGAAATTCATGTTGATAAGTGCTACAAACTCAGTAAAAAAAGGCAAAAGAAAATGGTGTCTGCAACTAAGCCAAGGAAAGAAAAAAAAAAAAAAATCCAAGCTAAGATAAATTATGAAGCTTACTTGTTCAATGGATAACATGACTTTCAGACTTGGCACAAAATTATTTTTGATAATTAACTTTCTCCAAGCAGACTCCTGAGGTCCTCTAGGCTGTAAACAAACAATTTTTCAGATGAGTTTGCACTGAAAAGTAAAATATTTTTTACATTCAGATTCTGCGATAGGTTTTTGTAAAGGGTTCCAAGAGATCCCGTCCAATCCTAATTCGTCCAATACACGTTTTATCCAAAAAAGATCGTCTATTGTAAATTAGTCCAATTTAAATTGTCCATTATTATTTCGTCCAAAGCCCTAATTTGTCCAACGTACAACTTAGCCACACTTTATTTAGTACATTTTGAATCCAAGGAATGGATGATTTTTCAATTTCGTCCAATAGTTTGAAATATTCGTGGAAATCAACACCCTATTACTTATTAGAAGAAATGAACAATCTCAATTTTTCTATAAAAAGAGACCATTTAACTATCCAATCGTCAGATTGAATGTTATGTTTGTAGATAGAGCATACCTGCTCAGTGATGAAGAAATAAAGATATTCATTTTCATTCAGAGGTTAAATATGACAAGTTCCCATGGCAATGACCGAATGTTTTCCCCTATGCAGCAATGTTATGTTTGAATAACCTCTCAATGTCAAAATTAAGTGTCATATTTTCATAATTTTTTTTTTTTTTTTGTTAATTTTTTTTTTTTATTTTTATTTAAATCTGAATATTGCATTCCATTTATTTACTTTTTTCGGTTTTCTTTTGCTCATCCACGTACTACATGCGTCCAAAGCACCCTTTCACAAAATCCTATGTATATCAAATAAAAAGTGATTTTTCTTTCTAAGAATTCAAGAGTTTAGCATCAAAAAATGACCGTCACTGAAATTATTGTGTCGCAGCGTGGTGAAGCAATGCTAAGGCACCGCCTTTAAGATTAACACCATCACTCTTATACAATAAGCAACAAACTCTTTGAATGCTAAGAGCGTGTCACCCTCATGCGTAGAGCGCGCATCTTCTCATTTTTTGCGTAGCGCGCGCATCCTCTCATTTTTGGACGTAATGTTTTTGGCCAATTTTCCTGCTGGACGAAAGTAAACTCTAGACATTTTTAAATTTGGACTGATCATTTTTGGACGTATTCTTACATTGGACGAAATAGAAAGTTGGACTAAAAAAAAATTGGACATTTTTGCATTGGACGAAATCTCTGCTAACTTAGTAGTAAAGTTCAGAGGCAGAACAACAATGAATGTCATTGAAACCCATTTTCATCTATAAGCTAAAAGAAAGGAGGGAATGAGATTTAAAGGTAGGGTTGTGCAGAATTGCTTTCAGTCTTTTTCCAGTATTTTACGGAATTTGTGATTACAGCCTCTGAAAGAATGAAAAAGGTTATGATGTATTTGATCCAAATACAATAACCATTACGATTCAATCCTCCGTGATCACTTTCCTGATTACCGCTAGAGAGGCATCCTTGAATTCAAATTCACACATTTTTCAGATAGGTATGAAAAATAATGTTTGGTCAAGAAAGTGAATTATTCAACAGAATTACCAATTCAACAAGTTCTTTCCGATTTATTTTGCCCTCTGCTAGTAGCTCTTTCATACTTTCTATCTTCAATTTCAAAGCTAAAAAGTTTGCCATTTGAGAAGACTGCCATGCTTTCTTAGGTTTGAGTTCATCGCTAACAGGTGGTGCCTCTGGGATCTGGAAGCAAGCCCAAAGAAATATTTAAAAGTCTTCAATATCATGATGTCACAATTAGGTGCAATGCAGAAATGCAAGGCGCCATCAGCTGTTGCAAAGACCGAGCAACTTCTTCTTTAATGTCTTAATGTCTTAAAACTTAATGTATTTATAAACCTGGTTTTTCCTGGAAAAATTATGCATTAAAAAAGATTACATGTGCGAATATATTCGTGCATTACAGTCAGACACTGGACTGAACTATGTACAATCTTTTCTCAGCCGGTGGAATCATCGAAATGGAATTGATTAAACGCAAAATAGCAGCTCTGGACCATAGTAATGTTTCTTCGTAGTATTTTTGGTGTTGCCAGGTTGTGCTCTGAGAAAGAAAACGTAGGACAGTTAATTGCTTTGTTTCTTGCTGCGAGAAGGTTTGCTAAAAAAACCCGTAGGGCGGCGTCAACTTTATTTGTTCAAACTGTCATAACTTTGTCAATTTTTGAACAAATGGGCTCATCTTGAACTCAATTGATAGAAAATGAGTTGATGTCTCAAATGAGTCCAAGATCCTTCTGCAAGCTTGTTCAGTTTAAAAGATACAGTGGCAGTCTCCGTACTTTTGGGACACCCCAGGTATGTGGATTGAAAGAGAATAATTTGAGGCCAACAGTCTCCTACAGGTAGTAGTTTGGAGAAAGGCCCTAGACTCTTTAGTGTTAAAACTTACAAAGTTCCAGTAACCGTAGTTTGGATTCCTCACTTGTTTTTTCAATTTTGAACGATCTAATTTTGCTACGACAACATCTCTATACTGTGAGGCCTCCAGTCTAGAATAGAAAAAGAAATAAAACAATAGGTGAATTTATTCACAATTTTTAAAAAAATCTATGTAACCAATAATTACAATATACTAATTCCTTCACACAGGTCAGCTTGTTAATTTTAATTTGACAGCATTGATTTTTAAGAGAAGTTCTGCCAACTGCAAGCAATCAAGCACACCTGCTGTTCAGAGAGAAGAGATAGATAGTATTGAATGTTCTTCATCAAAACAGAGCCAAGATTTCAGAAGCATCATGATGCACAGTTTAAAAACATTTCCTAAAAGTTATAACTTATTGTCGGCGCAATGTAAGTTGAGCCTTGAACCAGTTATCAGCTCACACCTGAAAAAATGTAAAATGGCAACAGCAAACACAGTGCTGAGATATCGCTAGCAAGTGTCCCTATTGTTTTCGCTGGTTGACAGAGTAGTGAACACAGAGGATCAAGCCGCTGCATTGCAACATTGCGGAAATCTACTTGGCTCTTCAGAGCTCAACATACATTGAGCCGATTGTGGCGAATGAGTTTTGAAAGCTTTCAGAGCTGGATATAGATAATTTTCTTTTCTTAAATTAGAAAAAAAAAAAAAAAAAAAAAAAAAAAAAAAAAACTTGCACTCCATTTCTTTAATTTGCATAATTAGACCCCTGCCTTAAGTCTCTTTGATTTTTGTTTGCTTAACCTCTGCATTGAATCGTATTTTACTCGGAGAAAATAAATAATAGAGACCACACACTACCTATCTCGCCCATAGTAACTGGTACTATTTTTTCTGGGTCTCAACAAAACACCGCCAACATGGACCATACGTTGATTGATGAGCAGAGGTGTTTAGGATTTTGCCTAGTGAGAGCGCAGCTCAGAAGTTGCATCAGTTAACACATAGTCCATGTTAGATGGTGCTCCGTATGTTATTCTGTTGAGTTCTCAAAAAGAAAAGTAAGCCACCGCGCGATCGGCTGGAGCGTGGTTTCTGATATATAATGTTGCTGATTTTACTTTGTAATTCCTAAGCCTTGCATTCTCCTTTGTTCTACGCTGTGCGGCCACCTGTTTACATTTGCATTTTTAGAAGTCAACTACAAGTGATCAAATCAACTAAGAAGTTCGAATCGACACAGCAAAAATGTATCTTGTAGAAGAGCGACAAGTTAGTTTGTCTAAGTTGATCTGTTTTGGCTTTGAGCAGACCAATTTGTTTTGGCAGGGGTCCCCCAACCCACAAATGGTTCAATAGACTTGACTCTCTCTTGTTAAAAGCAATGTTGCTACGTCGATTCAATTAGTTGAGTCCATATAATTGCCAGAAATCAGCTGCTAAACTGCAGACTCTAACTTGCAGGCATTAGAACCAAAGATAGATAGAGCTAGTGCAGTAAGCCAATGAGCACATACAACAATTGATTCAATAGAAAACAAGTTAGTTCAACTGGAATAGTTTTGAAAAATACAGTGCGTAATGAGGTGTGGAAATATGTACTTACACAACTTGCTGCAGATACTCCTGCCCATTGGAAGGGGTCTTGGACAAATCTACATCACCAGGTATCTCGCCAATGTCTAAACAAACGTTCTTTGGAATAAATTCATCCTCTGAGTCATAGCCGTGAGATGAGTACATTTTCAGCTATGTATTTTGTCACATGAAATTTGAGCAGATAACAAAATAGTTCTGCACTGAAACGATAAAAATTCACCAAAAACTGTAACAACATTTATGAAATGCAACCATTCAAATTCAAACTAACAATGTAGTGGGTAGGGGGTCTTTTGAGATAACTCTAAGCTGAGAGACGTATACTAGGGTGGGCCGAAGACCCACTTTTTTCGCGGAGCGACATGGCGCACGATGGATATCGTTACCACACGCTAGTAATGAACCTACGTGAAATTTGGAGCCATTATATTGATGTCTTCAGGTTCCGCCGAGCGGTCAAAAATCGCGATTTTTAAGAAAAATCGTGTTTTTTCGTGCAATTTGGCAACGTGCGCTCTTTTACCACGTCTTAATGACATGGCGCAGCCAAAATACATTACTTAGATACATAAAGAAGGCACAAGAAAAATTTGGGCTCCATCGGACCCTATCTTCAGGTTCCGCCAGCGTCATTTATCCATACAGCGCCGAAAAGCTCGAAATCGGCAAAATAAGGGGTTTCGTCCGACAGATCCGCTTCCAGCGTGAATTTTGGGATGCGGACTCATTCGGTCCGACTAATATGTGTTTTGGGAGAATTTTAGAAAGGTATTCGAGCAATTTAGACTAGATCCAATGAGAATTGGAGGCTCTACTCGCAAATAAATGTGGGTTTTTAGGTTTTGTCCTCCAATTCGGCAGCTCATATAGGAATTGAATGTTATAACGTCTGAATTATGTACTATACATCCGGTCTTCTTATCAAGGTATCATGCGACTTTTCGCCTGTTTTAGCAATTAGAGAACTGTTTAAAGAGCCCAAAGCTCACCGCGTGGAGGTAGTCATATATCGAGCTTCTCCCACCCACCCTCCAAAAAAAATAAAAAAATAAATAAATAAAAAAAAAAAATTAGAAGAGCTAAATTTACAACGAGGTCGCAGTTGCCTAGAAAAACGGACCAGCCAATCTTGACTGGCTTATATTTTGATGGAAGAAACGCTTCTACCCTCGTTCAGGAGCGCAAAAACAACAAGTGTTTTAAGAGAACGATTACCGAGGAGCATGTTTCATTGATAGCGAAGCCCGGCTCATCATATTTTGGCCATGTAGCTCCCAGTTCGGGTATAGCGCAGTCAGCATTAAAAAAAATTGTCTCATATTGATTATTTCGCGGAAAAAAATGTAGACTTATCTAAATTCGTAGCCACGGGCTGTGACGGGATATCAGTAAATACAGATCACAAGGCAGGTGTCAATTGTCTGCTTGAATTACATTTGAGCAGACCATTGCAGTGGTTGATCTGTCAGCCCCACGGCAACGAGCTGCCTTTACGGCACTTATGTGAAGAATTGGATGGGGTCACTTCAGGACCAAAATCGTTTCCAGGTCCAATCGGCAAAGAGATAGCTTCGCTAGATTGCAAGTCTTTGAGTGTACTTAAGTTTGATGCTATTTCTAATGCAGAAATGCCGACAGTTAAAAGTTCAGATCTGTCAACGGATCAAAAATATCTGTATGAAATGACATGTGCCGTCATTAATGGCGTGCGCCCACCAGATTTAGCAGAAAAAGACCCACCCTTGGAAATTATCGCACGCGCGGTGGCTGACTACTGCCAATCGATTGCTCCGCCTCTACATTTCACAAACAAAACCTAGTTAAAATTTGAAACTTTTGGTGAGATATGTCGTTTGTGTTTACTCACTAGTTTGGTTCTCTATCAATCTAAATAAAAATTGTAAACAACTAGGCGCGCATAATTTATTCAAATTAATCCGTTTATCACGTTCTATGGATAGCACAGTAAAAAAAAATAATCGATCCGGTAATACAGAGAAACGGCTACTTTGGTCATAATGAGAACATTTTGTTGTCCATGGTTACTGATGACGGGGACCCCATACGAAAAATTGGTATCAAACGAATTTTAAAGGCTCGCGAAATTGAGAAAAATTGCAAGTTAAAGTTACCACGCGTGTTTGCGATTCCAAAAATAACTTCTCAGCAGCTGACTACTCCGATTCATCATTTTGGTCTGATGTAGCTCTTACTGAACCACCGATTTTAGCAGAAATTTCATCAGAAATGCTTAAGACGTATGTCAGTGACCCTGTCTCTCCTAAATTGCCAATGGGGCTGATGCAAGGGTCTGAAATGTTGTGTTTTGTATAAAGAAAATGATATAGTATACTTGTTGAGCTGAGATCATTGGTGCCTTTGGTTTTTTCGTAAGTGTCTCGGTTTTGGAGATGCACACGTTCAAAGTTGTAGAAAATCGTGGGCGTAGTGACGTCACTACGAGGGATTTCCATTTAAAACAATGTATTTTGGGCCAAAATCTCATCTCCGGAACAATGGGACTTTCCTAGAAACCAAAGACATTTTTGTTCTCAGCTCATCCAGGACTTTCATTTTCTGTGTAAAAAACGCAACATTTCAGACCCTTGCAACTGCCCCATTCTTGCTTATAAATGCCACACACAACCTGTTGAAAAATGTCAAGCTCGTAACCAAGGCATCAAAATCTTGCTGTGAAAAAGATGCACGTGAAGGTTTTATCATAGCAAAACTGGAGTCTCGCAAGTTGTTACCGTCTTTTGACTAAAAAGGAAAATATAAAGTACCTTCTCCAAAGGTAATTGATTAAGATCTCAAAAAACTAAAATTTTAGTGCCTATGCTGTCATGATTGACCGGCAATTATTTATATAGATTATGGTGTTTCATATTTTTTTCTCCTTTCCTTTATTTTATAGTTTTCAGTGGCATAGCGTGAAATTTGGCAACGTTGTAAAGCTTTCATTTAAATCCATTAAAAATATAGAACTATTACGTATTCGGCGAACACCCTCGCATTCGAACTTTAACATGGGTTCAAATGAACAAATTACAACGTTGCTAAATTGCAAGCTACGCCACTGATTGTTTTTCACGTTTTTTTTTTTTTTTTTTTGAAGGTGAGTGGGAGAAGCTCGATATATGACTACCTCCACGCGGTGAGCTTTGGGCTCTTTAAACATTTCTCTAATTGCTAAAACAGGCGAAAAGTCGCATGATACCTTGATAAGAAGACCGGATGTATAGTACATAATTCAGACGTTATAACATTCAATTCCTATATGAGCTGCCGAATTGGAGGACAAAACCTAAAAACCCACATTTATTTGCGAGTAGAGCCTCCAATTCTCATTGGATCTAGTCTAAATTGCTCGAATACCTTTCTAAAATTCTCCCAAAACACATATTAGTCGGACCGAATGAGTCCGCATCCCAAAATTCACGCTGGAAGCGGATCTGTCGGACGAAACCCCTTATTTTGCCGATTTCGAGCTTTTCGGCGCTGTATGGATAAATGACGCTGGCGGAACCTGAAGATAGGGTCCGATGGAGCCCAAATTTTTCTTGTGCCTTCTTTATGTATCTAAGTAATGTATTTTGGCTGCGCCATGTCATTAAGACGTGGTAAAAGAGCGCACGTTGCCAAATTGCACGAAAAAACACGATTTTTCTTAAAAATCGCGATTTTTGACCGCTCGGCGGAACCTGAAGACATCAATATAATGGCTCCAAATTTCACGTAGGTTCATTACTAGCGTGTGGTAACGATATCCATCGTGCGCCATGTCGCTCCGCGAAAAAAGTGGGTTTTCGGCCCACCCTAACGTATACATGAGGTACAACAGCACAATGCTCCACAATCACAAACTTGTCAACTCTAATGGCTGACAACGTTGTCCCTGAGACGCCCCAACAGCAACTTCAAACCTAACCTCAAAATCACACACACCGAGCTCGAAGCTCAAACCAACTATTCAGACATCACCAAGATCCAAATCTCAGCGGACGTCTCTGAGAGGAGTGCGACCCAGAGGCTACGGTCAGTGTATCTTATATAGTTCCCGAAACTCAGAGTGAACTCCCTACATCATGGCATGGCCCTGAAAACACAATTCATGGATATAGAGGATGCTTCAAGAAAACATGAACAAAGCCAAAAATCGTGCGGTCATTGCCAGCCATTGATGTTTTGAGTCTGCTCTGAAAGCTGAGAATCCGCAAATTCATATTGTCACAGCGTGTAAAGTTCAGGGTGACTCTTGGTCATCAAAACAACAATGATTGAAAAGGTTGCTAGATGTCAACTCCTTATATCCTAATATAGTAATATAGAGAATATGGCAGACGCCATCCCATTACTTTAATTTTAATTCTTGTGATAATTAGCATTTTTCCGCACAGGCTCTTCAAATATGGTATAAGCACTGGCATACTTAGCATTGGCATAGACATTTCTGAGGAAGTCAAAGAGTCTAATTGGAAGGGTCTAGATTTCAGAGAAGATGGGAAGGCATTCTTGTGATTTTGCCACCTCTCAATGAAAAATTGGGCTAGTGAAGACCGTTTGTTTCTTTTTTTGAGCTGCAGCTAACATATTATGAGAGCCACGTCCTGACACTTGGCGGTGCATAGGTACATCTGAAACGCAATTAAACAGATCAGTGAGCAGTTGTTGCTCTGAGCAATGAGTCTTAACTCATTGTTAACCAACCACTCGGAGATAAATTTTGATGAATTTTGGATGGCTAAACGCCTTTTCAGAACTTTAGAATCAAAATACAGCAGCTTTGGTTCACCCCTATTTAGCTGTCTGGGGCAAGAACCTCCAGTTTGCTCCCCCTTAAATCTACCCAAGAAAGCCGATCAGTTGGATGATGACAGAAAACAATAGTAAGAAAAGGGAGACATAATTTTGAAAGAAAAATAGTCAGCGGAAACAAGACCAGTACTTAGAGGAAAAAGAAAATTTGACATGTTACAAAGAGCATAGTTCTAAAATACTTACGGAAATATTCGTTGACGGAACTTTTTATTGAAATTTAGCTAACAAATAGTGTGATTTGAGGCAAGGACAAGCAGAATGTGAGAAGAAAGATGCGAAAAATCCGAAAATGACAAATGTCGTGCTGTATTAGATGAAGCACCCTGGAAGCACCCAAACAATCGAACCTAACCTCTAAAATCAAACCATTAAAAAAAAAAAAAAAAAACAATCAGCAACGCGATCTCAACACTCAACAATTGCGGCTTGCTCTAGCGGGAATTTTGAAAAACCGCGCTTTCATTTCAATTTCAGTTTCATTTCAATGATATGCTATGAACAACAAACTATTACGAATAATACAAAGCACGCGAACGAATAAGAAATCTTGGGTCTCAAAGTGTGCTGAAGTGACCGAATTGATGAGGACATTTACTTTTGGTAGGTGGCGTTCTAGAATTTTATTCAACCATTTACTGCATCCGTGCAAAAAATATTACTTTAACCTGTGATGTAGTTTATCTATGTATACCTATTGAAAAGGGCAGCTATTGATAATCTTTTCTGCATCGAACGCTTCCCTTTTTGAGCCTGCTCAATTTTCACACGAAAGAAGGAAGAAAGTATGGGAGCGCTCTAGAATTCTCCGGGGAGCTTCCCCGATAAACCGGTAAATTACCAAGTCGTTCTTTTATTCTCCGATTTCGTTTCTGATAACCCGGGGAAGCTCATCGGAGCGTTCTTGAACTCCGATGAAGTTCATCAGAACTCTTCCCCGGGGTACACCGGCTTTACCGGAGTTCTAGCCGACGAAAACAAACATGGAGGAAGTAAACAACCTATTTCTGTGTATTCTTATGGGCGTTTTGGAGATTATTGAAATGTAAACAGACATTTTTAGCAATAACACGCTGCACCCGTGATTGTTCTTAAATTCATCGGAGAACCGATGAGCTTTCATCAAAACATTATGATCGGCTTTACCGTAAACACTCCCCGGAAATTCTGATGCACTTTCCCGGTTTATCGGATCGGAGAATTCTATAGAGACTAGAACGCTCCCTATTGGAGCTCGCTTCGAATAGAGTCCCTATATGTAGAGAGTTAAGACAAGTGAAACCATGGGCGCCGCCATTGGATGCGATTTTGCACATTTGTTTACATTCTGAGGGCCGTTGTTGTGTTTTCGTCCACTGCTAAGATTACAGTGCCGCTGAGTTTCTAACGATGTAATCTTTTACTGCTTTTGTGGATCGACATCTATTTACGCTTTGAAAGATTCTTTTGGGATTTATAGAAATTCTTGAGGCGTATCATGATTAAAATTAACAGACTCGTCGAATATTAACTCTTCATCCGCAAAATATCGTTGGTACACAACTGCGATTGTGAACAAACGTGCAAAATCGCATCCAATGGCGGCATTCGTAGAGCCTAAAACTCATCGACCAATCAGAAGTTGACTACCCTCTTGTCTTAACTCTCTACATATAGGGACTCTAGTTTCGAAAGTGATGGAGGCGTGGAGCTCAATCGATAATCTTTGGAAGTTTTCAGCGGTCATTTCACATAATACAGAGGCGGACTGGCCCACCGGGAAACCGGGAATAAACCTCCCGGTGGGCGGCGGCCCTATTTGGGTTGGTTGAATAGTGAGAGGAATATAAGGAAAGGAAAGGGAGGGAGAAAAAAAGGAAAGAAATGGGAAAGACTATTAAGAAATGAAGAGAAAGATGAACGACCTTGGCCTTAGTAAATCCCGAGCCGTGTGTTTTGATCTGAAAGGGGAAAAGGTGTAGTGATCAGTGGGGGTCATATTATATGTTGACACAAAAGTATCCTGATTCAGATATTTTTACCCAAAAGATGTCGCTATTTGATCGGCAAACCGTGTTTTTTTTTTTTAAATAGATGCGCCTTCATTTTTTAGGATAGACTAAAACGGCACAGTCGCGCACGAATATTTAACTACTTGTCAAAGTTGTCAATAGTTGTCAATACTTCGCTGACGACGCGACGCAACGGTACCCAATTTAAAAAAATCTTTCGAAAATTCCTGCGATTTGGCGACCGCGGCCTACTTTTATGGACTCGCCTTCATTTTCCAAGGTAGACTAATACGATACAGTCGCGTACGAATACCTTTCAACACACAGCTCTTCCTATCTGACTCAGATACTCCTCCAGTCCTCCTGAAAATTCGCATTGTTCGACCGATGGAAACCGTGTCCTAATTTTTTTAGATGCGCCTTCATTTTCCAAGGTAGACTAAACTAGTACAGTCGCGTACGAATAGTTAACTACTTTTTAACACACAGTTTCCCCCTAACCTACTCATTGTCAGATTCAGTCCTTCCGAAAATTTGCGCTGTTTGACCGATGGAAACCGTGTCCTACCGTTATGGGTGCACCTTAATTTTACAAGGTAGACTAAAACGATACAGTCACGTACGGATGGTTAACTGCTAAATTTTCAATCGTTTAATTTCAGCGGGTTTTTTGTATTTCATTTTTTTTTTTTTTTTTTTTTTTTTTTTTTTTTTTTTTTTTACAAGCAACATGGATGTAATTATTTAGTTCATGATTTGTGATTCACGCCTGTGGTGGCTCGAGAAATTTCGCAACCATGTGTTTTGCCATTTCAACCTATGCAAAATAATCGATTTCTTAGGGATGCAATGCAGCTCCTAAAGATCGATTATTTTGTATGTGTTTAAGAGGAGAGGATTTATTTTAGCCACATTGTACGATGCACGAGCCGCCACAAATCAACACTCCCACAACTTCAGGCTTATGGAATAGGTGTCGCGTTTTCACCTTAGACACCTTTTCCTTATCTTTTAAAAGTCGATTTTGTTCAATTTTTTATTTTAATTATTATATTTTGAGGGAGTCAATTCCCCCCCCTTTTTTTGAAAGGGTAGCATGGGTGTGATTATATCGCGATGTGTGCTTCCTTCTCCCACAGGCTAATTGAATTGGGGCGCGTTCTTACCTGATACTGTTTTTTCCTTATAGTTTAAAAGTCAATTTTGTTCAATTTTTTATTTTATATTTTGAGGGAGTCAACGGTATTTTTTGGTTTGTTTTAGTTTTCTTTGTGTGTGTGTGTGTGTGTGCAAAATTACACGTTCAGACGGAAGTATTTTGTGTCAGTAGCAAAAGCTCAAAAGACCTCAACTAAATAAAGCAAGGAAAAGGAAAATAATCTCTTGAAATGTTCTGTAAAAATACACCTCCACGGTATCAAAAGCGTACTATTACTAAAGCGTCGCGTCGTAACTCCAATGTTTCACCCCACACTCCATTTTGTAAAAGTAACTACTCTTACCAACGCAACGTGACGATAACGTGGTCCATGGAGCTGAACTACGAGGAAGGAGATCGGAGCTGGAATTTAGTTTGAATTCGTTCAGAAGTACCAATAATGATGCTATAAAAATAAAGTAGGTAAATAAGAGACTTTGAGGAGAGGAAACCGGAATGACCGCAGCCCACCAGCGGATTCAAGACATTTACCTGCTCTGTCTCTCTCTCTCCCCCCTCCCCCCCTCTCTCTCTTCCCTCCTCTCTCCCACTCTCTCTTCCCTCCTCTCTCTCACTCTCTCTTCCCTCCTCTCTCTCACTCTCTCTTCCCTCCCTTTCTCTCTCTCTCTCTCTCTCTCTCTCTCTCTCTCCCTCCCTTCCACTCTCTCTCCCTCCCTTCCACTCTCTCTCTCTCTCCCCCCCTCTCTCTATCTCTCTCTCTCTCTCTCTCTCTCTCTCTCTCTCTCTCTCTCTCTCTCTCTCTCTCTCTCTCTCTCTCTCTCTCTCTCTCTCTCTCTCTCTCTCTCTCTCTCTCTGGCCATTTGAATGCATATGTTAGAAAAGGATGGAGGGGCGAAACCCACGTGACTGCCCCTAACCTGTCTTTTTCTAACACACTCGTTCTAAAGGAAGAAGAGAGAGAGAGAGAGAGAGAGAGAGAGAGAGAGAGAGAGAGAGAGAGAGAGAGAGACTCCTGGATCCGCAAATGCCAGCCGACGAGCGCAAAGTGAAACGGACTGGTAACTCACAGGCGCAATCATGAGCTCTTCCATCTCTCTCATTTTCCATTTGAACATATACGTAGATAAAGGACAGAGGGACTTTCGCCCCTTGTTCATCCTTGTCGAACATACGTGTTTCAATGGAAATAAGAGAGGGATGGAAAATTTCCCTCTCCGTGTGATACTGGTAACTTCATCTAGTATAAGAGGAACCCTTCCACGGTTTAACGGCTGATCGACGTATTTCGGTGTCGTTAGTGATAACATTAAGAGCTCCCCCGGCCAATGTTAACATTTCAGAATGAAGTAGGTTCGATTTAACGGCTGAAATTCCTAACACAATAATATATTTACAGCGCGCTCCTCTTCGTTAAAAGTTTTTATCGCCTTTCGGTTTCGGAAACTCGACCGTAGTATTTCTTTTGGAGCTCGGCGATAGAGTTTTCTGCGTGAGTTCAGCTTCGATGCCCGCGTGATCTTTCAGCCGAATAGAATGAAATGCATTTGCCTCTCGCCTGCCTTCGTCGCCCAAGTTTCAAGTTTGTGATGTGTTGCTTGCTCCCTTATTTGAATGCCAGAGCAGTTTTGCCAGGTTTACGGGTTTAGGCCACACGTTTGTTTTCCATAAGAATCAATGTAAAATATACTGCTTTTAACCTCAAATCTGGCAACACTGGCCAGAACACTGGTCCCTATAGCTCCGCGCAGCCATTGGAAATATTGAATTCACGCTGAAGCTCTATTCACAGTAAAGACTAAACTTACATGCAAGAAAACGAATAATAGTAAGTGCATTTCATGGTCATAACTGGGGGGGGGGGGGCTTTCTCCCTTCGAAAATCTGGGAAATAGAAAAACTAGGGTAGAAAAAGAGAAGACAAGAAAGGAAAACCCATGGTATTCAGGAAAAGCTACAACTATATATTCAGGATATGACTGGTGCTCCCTCCCCCAAGAAAAATTTCCTAGGTACGCCCATGGTGCATTAGTGTGCCTGTGTGTACCAACGACCTATATCTAGCGATATAGAGGGGACCATACGGTCATAAGTCCTATATCAAAGTGTGACAGATCATGGGAGATCTGAATCTGGTTTGTTTGCCTCACTTTTTTTTATCCACTAATGATACAGTGGAAATTGGTTTTAAACGAAAGTACAAGTGTTTTAGAGTGGCTATCTGAACGCATAGAGTTCTAATACAACTATAAAGGTAAGACAACTTTGCTTGTTTCAGTCATGTGTCAGTTTCTTTTATCGAGCAAATCCTAGCTCTTCCAAAATAAACAGTATTGTCGATTTACAGTCCAGATAGCCACTCTGAATCACTTGCACATTATAGTTTAAAATCAATTTCAAATGCATTTGTCAAATTTTGCTGTTGTTTTTAAAAGTTTAAAAAGAAAAGAGGCAAACAAACCGATCCTGTGTGAAAAACGCCCATAAGAGA
Source organism: Trialeurodes vaporariorum (assembly GCA_011764245.1). Classification (NCBI taxonomy): domain Eukaryota; kingdom Metazoa; phylum Arthropoda; class Insecta; order Hemiptera; family Aleyrodidae; genus Trialeurodes; species Trialeurodes vaporariorum. Next base: position 25,533,726 of record VMOF01000001.1, on the reverse strand, counting down.
TTTTGATCATGGTTGCTTTCAATTTGCCTCCACATAACGTCCCACAAATCCTCTCTATCGCTGGTCGGTGTGTGCGCTGAAAAAAAACGCTAAATTCAACTATTCGCTCAGTGAAAGGTATGTACTATCGACGAATTAAAGATTGTCACGAGATTTTCACACATTTCAGCTATGGGTGTGAGTGTGGGACTGATCTGCAACGGCTTTGCCGCTTCACCCGCACAGGTCTCTCGCCTGCAAAGTGTGAGGAGTATGAAACGTGGCCAAACCGGAACCTTGAAGGCGAAACTAACTATATCGTAAATATCTCGCGACAATCTTTAATTCGTCGATAGGACAACTTTTTCGGAGGGGCGCGGCGAGGCGCGCGAACTATGGTCCCAAATCAAATCCTAGGCGATCAAAAATCAATTTTTTCAAAGTCGGAAAAAACTTTTCTAGCTACTATGTAGATGATTTTAGTTAGGATTTATTTAGCAAGGAATCACCCCTCTGGATTATCATATATCCATCGCAGAAAAATATTAGATGGAAACGATATGACCGCTTGTGGGAGTTCAAATTTTTGAGCTCCTTTGCGCACATTCTGCGCGCTCGAGAAGATGTATGTACCAGTAGCGAGGCTTGAAATTTGACGACGATGTACTTTCTCCATTTAAACACACTGAAAGAATCGAATGCTTCGGTCGGTAAAAGTCCAAAAGCGCCAATTCTCAAAGGGTCAAATCCAAAACCGCCAATTTTTTCTTGGCGCTTATGGAGACTCCAAAACCGCCAGAATTGGCGCATTTGGATGTACCGTATTAGCGCTTTTGGAGTTGACGATTAGAGCCACAGAGAAAAGGAGGGGAGTGGAAGAGATAGAGAGAGTGAGATAACTCTCACACTAAAATGAGAAGTTCAGGATAAGCAAACAAATACGCATAATCGAGATCGCATACCTACGATCACCTATCGTTGCAGCGACCTAGCCATATCACGTTGCCAAGCTTTTACTATTTAACAACTCGGAACATTTTTTCATCACTTATTTTCCCTTTACATTTTAAGTTAACATTTAATTTTTTTGACGTGGGGCCATATGTTTACACCCCCGATGTGTGGATAAATGTATGATCTTCATGTGAGATTCATCGTACCGACACAAATTTTTATACTATTGCACAGGGCAGGGGGGTAAAAAGCTTTCCCATACTTTACTGCTGCATGTATGAAGCAAGGTTTGAAAACTTTTTGTCAACCAATCACCTCTTTCATCGATTTATTGCATTGCCGTCGCCTAGCGACAAATCACTGGTGAGTTCATTAATTAACTCTCTCTTTCTCTCTCTCTTTTAATATTTTCTTGGCGCTTTTGGGGTCATTATTTTACTCTTTTGGCGCTTTTGGACTATTGATTTCGGGACAAATTGGCGGTTTTGGACTATTTTTTCAAAAATTCCTTGGCGCTTTTGGTGTATGTTTTTGGCGCGTTTGGCGTATCTTTTTAGGGGATTGGCGCTTTTGGATGGTAGCCCTTCGGTCATCTGCGATGACCAGATGTTTCGACCTTTCTAATGTGTTTAAAGGGGGAAAAAGAAATGTTGCCAAATTGCACTTACGCCACTGGTATGTACTTCGTTGTACTCTCGTTTACTTTTCAGACAGTGTAGCATGAAAAACCTACATGAAAATAGTCCAAGGATCAACAAGAAATGAGAATAGCTGAGCCGAATCTGCATTCGTCGAGGGACATATTAACCGCCGTTGAAAAAACGGTTATAGAACTCGATGTCATGAGAGCATGGCCCGAACGTTATATAAAGCGCGCGCGTTTGTGTGTGTGTGTGCGTTCGCACACAGTGTTGGAATTACGTCCCAATTAATTGCAGGCGCTTTTAGTGTGATTTTCTATCGTCTAGGTTTGTGATTGACTTCGTCTGAAACAAACTGTTTTAATGATGTTTTTATGAAAGTACGCACATTTTGTTCCTCACCATCTTCTAGCTCTCTCAATTCCAGATAACTCTCACTATTGCTGTCTTTTTCTAAGTTTTTAACTAAAAAATTAGACGTTTTTTAGCCATGGTTTACGTCAGAAATGCATTCTATGTTCTTTAAATGGATATCCGATCGGGAGGGGGGGCGAGGAGAATTCTGCTTTTAACAGTCTTAAAACACATAAATTGTTGGTTTTAACATTTAAAATAATAGTTAAATTAATACTAAAGATTGTTTAACCGGTAAAACCAAACATTTAAAGGTCTTAACCATACATTAAACAATGTAAAATTTACATCGTAAATACCTAAATTTAGGATTTTTTTTTCAGGGTGTTGGGTGTCCAAATAATATGAGGAAAGACTTTTCCTCACAACATACTTCTTCACTGAATATTTTCCAAAATCATTAGATTTGTTTTACCGTCTCCGTAAAACAATTAATAATTTGTCTCCTTTTTAATTCCTGGCTGAAATCTCAATCTAGTGGTTTTAATGTACAATGGATATATATGAGTGTATTTCGGTTTCAACATTGTTGAAGTAAAAGTTCAAGAGTTGCTATAATCTGCTGGTTAACCCTCTAAGGTCCGGGCTCGTTCAAAAGAACTCCATTCCACTCCTCCGTTTGCATGTATAGGGAAGGTAGTTAACTGTTCGTACTTGGTGGAGCTGGAATTGCCTATTCGACGAATTGAAGGCGCCATATGACATGAAGCAAATTTTAGCGATCGAATATCACTCACTTCAAGAATTGATGATTGCTAACTGATGCTGCTGATCGGTGAAAAAGCTAGCCAATGAGAGTCGAGAATGAACTTCTGAATGATATTCTCGTGAAAATGAAAACTGCGTTAATAATATTCCATAACATAACCTCTAAATCAGCTCTGGATGACATGGCCATTTTTAACAAAAAAAAAAAAAAAAATAGCGTTTTCGAAGCTAAAATTATGTTTGTCTCATAGGAAAATGACTTCTACGCATGGTCTGCACAATAAACTTTATTCGAAAAGTTCGTCATTTCCGAAATTATCGTGGCGAAAGGAGTCAAAAAGGGTAGAAGATGAGATTTCTGACAACGGTTGCAACAATTCGAAAATCAAATCTACCTCCGGAGGTGAATTCGAAATTTCCAATTGTTGGAATTCAACGGTCTCCGGTGAGACCAACGAAACAATCGAATATCATCAAAATAAAATGCAAATCCATCGAATATCATACGACGGTGAATGATATTCGATCGCTAAAATTTGCTTCTTGTTTTGTAAGTGTTTTCATCGATAATCGCGTATATCCGGAGTGAAGACTGAAACTCTATTAAAGCAAATTTTAGCGATCGAATATCATTCACCGTCGTATGATAATCGATGGATTTGCATTTTATTTTGATGATATTCGATTGTTTCGTTGGTCTCACCGGAGACCGTTGAATTCCAACAATTGGAAATTTCGAATTCACCTCCGGAGGTAGATTCGATTTTCGAATTGTTGCAACCGGTGTCAGAAATCTCATCACCTTCTATCCTTTTTGACTCCTTTCGCCACGATAATTTCGGAAATGACGAACTTTGCGAATAAAGGTTATAGTACAAACCATGCGTAGAAGTCATTTTCCTATGAGACAAACATAATTTTAGCTTCGAAAACGCTAGTTTTTTTTGTTAAAAATGGCCATGTCATTCAGAGCTGATTTAGAGGTTATGTTATTGAATATTATTATCGCAGTTTTCATTTTCACGAGAATATCATTCAGAAGTTCATTCTCGACTCTCATTGGCTAGCTTTTTCACCGATCAGCAGCATCAGTTAGCAATCATCAATTCTTGAAGTGAATGATATTCGATGGCTATTTGCTTCTTGTTTTGTAAGTGTTTTCATCGATAATCGCGTTTATCCGGAGTGAAGACTGAAACTATATTAATCTCTTATGGGCGTTTTTCACACAGGCTCAATTTGTTTGCCTCTTTTTTTAACCTTCAAATTAAAAGAATTAAAAAAAAAAAAAAAAAAAAAAAAAATGGTGACAAACACATTTGAAATTGGTTATAAACGAAAGTGCAAGTATTTTGGAGTGGCCATCTGGACACATAAATCGATATAACTGTTTTTTCCCTTAAGGATTTGCACGATATAAAGAAACTGACACATAACAGAGGTATTGTAAAATTGTCTCACCTTGTATTAAAATTCTGTGTCCAGATAGACACTCTGAAACGCTTGCACTTTCGTCTAGAAACCAATTTCCACTGGATTAATTACAACTTTTGATTAAATATTAAAAAAAGTGACGCAAACAAACCAAATTCAGATCGTCCATGCTGTCACACTTCGAGATAGGGCTCATAACATGTACGGCCCCTCTATATCGCTATAGCTCGTTGATTTGTCACAATTTTTTTGTTTGTTTTTGTTTTTGTTTTTGTTTTTTTTAAATGTAAAGGTTAAAAAAAGTGAGGCAAACAAACCGAGCCTGTGTGAAAAACGTCCATAAGAGATGTCGATCATGGCTACCTCTTTGAAGTTTCAATACCACGTCCCACAAATCCTCTCTATCGCTATAGATCGTTGGATTCATATCAGTGGCGTTGCGTGCAATTTGGCAACAATGTATTCTATCCATTTAAACTCATGTAAAATATCAAATTCAGGAGGTGCACAGTGCACAAGGAAAATTCGATACATTTAATGAGTTTAAATGGAGCAGTCGCATTGTTGCCAGATGGCACGCGACGCCACTGCTGCATATTCAGTGATTCGTCATCCTGATCCGGCAACATCTCGCTATATCCTCGGTGCTGCGACAAGGGTCTTGTTATAGGGACCGTAACAGAGCTGTTAGAAACGAAACTCGGGCGAAAAAACCGGTGGGGAGGAGACAAGTGGTAACATTTTAGGTTTCTTCTCTCGGCAGCTTTTTTCCACCCCCGCCCCCACCCCCTTTCTCTTTCCATCCGCACCCCCAAACGTGGTCGTCATAAAACTCACTCTCTGCGTTTTCTTTTGTTCTTGACGAAGAGCGTGTACCATTATAATGAATGGTCGACGTACGCGGTACGTACGCCCGTACGGAGCGGGAGGATGATGACGGCGGAGCGCAGCGGCGACGTATCCGCGACGCAAAAGAAGTGGACAATTGAACAATATGCCGGAGCCGCTCGTCCCGCCGCGCCGCCGCACAGTGGAGCGAGTCGACGAGAAAAGTCGGACATGGTATTTATGATAAAAAAATGCAAAATTTGAATGTTTTTACCGTCAAAAAACCAACTGTAAGTAGTGTTTCTTGAACAAAATTTTACAATAAAACCAATGAAACTGCTTTCAAACTCTTACGTTGCGTATTAACAAAGATAAACGCATTTAACGTATTGCGACGCTATGTTCGGATTCTCCCTTTGAATCGTCCCCCTGTGCGCCGCGCCGTCCTCTATACGCTACAACTGTACACTCCTATTTTGACTATAACAAAGCCCCGCGCACGGTATGCAATATGCATTGCCACCGCGCGTCGTCGTTCTTATATGATGCGACGCGACGCGACGCTAGCGCCACACTGAGAGCGCGGACGCGAGTGGGGGAGGGGGGGGGGTAAAAAAAATTCACGAGGAACAGGAAACGAGAATGAAATAAAAAAAGAGGAGGGGGCGGTTAGGTTTTAGGGGGTAGAAGGAGGGGGTGAAGAATACGAGTGCTGAAGAGGGTTGGAGAGACAAAAAATAATAGGATGGCTCAAACATTCAAACAAGCTCGTACCACATCACGGTTTCTCTGGTTTATTGTTCGTGATAGGAATGAGAGGAAAATTCTCGGCTTTGATGTTTTTTTGTTGTTTTATTTCTGTCCCCTCTCGCCCCCTTCCCTCCCCCCCCCCGCTCTTAACTGAAATGAAAGAAGGTATAGGATTATGATGGCTATCGTTATTATCTTGCTAATAAATGCCGCATCTTCAAAATATCCGCGTGATGATTTTTTTCTTTTTTTTTTTCTTTTGGGTACGCGCGCGGACAGTCATTTAGCTTCGCACTAATCAGCCCTGGCATCACCGTCTGTTCCATTAGGGTGGATGTGGATTGTGGGTACAGCGGGAGTTTTTGCGCGAGAAGTGAATTTGATATTTGTTGATATGAGAGTGCGTTTCATGGTAGAGATATTATTCGTCTGCTGGACAGTAATTGAGGGCTCTGGGAAGTGATTAAATGAAAGAAAAGGGCTCTTTCTATTTCCTTCTTTTTGACTGGGTAAAGGGAGGGAGAAAAAAAACTGACCATTTCCTCCGTAAAGGTCGTAGTAAATAGGGCACTTCAAGAAAATGAGTTTTTCTCCCCGCATTTTGCCCACTCATAACGCAACTCCCCCAGGGGAGAGTATAATGTTGAAGGTTTTCAGTAGGTATATTCAGTCAGTAGTCACACTCACAGAGTCACAGACCTTCACAAATCGCCTTCAATTTCAACGGATGCAAAAATAATACAGCTCTGTGACACGTATCGGAACAGTTAACAAGAGCTATAGGTTGTGCTGAGGCTAAATAGCAAAGAAATTATAATCATATAGTCGGAGTGCATAACAAGATCCTTCTGGCAAACTTGCGGTACTTTGCATGTTCACCAAAAATGCTCACCAGTCATCAGCCTGCTCAACGGTTGCATCAAAACTTAAAGTGGTAATCTTCTTTAGGTATAATCTTTGGTAAAACTGGTGACAAACAAACCGACGCCATTTTGAGAGTGAATGAAAGTTGCTCACTATTTCCAATTTTGTAAGTTATTAGAAGCTTTTTTTGATCTTGTATCAAACTGTTGTCAAAATGAAGGTCATTAAATAGTGTTTTATCCATCTTCGATCTCGATTTTTACAAAGTAGTAAGTTTGGACTAGGAGGTTACGTTCGTTTGTTTGTCACCTACAAAGAGTAAACGAGAGTTCCAACAAAACGTTAGGTGAGCGTGGCAGGTTAGGTTAGGTTGGCGATATTGAAAAGTCAGCCCCTGATAATTGGCTGGCGAAAGCCTGCGCCCTGCAGTGAGATCGCTCATATATTCAACATGGAGTTTTCGACTTTGCCTCATTTAAAGTCAAATTCCAAAAAAATCATTGCTCCTTACCTTCGGGAAACTCAAATTATATTTTTTCTGAGGATATAACGAGAATATTGATGGGTCACACGTATCTCTATAGGCCAATTTTAGCGGGAAATTTAAAAATTCAACTTTGAGTTGAATTATAATAAAACTATGCACTAAAATGGCAGCTCTGGTTTCTAACCAGAATGAAATTTGACAACAATGTATTTTCCCCGTTTAAATTCATCAAAAAAGTCGAACGCTTCAGTCATTGGCGATGACCTGGAATTTCAACCTTTCTGATGTGTTTAAAGGGGAAAAAGGAACGTTCCAAAATCGCACGCCTCGCCTCTGTTTCTATCGGAATGCCTATTCATAACATTTTTTTTTTTTTTTTTTTTTTTTTTTTTAACTTTTTTATTAATGGCTACTTCGTCTTACACAAATTAATCCATAATCTTTTAACTATTTGCTTATTCTAAATACTTATTCTAACATTTTCTTACTGGGCAACTATTGCCCTATCTGGTGCAAGCACGTTTCTGTGGCAGAAACATGCGTTTAATATATAGATACATATAATTATATATAGTTACATCTAGAATAAACGATACTATACTTAGTATAATGACATTACTTTATCGAGTTTGACACCCTTGAGGAAGAAAAAATAAAAATAAAAATAAAAATTAAGAGAATAAGAGGAAAGGAAAGTGGAAGCAATAGAAATGAAAATGGTGAAAAATTAAAAATTAAAGAAGAAATCTATGAATATATAAGTAAATAAATAAATAAATAAATAAATAAATAAATAAATAAATAAATAAATAAATAAATAAATAAATAAATAAATAAATAAATAAATAAATAAATAATAAATAAATAAATAAATAAATAAATGAATAAATGAATAAGTAGACAATAAATAAATAAATAAATAAATAATAAATAATAAGTGACAAAAAAGAGATAAAGTGAGTTAAATTACAAGACAAGGGGTAAACATATATTACAATATTTTGATTGGGAGAAGCAGACCTCCAAAACTTTAAGGACCAAAGAGAGAAGAGGAGACATAATTTTGGCAGAAACAAGGAAATTCAGTTATATTTTATCAAGGCAATGCGCGACGTTGTCAAATGGCTTTCGTCTTTTGAGACGTCTCACACTGCTCTCATATTTGCCTAACAAATGGTAAGCTTTCTCGTTAGGGTGGGCAGACAACCGACGGACGTAACTTTTAGTTATCTTTTTAATTGTATCTTCCACCGAGGAGACACCGAGCACCTGGCCTATCACATCGTTACTGATGTAATCATCCCATTTTACCCCGGTGATTCCTCGAAGGATTTTATTTTGGGCCGTCTGAATCCTACTAATAGCACTTCTGGAGGCACATCCCCACAATTGCGATCCATAAGTCCAGATCGGCTTCAAGATCATTTCGTATAGCATTAATTTGTTAGCTAGTGACACTCCACTCTTTGGTTTGAAGAGCCACCACATGCTTTTGTATTTGGTCATTAGTTGTTGTCGCTTTTTCTGAATATGAGGACCGTACGTAAGTTTTGTGTCCAGTCTCATACCCAGATAATTCGCGATATCCACGATATTCATAACATAAATACCACCACCGTAAAGGTATAACGCACTCAATCATCGACTCATTAAGATTACGACACGATCGACTAAAATTACGACCCAGATAGGTAACTCTAATGAGAGAAATGGCGCTAATGGCGTACAGTGGAGCTAGTCAACAATGGGAGGGGTCGGTCATGGAATTTATGACTAAAAATGCAACTCTGAATGTTTATACCGTCAACAAAACAAACTATAAGGGGTGATTCTTGAAGGAAATTTTACGATAAAATCCATGGAGCCACTTTCAAACTTTTACGTTGCGAATAAACAAAGATACACGCATTTGAAGTCGCCACTCCATGTCCTGTCTCTACAGTGGCGGCTCGTGCGATTTGGCAACCACGTTTTTTTACCATTTAAACCTATGCAAAAGGATCGATATCTTGGGGGTGCATTGCTCCTCCTGAAGATCGATTTTTTTACATAGGTTTAAATGGAGGGATTACACTGTTGCCACATTGCACGAGCCGCCACTGGGTCTCTATACCATTGAGTCACTCAACTGTGATGACGTTGCTCGAATTTAATCAGTTGCGGCTCGTGCAATTTGGCAATCATGCTAATTTTCCATTTAAACCTATGCAAATGTATCGATATCTTGGGAGGTGCAATTGCACCTCGTGAAGATCGATTGTTTCACGTGAGTTTAAGTGGAGAGAGTAAGTTGATACCAGATTTCACGCGCCGCCACTGAGTTAAATATAAGAGCCTACGATGATAAGGGTAAATAGAACAAGATTTTCCCTCAATTTGTTTTTGTTTTTGTTTTTTTTTAATGGTCCAGTTTCCCAAGGAGCGCGCAGGCAACTACGTTTGTATCCAGATGAATGTACTTACCAACTGGAATGAGCGACATTTATTCAATTGAATGGTAGCGACCCCCTCCCCCTTCTTCACCCCTCCACTTCTCCCCTCCACTTCTTCTCCCCCTCCCCCTCTTATCCGCTCCCCCTCTTATCCCCTCCCACTTCTTCACCCCTCCCCCTTCTTCTCCTCCTCCCCGTCTTCTCCCCCCCCGTCTTCTCTCCCTTCTCCGCCTTCTCCGCCTTCTCCGCCTTCTCCCCCTTCTCACCCTTCTCCCCCTTCTCACCCTTCTCCCCCTTCTCACCCTTCTCCCCCCCCCCCCCCCAATAGCTCTCGATCACCCCTTTTCACCCCAAGCTTTACCCTCACACTCCGCATCCACCTTATTCCTCTCCGTTTAAATACGCTCTCGTCATTTTCCAGCTAATGACACTACGCACGCCATACCATTATACCATTTCCACCATTATACCATACCCCATGATAGCAAACCATTTTATCTGTAATTTGCATGTTCCTGAGAATGTGCTAAATTGAATACTATAGTCGCAGGATTCTCCAGTCTCCTCCCATCTCGTTCCCCAACGGCACCCCCTCCCCCTCCTACTCCCCCTCAAGCCACCCTTCCCCTGTTTTGTTATCTTATTTTGTCTCAATCATCGGTTGACCAGTGTTGTCAAATCTAAAATTCCATTAGCGGGAAGAAAAAGGAAGAGCAAAAAAAGAAAGCTTTGGATTTTGGAATGACGCGGGAATTTTATCCACGTTAGAAACTATCGACGGCAAAAGTAAAAGGCAGTCACACCACACCGATGATTCTACCGGTTGAGGAAATATTACAAAGTTCTATTCAGTGTATGACTGTGATGCACGAAAATACTCACACCTGTAATCTTTCCTCAACCAGCGGAGTCGTTGATGACTTTAAAAAAAACTTGCGGATATTTTAATTAACTAACGGCGTTTCCAGCGATTGAGAAGATATTACAAATCAGAGTATTTTCGTGCAGTACACTGAACTGAACTGAACTGTGTAATCTTTTCTCAACCGGCGGGACCATCGGTGAATTGAAAAATATCATTAATAATACGCAAAACGACAGCTCTGCTCGTCACACATATTTTTCCAAACACTTGGGCTTGAACACTGAACAGCGGTTGGTGTGTATCATTTGTTGCACTAACGACATAAACAGGGGCGTCATTTCAAGTTCGGCTTGGGGGGGGGGGGCAAAAAATCTTATGACTTTTTTTTTTTTGCTCATTATTGTAATTTTCGGCTTGGAGGGGGCAAAAAATCGGATAACCTTTTTTTTTTTTTTTTTTTTTTTTTTGCTCATCAATATAATTTTAGAGCCAAAGAGCCGTCTTTTGGGGGCAATAATCGGATGACCTTTTTTCTTTTTTGCTCATCAATATAATTCGTGCCAGTTTTTGAGCCTGACTTCAAATCCTTGGGGGGGGCAATTGCCCCCCCCCCCTAAATGTCACATAAACGACATTGCAGGCTCAATTAATTTCCGTCACTTCTGTCACCGATAATATACTGAGATAGAAAAGTTACCGCTTATGTACCCAAAGGTTGGGCTGATGTTGCACCGATAATAAATGTTGGGGAAATTGCTAATTTTGGGGCAAAAAACCAAAAAATTGAGGAATATTCCATTCAGCAGGCTGATTGCTTACTCTTAACAGACTAAAAAGCTCCAGCGAGATATAAAATCCGTTTTAAGCGAGGAGTGTTGAGTATTCAATGAACACGGAAAAAAAAGATTAGTGAAAATAACCATACGGATACCTGATTTTGGCACCTGCTAGATGTTATGGTAAACTTGACCAGAAGTATGGTACATTTACCGATACTTTGAGTAAATTCGACATGCAATCAGGTAACATCACCTAGTACTTAGTCAAAACATAGTATACTTCTGGTTAACATTACCATAACATCTAGCAGGTGCCAAAATCAGGTATCCGTATGGTTATTTTCACTGTAGTTTTTTTCCCGTGAATATACAACAATTTTGAAGATAATTATCTATTATATTTAGTTAAGTTTCAAGATAATTGGAGACAAGATCGAATATCAAAGATATTCATATAACTGCAATAATAAGAAGTGAATTACTTAGAGGTTACTATGAAAACCTTTAACAAAGAGTTTTGTTTTTGAGATTTAAAGTTTTTCTGCTTTAAAGGTAACTTTAATGTTTAACCAAGATGCTTGATTGATGTTTTTGAAACAACCCTCCTCCTTTCTCCTCCCCTCATCTTCTAGAGGTCTCAGGATCATAAACAACCTAAAAACATATTTCTGAAAAATAGCTGAAACTTTCAAAGCCGGTAAGAACCTTTGCCCAGATCAAGTTTATAAGAAGCGTGTTAAAAATATTTACTAAGAATTTTATTTTCGAACTAAGAAGAAGGGTCCTGAAACGTGCCTTTAAAACAACTATCAACAAATTTTCATCTTAGACAATTTTTTGGTTTTCGTGTTCTATCTAAGTGAATACAAGATGCGTATCTAACACACATGTCTTACGAAAATCAATCTGTATTGGAATAGATCGCACCATCAATAACATCATTAGCCCTTATTTACAACCAGCAGGTCTAGGTTACTAGAATAAATCAAAGTTAATTTTTTCTGTTGTGGGTAGATTAATATTCGTACTCCACGGTGTTCAGTTTGCCTATCCTAGTAACTGAAGGCACTCGGTGAAACATTAACCATGCAAGTGCTAGGTTAGATACTAGAAGAAATCAAAGTTATACCTCACTCAAATTCAGTGGGTAGTTAAATATTCGTACTCCGCGGTGTTCATTTTGCCTATCCTAGTAAGTGAAGGCGCTCGGTGAGACATTAACTATGTAAGTGCTAGGTTAGATACTAGAAGAAATCAAAGTTATTATAACTCACTCAAATTCAGTGGGTAGTTAAATATTCGTGCTCCGTGGTGTTCATTTTGCCTATCCCGATAGTTGAAGGCGCTTGGTGGAGTACTATTTAGCAGATGCTAACAATTTGGAGTGGTTTTTACCGTCAATGAGAGACAACGTCAGTGAGAGTTAAGGAACCGAATATTTAGGGCGTGCATGGTATACGAATGTTTCATCGTGCAGTTATATATTGCATATTGTGTTGTTTCTTTGTTTTTTTGTCGTTGGTTTGTTTGTTTGTTTGCTGTTTTTTTTTTTGCAACGCGACTTCTCAACACATTTTACAATTATTAGCTTATAACAAACTTCATCCAGAGTTGTTGGAAATTCAAATTTTGAAATTTCTTTCGAATGGCAACACCGTCTGATGCAGACAGAAGTCGAGCCTGTAAGTAGCTCGGTAATCACTATCTAACACGATTCACGATTTTTTTTTTGTCGGATGACTCACAGTGGATGACATTATACAATTTTCCGATCATAAATATCTTGAACAAAAACACAGATTGACGAACAATGAATGACAATATAACTAAATCAGTGGCTTCGGCAACAATATTTGTCTGCTTCATTCGATTCGATAATTCAGAAAAAATTCGATGATTTAAGGTGAAAAAGATAAACTGTAGGAAATACCCCACGAACACTTTCTCCCATCAAAATTATTCTGAGGAAACCCCTTCTCTCTAGACCCCCCTTTATTACTCTTGGGGAGACCCCCAGTCCCCCTTTAATATTCTGGGGGAGACCCCCAGACCCCACTATAATAATACTCTGGGGGAGGGGTTAATTTTACAGTAGGCTGGTTGCAGAATGTTTTTGCTTTTCATCAGAAGTCAAACAGCTATATTTGAAACATTCCAATATTTCCCTCCATTCACCCATTTCACCCATTTTCCCATTGGTTTTAATAGAAACCTTTTTTCATATACATTATACATCTTGCCTACTATTTAAAATAGGTCTGTTGCACACTTCGGCTACAGCGTTTTAAAGTATCATTTCCTACGTAAAAAGCCGAGAATATAACAATGGCAGCATCAGAAAACACTAAAATTCAGTAATAAACTCACAAATTGCGAAAAACACTAGACACTATTCACCCCTGTATCTTTCCACCACGTGCACGATATTTAGCGAAATCAGCGCGGCACATTCAAATAATCACGGCCGACTGTCATTACTGCTGACTTCATAAACAAATAAACAGTAAACACGGACGGCGTCTGTTCGAATTCTTACATTTCAATATCCTCAATTCCTCACAAAAGGTTGTGAAAGGTACGGAGACCGATATTTGTGTCGAAAACTCATCAAAATGAAACAATAACACACAGGCATTCCAAAGATGATGATTGAAGTTGGAACTCCTGCGTGTTATTGTTTCATTTTGATGAGTTTTCGACACAAATGCCGGTTTCCGTACCTTTCTGAATCTTTTGTGAGGAATTGAGGATATTGAGACGGAAGAATTCAAACAGACGCCGTCCGTGTTTACTGTTTATTTGTTTATGAAGTCAGCTGAAATGACAGTCGGCCGTGATTATTTGAATGTGCCGCGCTTATTTCGCGAAATATCGTGCACATGGTGGAAAGAAACAGGGGTGAATAGTGTCTAGTGTTTTTCGCAATTTGTGAGTTTATTACTGAATTTTAGTGTTTTCTGATGCTGCCATTGTTATTTTCTCGGCTTTTTACACAGGAATTGATACTTTAAAACGCTCTAGCCGAAGTTTGCAACAGACCCATTGCGGGGGAGATTCTCTAGAGACTGGTAAAAACAACTTCTCTGTAAAATTTTGATGCATTAGGAGGATTGGTTCAAAAGTTATGGTGGAATACAGACAGACGGACACCTGCGCCAAAGCAATACTTTCTCAATTTCTTACTTTGTTAGTTGTGAGAAAGCAAAATAAAAAAATAAAAAAATCATTCAAACAGATACACAATGATGCATCAGTAAAAGGTGGATATGTCCACTAGAAAATGTCCAGTGTAGAAAAGGTCCGGTACTTTCATGTCCAAAGCAGAAACGTCCTTGAAAAAATGACCCGGCAACAAAATGTCCAAAAGTGTAAGATGTTCAATACCATTAAAGCCCAATAACACAAAAAGTCCATTACTCGATACGCCCGATGACAAATAAAGTCCAAAACCTAACATGTCCATCCAATAAAATTGAGTTGTTAACAAAAATGGACACTTCCTTTGGATATATTAATTGGCGTGTGACTGGTTTCAAACAAAGGCGGGTTCAATGCATTTTCGATTTATCTTCGAAATAGTCAGAAACCAATCAATGGGCTCTAAAACTTTTAAGCCTATATATAAGGCTATAGTTTTGTTTTGTTTTTTGTTTGTTTTTTTTTCTTGTGTTTTTGTTTTTAATTATTTTAAGCAAACCTATTGGACATTATTCTTTGCTGCTCAATGCATGTCCAAATTTCGACAAATTGAGTTACTGGACAACGCAGGTTTGGACGTTTTTACCTATTAGACTTCACAGGTATGGACTTTTTTTTTATTGGAAATTTTGATGCCAGGACATTTTTTCAGGGACGTTTCTGCATTGGACATTATGATATCAGACATTTTCTTCACTGGACATTTTTTCTTGGACTTATCCACCTACAACCCATGATTCAGATCAGTGGCGGCTCGTGCGATTTGGCAACAGTGTTTTTATCCCATTTAAATACATGGAAAACAATCGAAACTCGAGGAGGCTGCCAGCCTCCGCTTGAATCGATTTTTTACCTAAGTTTAAGTGGGAAAAATGCATGGTTGCCAGATCTCACGGGCCGCTACTAACTGATTCAGATTGTCCGTGCTGTCACACTTTAGGATAGAACTTTTTACAAGAATCAGTCCCTCTATTGGTATCGATAGGCATAGCTTGTTGAGAAAAACAAAAACAATTTCATGTTAGCATAGGCGGATCCAGCAATCTGTTACTGCGCATTCCTCTCATTTGAATGTATGATTAATAATCGATTCTTGGAGGGGCTACAGCCCCATGACAAATCGATTATTTCTCATTCAATCAAATGGGGGAGAGTACACTGGTGTCAGATTGCTGGATCCGCCAATGCATGTTCGGAAATGTTCATGTTCGGAAATGCTCATGTTCAGAAATGTTCATGTTTGGATCTACTGTATGTCGGTCATGTGAAGGAGGAGCCGTCGAAATTGAAGACAACGATGAGTGACTGGTGCGACCTGGCTCGGGGAAAATTGGTTGCGTAAGGTAATAGAGCAAAATGAAGTCTTCTCATCCCCAATCCGCGATACTGATCCTCCCTTTTACAAAGGGAGTCGTAATTGAGTTTCATCAATAGTTCAATCCACTTACCCACGAATG
>VMOF01000001.1:25346957-25517436 GCA_011764245.1 Trialeurodes vaporariorum | reverse complement strand
AGTGGGTGAGATAGAGTTTGAAACGCTATGCGAGTTTTGTCACAACCGATTGCGACCGATGAGTGCATTTATTGATGTAATGTTTGCCTAACCGTTTACTTCACACTAAAACTCTATGGTGAACTTGAGATGCCCTTAGATGCTGAAACTGGGTCCAATAGACCCGTCGCGTCGCACGCTAAAATCGGCTGCCAGCAGTTGTTCACTGGTCATACTAACTTGAGCTTCGTGAAGTGGTCTGGAACAACTCTAAAAAGTAGGAATTCCATCATTTGGGGGGGGGGGGAGGCGACCATTTAAAAGCGCCAATTCCCAAAAAAGGTAAGCCAAAAGCTCTAAAACGTACACCAAATGCGCCAAGGAATTTTTGATAAAGTAGCCAAAAAACGGCAATTTGCTGCGAAATCGATAGTCAAAAAGCGCTGAAAGAATGACCCCAAATAATAGGGGGTGTATAATGTGTATATGACCCCACGTCCAATAAGCTTAAAAAATTAAAATCTTAGATGAAGTTTGCTTGAATTTTCGAGCCAACCTATTTCAAAAAATTATTGTCGTTAATAAAGGGCTGTTTGAAAAAGGCATACTTTTCCCGCGCTAAGTTTCTCTTCCACTCTTCCATAGATTTTTGATTTACTGAAACGCAATGTCTTATACTCTTACATGTCAGTTCAACGAAAGGTTATTGTAGGTGTGCGATCTCGGTCATGCATATTTGTTCGCTTATCCCGAACTTCTCATTTTATTGTGAACTAGCAGACTACCCGTGCTTCGCACGGCGCATTTTCGAAATCCGTCGGATCGCATTGAGTTTTGGAATATCTAATACTATACGTGATTGATTCCGGCGGTAGTCGCTTTTATTTATAGGTAAGTTTTTCGTTGTGCGCCTTCAATTCACCGTATAGGCAATTCCAACTCCCTAGAGTACGAACAGTTAACTATTTACCCCAAGGTAGACGGACGAACTGGTTTGGACGATTGGACAGGAGGTGTAGCTTATTAACGTGTTATAGTCCATTCCATTTGATTAGGCGCTTTTCATAAATGACGAAAATCGCCAAATAGCAACGCTGAAGTGGTCGGGTCGAGATACGAGTCGACTATCTCAGGTTCCGATTGTCCCGAGTCTGTACCTTCTTTTGTCAACGAGGCAAGGGATCCTCATTTGTTTTCCACCTGTTTCTCTCCAGTGCCTCTTAAAATTGAATTTTCTTTAATTTGAGGAAAGTGATTTTTTCTCATGCAGATTCATTCTCAGCGTGAAATTCTGTTAAGATTGTCACCCAAAAACATGCCGTCCACAGTATACCCATCTACACAGTAGCGAAACTCTATAGGAGCGCTTTGGCGAATGTCGTTTTGCAATGTAATCAAATGGGAAAATTGAGTTATTATACACCCACCACCAGGGGGCGCGTCCGTCGCGTCTAATGCAAACCAAATGGAAGATGTTAGTGTTATACACCGACCACCGGGGCATTTGCCGTTTTTCTAACATTGAGTTTCGTTACTGTGTAGGATAAGTATACTGTGCGACCGTCCTTCCCCGTTCCCCACCCCACTCCTCGCTTCGCTCATTCTCCGTCCTTCCAACTTTTGGCAGACTGATAGAAGTGGGCCGATCAAATGCGCGCATCCCTCACCATTCTTCTACAAAATAACGTCTATGAAACCGAATCATCTTAACTTGATGCAATCTCGCAACCAGTAACTCAGTAGCAATGCAGAAAATCTTCTCGTGTGACATTATTTGATAATTTTTCCCGACGCGAACGTCACCACAATCAAATTAATCAGAGGATTAAAAAATTTAAAAAAAAAAAATAATAATTCCCACACTAGATAAATAGATTATGAACTAATCAAACTCGCTGCATGTTTTTGGGTGTCAGTCTTAACAGAATTTCACGCTTAGAACGAATCTGCATGAGAAAAAATCACTTTTCTCAAATTAAAGATAATTCAATTCTAAGAGGCACTGGATAGAAACAGGTGGAAAACAAAGGAGGATCCCTTGCCTCGTTGACAAAAGAAGGTACGGACTCAGGACGATCGGAACCCGGGACAGTCAACTCGTATCTCGACCCGACCACTTCCGCGTTGCCATTTAGCGATTTTCGTCATTTAAGAAAAGTGCCTAATCAAATGGAATGGACTATAGTTGTGGGCGATGAAGTAGTAGCTTTATGTGTGACGTAGCTGTCGGTCTCTCCAGCCACACGATCCCGGCATGGATCGCTGTGGAACACATGCTTTCGTGACTACTTACACATATGCACACTCAAAATCTTTGCTCCGCCTTTTGTTCATGCCTTTTCTTCTATATACCTTGAAGACCTTCTATATACCTTTTGTTTTGTGTAAAAATTTGCGTGAATTTACCCGCACGCATATTTTTAAATGGTCGCTATATTGGATTGAAACATCGTATTGACTTCCGGTTTGCGGCTTGCGCCATTCGTTTCCTCTTTCCAAGATGTTTCGTATGAAGTATCACTCAATTTGGTTGTTTTCATTTAGGGTGGTGGCCCCCTCCTCCAATTTTTCAAATGGCCGCCATTTTGAATTGGCGCATCGGTGATTTCGGGTTTTTGCCAAAATGTTCCTTCTTTTAATACCTTTCGATTGATGACTACTCCACCCCTTTGTCATTTGAGTTTTTTGAACTACAGGCCCCCAAACTAAAAAAAAAATTGTGGGGGTGGGGCCCCCCAATTTTTTTTCTAAAAGATAAAGTATGTTACCTCGTTGGAAAGGAGACGTTCAGCTGATTCAGACTGTTTTCGTTTTTGAATAAATTTGAATTACAGTTCGAGTTATGAGCCACCAGAGTATGTGGTTTTTTTGGCCGCATTTAGTTAAGGGGGGGGGCGCACGGTAAATCTGAAAAAAACAAAATTGCTCCATTTTCCAAGGTCTTTTGAATGACGTAAGAAATATCCTTTGCCATTTGAAATATCCGAAAAATCGGCATTTTGGAATTGTGGGGGACGCAGCCCCCCCCTCCCCCCGCAGGACGATTTTGGGATTTTAATATTTTTTCCTAGAGTCCCATGAGGGCTTTGGATTTTGAATTTTTCAGATTTTTCCTCCCCCTGCAAGGCTTCACACAAAAAGTGTGAATTGACTTCTCAGACACCCTGTATAAGCGAAAGAGTGGCGTTCTTTTAAGTAAATCTGGGACCAAAAAATGTATGGTCCAAGTTGAATTGTAGCGGTCTCGACCAATCAGAGAGCTTACACATGTCACATGACCGTGCGTAAGTTACGCTCGGGACCTAACATTTTTTGGTCCCTGCTGGTCTGTAATAAAGGGGGAATCGAGGTATTTGTTGTGCGAAATGGTAAAGTCAGCGCTTCTTTCTGGCTGGCGGTCTGAAGATGTTGCGGTGTGGCGTGTTGCATATTTACTGCTGGTCACCATGGTAAAAGTGCTTACTAATTCAAACTGTGCAGCAATTATCTCGCTTTTAATAAGTCTTATCAAAAATTTGCTAGAGAACAAAAATATTTTTAAGGTTTTTTTTCGGAATAATGTGCTTTGTAGCAATTAAAACAATTACAGTGATGAATTGCAATAGTTTCATGTTGTTGTCAAGAAAGGAAAGAATCTTTAGATGGAGAATTCTAGTTATTTTACTTTTTGTATTTTTAGTCATAAAGGTAAACGTATTGGTGAATGGCACCTTAAGAAAAATTAACCTTCATTTGATTGCCAAAATTCCAGTTTTTTACATTTTTCAACTTTTAGGCAAACAGGAATATCGACATCTCAAGATTCCAGTAGCGAACCCAAAATTTTAATTTTCCATGTTCTACTTCTCAAAAAATGGTATTAAAAAAAGTCACGGAATAAAACGGAGAAGAATAAAACGGCCTTTCGAACGAAGTATATCACAGGAAAAGTTTGATGCTTGAAATCTTTGAGATAGCCCCCCTTGGAGGGCTCGAGGAGGAGGGCAAGGGGTTTTAACCCTCAGAAAAATAAAACTCATCCAATATGATGAAGAATGGTCCGAACCGCAACTCATTACGAGTCCATGCACCGTGGATGATATGCACCAGCGACTCCCAAATCTTGGTGCAAATGATCCACGTTGCGTGGACTCCATGCACCATTCAAAAAGCAAAAATCAATGAATTAAGGGTGATTTTAAAGTTCACTTAGAGTGTGGACCTTATGCACCAGTCCGACAGGATGACTGGTGCAAACGATCCACAGTGCATAGAAATAAACATCCACGCATGCACTTTCTTGAAATTCCATAAAATCAAAAAACAATCGAATCCCCTAGGTATATTTCTAGAGGATTGTCTTTACACTATCTCAAAATTATAAAGTGATAGCAGTCTACCCGTGCTTCGCACGGCGCAGTTTCGAAATCCGTCGGATCGCATTGAGCTTTGGAATATAATGAATCGTTTAGTCCTTTATGGATCAGCCCGAGTATTTTTGTTTTATCCTTCTCTATTTCTTTTTGTTTTATCTATGATTCCGATTATACGTGATTGATTTCGGCGGTAGTCACTTTTATTTATAGGTAAGTTTTCGTTGTGCGCCTTCAATTCATCGTATAGGCAATTCCAACTCCCTAGAGTACGAACAGTTAACTATTTACCCCAAGGTAGACGGAGGAACTGGTTTGGACAATTAGACAGGAGGTGTAGCTTACTAACGTTTTATAGTTGTGGGCGATGAGGTAGTAGTTTTATGTGTGACGTAGCTGTCGGTCTCTCCAGCCACACGATCCCGGAATGGATCGCTGCGGAACACATTCTTTCGTGACTACTCACACATATGCACACAGTACTCTTTCATATGCACACTCAAAATCTTTGCTCCGCCTTTTGTTCATGCCTGTTCTTCTACATACCTTGTACTTTCCCTATACAAGGTGTTCAATTGTGTTTTGTGTAAAATTTGCGTGAATTTGCCCTTACGCAAATTTTTAAATGGTCGCTATATTGGATTGAAACGTCGTATTGACTTCCAGTTTGCGCCATTCGTTTCCTTTTTCCAAGATGTTTCGTATGAAGTATCACTAAATTTGGTTGTTTTCATTTAGGGGGGTGGCCGCCTCCTCCAATTTTTCAAATGGCCGCCATTTTGAATTGGCGCATCGGTGATTTCGGGTATTTGCCAGAATGTTCCTTTTTGTATCAGCTGATTAACACTCACAGAGCTCACGCTTATAACTTCCCGATCACTTGGAAACCAAAGCGAAAACAACGTTGAAAGTTTGAGAGGACGGCATAAGCACACCCCGCTTACATACGAACGAAAATAAACGCCCAATTCACCGGAAGCGGAAACCGCGAACGATCCGACTATAGCCGTCTCGCTAACACTCTCTCTCGCACCCTTCGGTCTAACGGGAAAATTGCATCTTCCGAACCGCGATTTCTCAGCGCGGGACCTACGAATCGGGAAAAGCAGAAAAACTCCCTTGTCCGACGTAAGGGTACCGGTCCAAACGCCCACAGAAAATGTCGACCCCAGATGAACCCCCCCCCCCCCTTTCAGAAATAGTTGATTCGAAGATCGAGTTATAGACGCTGGACGGTCACGATGAACCATGGGAAGAGGCTGGAGCATCGGGTAGTTAACCTGTTCCTACTAATGGTACTGTTATTGCATACACGGTAAATTGAGGGCGCTTTATACTGTGGCGAGAACATCACAAAACCACGTGGTACTTTTGGGATCATAACTCAAAAACAACCCCCAGAAACATTTTCTAACTGCGCCACTTCATTACTCGATAGGGCTCGCGCACCGAAATTTTTGAGATAGCCAGTTGGAGGGGCAAAATTTGTAAAAAATTGTTGGGTGCTCTAAAAAATCAACGTTTGATTAAATTTGTATCAAAAACGTTTTTAAAGCTGAAAAGTAACTGCTTTTCCAAGTATTTTAAACTCTTACTATTAAATTCAAAGTAACTGCTTTTCAAAATATTTTAAACTCTTACTATTCTTTTCAAAGTATTTTAAACTCTTACTATTAAATTCCAACTTTTCAAATAGCGTAAATGACTTTCTGAAAAATGGTTCAAATCGAACTTTGACCTTCGATACATCGCAAACAAAAAACGACATCAAAAATGGTAAAACCACAACTCTTTATCTCAACTAACAAAAAAACCAGGGGAAGGGGAGAGTTATGAAATAACCCGGAAGAAAAATGCCAGTGCATGACCGAAAATCTTTCCAAGAATATTTTCCCCAGGAGGGGGGGGGGGGAGAATTAAAAAAAACACCGAAGAAAAATACCAGGGACCATAACTCTTTCTGATTTTAGTAATTTTCAGAATAAAACGGCCTTTCGAACGAAGTATATCACAGGAAAAAGTTTGATGCTTGAGATCTTTGAGATAGCCCCCCTGGGAGGGCTCGAGGAGGAGGGCAAGGGGTTTTAACCCCCAGAAAAATAAAACTCATCCAATATGATGAAGAATGGTCCGAACCGCAACTCATTACGAGTCCATGCACCGTGGATGATATGCACCAGCGACTCCCAAATCTTGGTGCAAATGATCCACGGTGCGTGGACTCCATGCACCATCCAAAAAGCAAAAATCAATGAATTAAGGGTGATTTTAAAGTTCACTTAGAGTGTGGACCTTATGCACCAGTCCGACAGGATGACTGGTGCAAACGATCCACAGTGCATAGCAATAAACATCCACGCATGCACTTTCTTGAAATTCCATAAAATCAAAAAACAATCGAATCCCTTAGGTATATATTTCTAGAGGATTGTCTGTACACTATCTCAAAATTATAAAGTGATAAGGTCGATAAGGATAAAATTCAAGTTAACTATGAGTGTGCACCTTATGCACCTGTCCGACAGACTGACTGGTGCAAATGATCCACGGTGCAAATGCCCCCCCCCTCCCAGTCAAGAGGGTAGGTAAGGGAAGCCGGTGATCGGACTTTTCGTGGGGCCCGAAATCCTATGGGCGGCCCTGGATAAGGATAAAATTCAAGTTAACTATGCAAAGGCCCCCAAAGGGCACGAATTCGCGACTGCTGTCGTGGGGCCCGGGCATAAAGGGGGCCCGGGCTCCTATGCGTTTTTTTTGTTTTTGTTCCCCCTCCCTCCAGACTAAGGAGACAGCGGGCCGTAGCAATGGCGGAGCGTCAAGAGAATTCTAGGGGCCTGAGACGCAACTTTTTATCTCAACTCAACAAAAAAGGTTTTTCTCATTACAAACGTCGAATTCGAAACAGAACCGGCAACCATGCGTACGGTCGACGCGAATACAGCGATCGGAGGCGAAGATGTAAAAATGATATTAAATGATTTTTATAGTCAGGCGATAAAGCGATAAATCAACCGCGACTCGCGTTGAAGCGAGATGGCATCACGCACACATCAACATTTCCGCAGAGCGGGGAAGAGCGCGGGGAAGAGCAAGTACGGTTATACACTGGGTTTGTATTAATGTTAGTGCCCCTTAAGAGGGCGGCTTTTAGTCGCCATAAGAATTTGCCGGAGTTGAAGAGTGATTTTAAAACATTGTCTTCAACAATGTAAAAAAAAAAAAGGAATTGGGGGGGGGGGGGTTTGGACTCCCCCAAAATAATTGTCATCCATATTTATGAAGATTAATCCAAACAGCAACTTTTTATCTCAACTCGTTCAAAAGTTCGGCGCGGGAAGGGGAGGGGGGCACGCCCGTTTTTGGGAGAGGGGAGGGGGGATAGGACTAAAAAAAAAAAACATGAATTAATGAATATTCGTCAAAACTGATGGAAGGGGAACGGGGGAATTGGGGGTAGTGGGATTGCCCAAAATAGTTGTCATCCATATTTATGAAACTTAATCCAAAACGCAACTTTTTGTCTCAACTCAACACAAAAGACATAACAAAGTTAACTCGACATCAAATAAAAAAAAATAAAAATAAAAAAAAAAAAAAAAAAAAAAAAAAATATGCCAATCGGAGATAACAGGAGTTTCGTTACACCCTGTACAATCAAGACACGCGACTTTCGTTACACCCTGTATAGTCAAAGAACTCGCAACTCGTTACATACCATCCTTCGCGCAACTAAAAAAAATAAAAAAAAAAAAGCAAAAATTAACACGCCAATCGGAAATAATCGCCGGATCAGCTGACGAAAAGAGGAAGAAGAGGATATCAAATCTGACACCGAAATGACGCAATACCTATCTGCTTCTCGCTCGCACTCTCTCTCGCACCCGTTGTCCTTACGGGAAAAACGCGACTTTCGGACCGCGATAACTCGGCCGGGGACCGGCGGATCGCGGAAAGCTTTCTTAGCTGACCTGAATCCGCGGGGGCGGAGGTCCACCGAAAATCTCGTCCCGATCGGTCCGGTCAGATCGGAGATACGCTGATGAATGAAAACGAGTCAGTGAGTGTGTCCCCCTTACGCTTTTATATATTAGATGCATAAACAAAAATCACACGAAACGGAATGATGCTTGGCCGCGAAGCGGCCACCGGCCACTAGTTATTATTATAAACATTTAGATTACTTATATAAAAAATGACCACATATATAGAGAAAACTAGCAAATTTTTATTCGAACATTATTTAAAAAAAAAAAAAAAAAAAAACAAGCAGCCAGCAGATTTTGTATCGCAATCTAGCGATACAAAGATAACATGCAGTCAATCAGTGTAAGCTGCTTTGACTGTGCGTTGTTATTCTTGTAATACCGCTTTTCATTAAGGTGATTCTATGGCAAACTCCCGAAAATTTTAATCCGATAGATGGCGTTACTTGTCGCTTGCTCCGGAAATGGCCGTTTTTTGACGGTTTTCGGCTGTTTTCTCTGAACAGACGAATAATTGACGAAAAATCAGAATGTCAGCACCTGCTTAATTTTTTGCTTGATTTTTTGAGCCATAAACTGGCCAAATTGGTTCTAAAATTAAGGTGAAAGTATGCAAAGAAAAATCATGTGTAATTTGGAGTTGTATCAGTAAAGATTACAGGTGAAACAGAAACCTGTAATCTTTACTGATGCAACTCCAAATTACGTATGATTTTTTCTTTGCATAGTTACGCCCAGAGACAAATAGAGACCTTGCACTATTCCTGCGCGCGGTGTCCACTTTTCTTGGTTCAATTTTGTTCGGAACTCATCGAAACAACAGCCAACATTCGCATAATGTTGACTGATGAGCACGTATTTTGCATTCGCCGAGCAAACCCTGTTTCCGTTTCCGGGACCGCGGACCAATCACAGCCTTTTGTTGAGCTTCACCATCCAACATTATGCGAAGTTGATTGTTGAGCCGATGAGTCCCGACAAAAGTAGTTCACGAAAAGTGGACACTGCGCGCAACCACGGGAAGAATAGGGAGTGCACGGTCTCTATTTGTCTCTGGTTACGCCTTTATTTTAGAACCAATTTGGCCCGTTTATGGCTCCAAAAATCAAGCAAAAAATTAAGCAGGTGCTGACATTCCGATTTTTCGTCTAATATTTGTCTATTCAGAGAAAACAGCCGAAAACCGTCAAAAAACGGCTCTTTTCGGAGCCAGCGACAAGTGACGCCATCTATCGGATTAAAATTTTCGGGAGTTTGCCATAGAATCACCTTAAGTTTCATAGCATATAGGGTGTCAATTAAAAAAGGAGCTAGGCCAAATATCTCGAGAACGGCTCCGGATTTTGAAAAACACTGAAACAAGTGTTCAATTACCTTGAGGGGGACATCTTTATAGGGGGTTTTTGATTTTGGGGCCATCTCTGGGGGCCCGCAGGGCGATACCACGTCCCTAAATTCAATACTTCAAACGAGGACCCCCATATTTTATTTATTAATCGAGAAGAGGGTAAAATTATCAGACTTTTGGAGCGAATCGAAGTTCAATATCGTTTTTCGTTTTTGATACATCGAAAGTCAAAGTTCGATTTGGACCAATTTTCAAAAAATCATTACTCCTCTTTGAAGAGTCGGAATTTAAAAATCAAGGACACAAAAATACTCTAAAAAGTAAGCCCTTTTCAGAAAAAATTCAATTATAACAAACATTTAGTCAAATTTTGGTTTTGAAGCTTCCAAAACTTTTAGACGTTTTTTCGATAGCTTCGAATACTGTCATTCAGGGTAACTTTGTGCATTGGGGTGTAACTTTGTGCATGCCTAGTTCAAGCTGTATAAAATGTGGAATCTTTCAGAAATTGGCAGCATTGAACACAAAACACTCTTTAAAGTTACTTAGGTGTGTTGAATGAAATATATCAAAAGTTGCAAAAAGTTGTCCTGAATCACAAAACGTCTTGCACAAAGTTAGACTCAAAGTGCACAAAGTTACCCTGAATGACAGTCGCCCTGTGGTGCATATTTGAGGGGGGAGGCTCAATCATATCTATTTCAAGTTTTTTTTTTCAAAAAAGCTCTTTTTAAGTTATGAGAAAAGCTCGTGTCCTTGAAGTTGAGGCAATTTCCAACATTTCTGCTCCCATGGACATTTACCAAAAACCTAAATTTTTTGAGTTACGGCGGATTTTTGGAAAAATTCTAATTGGCTTTTGTGGCCACCCTGTTGAGAATTTTCAAGTACAAAACAGATTCTGATCAAATGGATGGAACCATTTTGATTGATGTGCCACTAGTTTGGTACTTTAAAGTGAAAAAATTAGGTGTACTTCCTTAAATTAAAATTTTGGGAAGTCTAAGTCTCAGACCATGGAATCAGTCCGATTCTGCCATTGAAGTCCCAAAATTTTGATTTGAAAAAAGACACCTTATTTTGTCTCCTCAAGTGAACACGTTGCACATCGATCGGAAGGTTTCGATACATTTTTTCAGAATCTGTCAAGATTTGTGAGAAATTCTCAACTGGATAAGCACAAGGGTTGATTCAAAAATCTTCCAAGTCCCCATGGCTAAAAAAATCTGGTGTTTTTGGTAAATGTCTATGGGAGCAAAATGTTGGCAATTGCCTCTGCTATGAGGGTATGAACTTTTTTCGTACTTTTAGAAGATACTTCTTAGAAAAAAACTTGATAAGTGTGTGAGCTTCTCCTAATATGAACGAGGAGCTGTTGAGGGCTTTTGAAAATATCAATCAGTAACAGATGTATCCCCCCCTCTCCTGTCTAACTTTTGAACGAGTTGAGATAAAAAGTTGCGGTTTGGACCATTCTTCATAGCTTTAGATGAACTTTATTTTTTGGGGGTCAACCCCCCCCCCCCCCAGGGGGCCCCCAGGGGGGCTATTTCAAAATTTTCAAACATCAACCCCTATATTGTGATACATCGTTTGAAAGGGCATAAATTCCAAGACTTTTGGCGCAAACTAGAGGTCGATATCGTTTTTAGTTTTCGATATATCGACTTTCAAAGTTCGATTTTCAAAAAATCAGAATTCCCATTTAAAAAGTCGGAATTAGAAAAACTAGGGGTCTAAAATGCTTTAAAAAGCAAGCACTTTTCAGAAAAAAATACGGTTCTGCCATACATTTAGTCCAACTTTGGTTTTAGAGCCCCACAACAATGTTCTAAAATATTGCTCCTCAGGGGGGCTACCTCAAAAATCCGAGGCACGACCCTTATCGAGTGATACAGCGCTCAAAAGGTCACACTGAATTGAGCATTTTGGCGCAAACCGCAGGTCGATATCGTTTTTAGTTTTCGATATATCGAATGGCAAAGTTGGATTTTCATCTTTTGTCAAATTCCAATATATCGGAACCTAAAAACGATATGGACCTGCGGTTTGCGCAAAAATGCTCAGTTTAGTGTGCCCTTTTGAGCGATGTATCACTCGATAAGGGTCGTGCCTCGGAATTTTTGAGGTAGCCCCCCTGAGGGGCAATATTTTAGAACATTGTTTGGGGGCTCTAAAACCAAATTTGGACTAAAAGTATGGCAGAACCGTATTTTTTCTGAAAAAGACTTGCTTTTTAGAGTATTTTAGACTCCTAGTTTTTCTAATTCCGACTTTTTAATGGGAATTCTGATTTTTTGAAAATCGAACTTTTAACGTCGATATATCGAAAACGAAAAACGATATCGACCTCTAGTTTGCGCCAAAAGTCTTGGAATTTTATGGCCTTTCAAACGATGTATCACAAGATAGGGATTGCCATTTGAAAATTTTGAGCTAGCCCCCTGGGGGCCCCCTAGGGGGGTGGGGGGTTTTGACCCCCAAAAAAATTAAGTTCATCTAAAGTTATGAAGAATGGTCCAAACCGCAACTTTTTATCTCAACTCGTTCAAAAGTTAGACATAGGGGGGGATACATCCGTTACAGCCTGTACATCATGTC
Source organism: Trialeurodes vaporariorum (assembly GCA_011764245.1). NCBI lineage: Eukaryota > Metazoa > Arthropoda > Insecta > Hemiptera > Aleyrodidae > Trialeurodes > Trialeurodes vaporariorum. The sequence goes on along the minus strand of VMOF01000001.1, from coordinate 25,505,173 downwards.
TAAGTAACTAAATAAATGCGAGAAGCTCAAATCATTTTTAAGCGTTTCTCCCATCGGACTTTAGACATTTTTTTCAAATGGTAAACCTGTATCATAAAATTTGTGCTTTTAATAGTACAATATATCTTGAAACGTATAGTCAGACTTAATTTCTGAATTTCTCAAGTTTATAAATGGATACTTTATGTAAAAATACTTCAGATCACCAAGTTTCAAGTCTATTTGATTTGTAACTGTGGCTATTACTGCAAAATCAAATTTTAGCAACACATGGAGGAATCGCAGTTCAAGAGGGGGCATTTTTTTACCCACATTCATAGGGAAAACATGTTTTATTTCGGGCTCCAATATACACAGTAGAAGTTTGCGCCCGGAATTTAGTTGCATTTTGCATATTCCTAATATTTTGTAGCTTGCACTTATTTAGTTATGATTCAATTAAATACTTTAATCCTGCGCACTTATAGGTGGTTGTGGCTGATATGATTAGTGGTGTTTGCAATTTATCGCTCCTCACCTACGATTGTAATCCTCGCCTTGTTGAAAGGTGCTGTTGGCATGGTCATAAATAAAATCTTTAGGATGCGAAATTCCATTGACTTTCAAAAATTAGTTGCTAGGTATGTTTGTTCTGAGTTGGGCAAAGGAGGTAGTACTTGAACACTACGAGTACTGTACTTGGCATTCGTAATTTTTTAAATCGCATTTCAACGGTAATCAGAGTGAATTTTCAAAGAATCAAGAACTGAGTACAGGTAGACTACCCCGTTTCCCCAACTCTGGCCTTGTTGCACATTTCAGCCTCAAACCCATTTAAAAGTTATTCAACAGTACAGCAATAAGAAGTAAGTACACACATCAAAACAAAGAGACGAGTGAACTTTCGGACTACTGATTGAGGAAGAATATTGAGACAATCTCCATGTAGAGAGCCGTTTTAACATCTGATAAGCACTATACGAGGGATTAAACCTGTGTTGTATGCTAATGGATGAAAATAATGAAACAGGTTGGTTTTAATCTTACCTTAAAGCATCAAAGCTGGATCATTTCGGACAGCAACCAGGGAGGGTGTAAATATGGCGGAACAAGCTTTTCTAAATTCAAATGATAGGTAGCCGGAATGGCTTTTAAAACATTTGAAGATTTGGAAATTGCTGCTGCCACCAGACCAGTTCAAGATTGTCAATTACTTAATAGCTATATGGTACTTCTTGTAGCACCATTTATTTTTTAAAAATGGTCATAAACAAAGTAAAAACCGAGCAAGTTATTCAGAAAAATTGGATGATTCACTTCAAAGACAAGTAAGTAATTCTTGAACCTTCTGATAATCCTGTAGCGTGAGAACAACACTGTAGGTGTAAAATGAATTTCTTGCAGCGTTGAAAGTGTATACTGTGTAGGAAGTAGGTACCTTTTAAGACAGGGAAATGTCCGAAAAACACCAAAATGTGGAGTTTTGATGAATGATTAGCGCAGAGATGAAACGTTTGAAAGTCAATGTTTTTGGAAAAAGTAAAGTCGTATGTTACTTTTGTTCATAAACAATGAAAACAAACCATGAGCAAACCAAATTCTGCTGTGAATTTTAAATAGAAATGCGTCAAAAATGTCTTTAATACTAGAATTTAGTCCTTCACAGCGTTCAGGTGTAATTATGGACTAATTGTAAGTGTGACCTTATTAAAAGCCTTGACGCAGTTAGAGCCATTCGTTTACTGCCTTGTCTTACCAGAGTCCCCCCCCCATTTCAAAAAGAAGGTACCTTCAAGACATTTCCCCTAGAATCACTGGAGTATTGCCTCTTGAGCTCCCAAACTGTAAAGTATTATGTTTTTCCAATGTTTGTCCATACAAGAGTTGTTCCAAAATTTAAACTGTCGCAAAAAATTTCCTTTACCTGCTTCAGTTTGATCCTAGAAAGCTCTCACGATCATCTGTGATGTCACCGCTCTTCCTCTGTCAAAACTTGTAAGTCCTTATTTTTCTCTGACTTGGAAACTGATCACAAACAATCGATTGGACTTGGGTGAATTAAATGGACTCCTTAAATGGAATCTAAAAGAATTAGGTAGAGTCGAATAAACTTAGCCCTGTCCAATTAATTTCGCATTTTGGGCCATATGCACAATCGTTAATTACTACTTGCGATCAATAATTCTTACTTAAATGCCGCGGAAATCACATAAAGCGCTGATGCATCAAGATTTGTTCAGTTTTAACTGAGACATGGCCATTCGATAAAAACTGCTTCATGACGAATATCCTTGCCAATATTCCAGACCAATTGTACCTATGCTTGCATGACAGTTATGGAGAGCAAAACTATTCAAATGTCAACACCAACACCAAGTTCTGTGATGCACGGTGGGGTACGAATGCCTCCCCTCCACCTTTATACTTCCATCGTGGAAGAAATAATGATGCATCTGCGCTCATTGTGACATTTTCAGAATTTATTTAAGAATTCATGCTCAAAAGTGGAAATTACCAGCAGAGCAACTGACTCAAATGACTGGAATGGACTTAGTCCAATAGCTTCGATTCGTCAAAGTTGACTCGATTGTTCAAAATCGGCTGCCAAGAAATTACATCATGCAGAAAGGTAAAAAGACTTACACTGCACTTACACGTTTGGACAGAAGAAGAGTGCTGATATCAAAGATGGTCATGGAGGGCTTTCTAGAATCAAACTGTAGCTGATAAATGCTGATAGTTGGAGACAGTTAAAATTTTAGAAATGCTCTTTAGCAAATGAACCAGATTTATCTCTGGAATAAACACTGGGAAAACTGAAAGGGGCAACACTTCAGTAAGGATCAGGATCACAGAGGCTTCTTTGAGAGAACAGTCATCAGAGCACTCTTTCACATGGACAGAATGATGACTTGAGTGAAACTGGCAAGTTAAGTCTTAAACAAAAATAAAAAGCTTATTATCACCTTACAAATTAGACATCAACTCAGGATTAATTCAGTAATTTTTGAAATGCTTGGAAAGTCAAAATAGTCAAGCTCTCTTGAAAAAAGAAAGATATGCATTGGCTACGCTGAGTACGCTCTGATGTTTTCTGAACGTCAAATAATAAGTCTCTGATGAGTGCCGAAAAAAAACCAAACCCTTGCTCACAGTAATGTTCGGACATTTCCTTGTCTTAAAAGTATAAAAATCCTGTGTGGGACAGGAAGCAAACGATTTTACAGCTTGATGGTGCTGGAGAGAAATTAAACTGGATGTAGCATGAAGCTTGCTTTCAAATCGTGAAAACTATTATTCAACATATAATCAGCGTGGAAGGTAGTACCTAAAGGCTCCTGACAGAGTTCCTGATGAAGTTGTCTCGAGACATGGAAACTTGAGAATAGGTAATGGAGCACATGCCTTCAAGACAATTCTTGGTTTAAAGTAAATTATTTAATCAAACAATACATCCAAGGTGGTTTTTTTTTCCTTTCGGTAACTTTTCCACTGCACAAATTTCAGAAGGATCAAGGAGCACGCTCATCGGTTAAAGAATTTATCTACTTCAGATCACTCAACTTAGGAGATGGACATGAGAAAATCTGTCTCAGGAAGATAGAGTTTGCTGAGAGAGGTCAAATTCCAAATTTTTGAATAAATCACCACAAACATACCACTTTCACTCGTCAAAATGCCAAGAAAGGCGATGAGTTACGGCATTACGAAGCAATAACACGCACTGTAGAATCTGGCAAATTAAATGAAAGCTATGAAGAACTTGAGTGTTTCAATTAGTAGAAACTAAAATTAAGGCTTTGATTGACAGAAAACACGCACAGTTCATAAAGAAATTCAGATTTTAAAGTCTCTGATAGACTTCGAAAACACGCGAATATACATTGCGGAGGGAACTTCGGTTTGTTTTCACAACACAAATCTCTAACCTTAAAATCTCCGAGGCAAATTACGCATGTTTACCAAAGCCTCCGAACTAGATATAGCTCGTTGGTAGTCACAGACAAAATAATGAAACTACCAAATTTATTCATAACGGAGACAAATCCTTATGAAAAACTTACGTTCAATACTCAGTCAAAAGCTAACTCAATCATTATTCGAACATTTCAGACGGCGCACTATGGATCCAAATCGAGTCCTAAGTGGTCAAAAGTACAAAGACATGAGATATCACAAGAATTGTCAATCCATCAAATGATATTCTCCGATAAGTATGGGACAGGCCAGGAATAAAAAACGGAGCCAAATAAACCCCTTAAAATCAACTATAGTATCCATCTAAAATACTAATTTTCCAACTTTGAAAGGATCGAATTTGGACCGCCAAAGATTTGATTTCTGTCCATTGTGCGGCGGACCGAAGAATATCGCGGATTCGATACGGCGCGCGATTCGTTTAGTGACTGCTTAAAGGATAGGGAGACTTTTCGCGTTGCCGCTCCGCAATATATCGAACGAAAGGAATCCACCGAAAAGCAGTACGCGATCATTACGCGCGGAAATCTGACAACGCACGTTTGCGACCAAGCCGAAAATTGTCGATTTTTATGCAGGAAGTTTATGGCCAAAATCGATACAAAACCATAACAAAAACATGCAGTACTTACTGCATGTTAAAAAAAAAAAAAAAAAAAAAAAAAAAAAAAAAAACTTTATTATGCTTATGACGAAGCTTTTTGATCCTTTGACCTAGGTGTAGGATGAGATAGATCAATTTTTTATAAAAATTTCACTCCACGGCCCCGCGACTTCAATTGTGAGTTGTTTAACTATATTGGACCAATAGATTGGAGGTCTAAAAAGAATGTGCCAGAAAACCGATGCCATCGCAAATATTCAAATTAAGTAAAAAATGAAAGAACAGAAAATTAGTTAATACTCTGAAAACATGATCAGAAATCAAACCTAATACCCCGCACATGACAAAACTTTTTAGACCTGTGTCTCTACGGCGATAAAAAATTGGTTTTCTATAGATAATTAAATCCATTTTCCCACGAAGGTAATCGTTAGAGTTCCTTGATGGAAATATTGTTCCGTTCCCATACGTTCCTCTATTTATCGATTGTGTTGTGCCTTCGATGTCGTCAACTCCTGCTCGCCTCCGTGAAAGCCTAAAACCAACGACCAATCACAACTCTTTGAGCTCGTGTTGGAACTCTCTATACAATATTTCTGTCAAAGGACTCTAGATAGGCAGTAATCGTAAACCGTTTTATTTTTTAGACCCAGTTTGAGGGTATTCATATTTTTTTGTCAAGCACTACACTGATTATCCTTTTTATTGTATGGATAAAAAAGAAGAAGAAGAACTGTCCAAGCAAGTATGAATTATACCGCTCCTCTCTTTTTATCTATCGTCATTGTTACGTAATGTGAGTAGTTCTCCAGTAAACGGTTCCCTTTCGCCCGCTAGACATTTCTCCGACGAAGGAAAGTCCGCGAAATGACAAGCCTGCGGTTTTTTATTCTATACCAGGAGCGAAGAAGGGCTAGGGGTGGGGAGGGGGATAACCAAGTAGCAAGCAAGGTGTTGAAATATCTATTCTTTCAAAAGAGGCAAGTCGAGTTACAAGTCTCTTATCAGTATCACGAATGTGTAATGGACGATAACAAATCCCCGGGAGGAACTAAAGGCAGATGTATTTTATGCAAGTACCTTTGAAGTGGGCTATTAGTCACAGGGAGCCCTCGCCAAAGCTTTTTAGTCCCTTCTTATTCCCTTTTTTTTTGTACCCTCCTGTACTCCCCCGTCCATTTTTCTCCCTTCCGGTGGTGGCGGAGCCCAAATCATAGCCCATCGATCTCGGCTCTGCCATACCCAACTACACACTCTGTAACCAAATCCTACGCAAGTTCATACAAGTGTGATTGATACCAGCACTCACCGATCCATTCGAGATTTAGAGCCTCCCCCCCCCCCCCCCGCTCACCCGTTCCAAGCTCTTTCCGTCCCCATTCAAATAATGTCATGTGAGGAATTGAAGCAAAGGCCACCGGCCAGTGCGATGGGACATACGATATACATACAAGATGGGCTCGCTCCTATTTAAAAAATGTTGATACTTTCGTGGCGCATTGAAACTGATCCAGGCGCTAGATATGCAACCAAGTTCACGCGAGGATAAGTAAAACACATGTATTATGTGTTGCCTACGCCTATTTTGAGGCAGGTTAACAATAGTTGTACGTTATTCAATTAACAATAGCCTGATTTAGTAGAGCGATTTATCGTATCGAATGCCGTCCGAGACCATCTGGCTCCAAACAAACTCTGGTTTCAATGTATTCTCCCCATAAGCGCACTTTTGAACGGAAATTTAGGCTATTAAATCTAACAGTTTTTGCGACATTTTTGCGATTATGCATTCTACATCCTTAAAAATGCTTAATTATGCCTGGTTCCTTGACTAAAACTGCCGGAATCAGAAAAATATTAAAGATCAGTTTAGTGAAGTTCAGTGTAAGAATATAGTATACAGCACGAAAATACTCTGATCTGTAAAATTTTCTCAATCGGTGGAATATTTGTTAAATTATTAAAATATCCGCAAGTTTTTTAAAGTCATCGACGAATCCACCGGCTGAGGAAAGATTACAGCTGTGAGTATTTTCGTGCACTACAGTCATACATCGAATAGAACTTTGTAATCTTTCCTCAACCGGTGGAATCATCGGTGAATTGAAAAATGTCCACCAATTATACTCAAAATGGAAGCTCTGATGCGTAAACTCCTACAGAGGTATGCGAGGTAACGAGTGAGGATGAAGGGGAGACTCTAATTATGAGAAAGTAAAATGGAATTACATCTTCTCAAATGAAGCCATCACCGGGAAAAGGGCCCATAAAACAACAGTTATGCTCTCAAGCTAAAATTATCCATTTGCCCACATTGAACAATTCTTGGGAAGAGCACACCAATTGTTTTATGATCCCCTTTCTTCACGAGACGCCTTCAAACATACTTAGAGCTATTTATCTTTACGCTTCCTTTGAAATTATCATAACTCTTCAACAGACATGCCAAAGTTTTCGGCTGATGATAATTAGCAACCTCGCTCTCGTTGTCAGACCAGGAGAAGCCGCGCATGTATTGTTGTTTGGAGGTCATCACCGCACGAAGAAAAGAGAGATCGCGATAGGTTAGGTTCAGGCTAGATTCGCGTATCAGGTATAAGGCCAAGATAGGAGCGTGGTTGAGTCAGCCCTCCCTCGGCGGGCTCGTTTACATAGCAATTATACACCGAAGGCGCGTGTGAAGCATTTCTGGTTCATACGCCACATATTAACATAGTCCTGTGATACGGGGGTCGGCTGAGCAAAGCTATAAATTGCAGGCTGTTGGAATGTAACGTTGTTAAGTTGGTACACACCCAGGTTGTAAAAGACACCCTATTAATTTGATTTACACGTCTGACGCTTAAACTGTTCCTTTCAACTTCTCAAAACAACACCCTCCTTCTTTTTCTACAGTTTTTTTTGTTTCACTTTTTTTTTATCAACGTTTTTTTCTCCTGCTTAGTTTTTCAACCCCTCAGAACGCGTACAATAGATGCCTGTATTTTGAACCAGCTCCAAAAATATTAATTTTTTTCTCTTCTCCTCCCAGATAAAAAGCTGTAAAGTTTTGTTTTTACTGTTAGAATTCTTCTTTTTTGATACTTTGTTATTTTTAAGATTTTTTTTTATACAGGGTTTTGTTTTGTTTCTAATTTTATGCCTGCGAAACATTAATTCGATTTGTTGACGTTCAAAACAAGGGACGAAATCATATGGTAAAGTAGATTTTCCAATTTTAACGAATGACTTTTTTTCCTGTTCAAAATAGCGCATGGAAGTGAGAGAGCGGTTGGGAAGTTGGGAACAGGGCTGCCGTTTTGCGTATAATCAATGCTATTTTTCAATTCACCGATGATTCCACTGGTTGGGAAAAGATTACACAGTTCAGTTCAGTGCATGACTGTAATAAACTAAAATACTCGCATCTGTAATCCTTTCTCAACCGGTGGAGTCGTCGATGACTTTAAAAAATTTGCGGTTATTTTAATTAATCAACGGAGTTTCCACCGATTAAGGAAAGATTACAGATCAGAGTATTTTCGTGCATTACAGTCATGCACTGAACTGAACTGTGTAATCTTTTCTCAACCGGTGGAATCATCGGTGAATAGAAAAATAGCATTGATTATACGGAAAACGGCAGCCCTGGTTGGGAATTGGAAACGATCGTCGTTAAATGGGACTTATGCCAGGGTCTAAATTACTTGGATTAGTTTATGGTTATTTTGAAGTAATTAAAACGCGGGGTGGTTTTAACTTTCAACCTCTCTTTTTCCAAACTACGAATTTTGAACTGTAAAATTCATATCAACATAACTTCAGTTTGAGTTGACATTTTTGGGCATTCTTAGCGTTAAAATCGTTCATGCAGCGGTACCAATATTAAAAGTATGACTAGCTCTCCGCATGAAAAAAAGACTTGTAGAATTTACCATCTGCATAGCTGGTTTTGGAGTCTGCTATCAAGTATGGTAAATGTTACCATCATATGATAAATGCAACGTACCTTGTGGTGAAATGAACTAACAGGTTATCTTAATTTACCACAAGGTGATGCATTCACCATGTGATGGTAAAATTTACCATACTTGATTGCAGACTCCAAAATCAGCTATGCAGTTGTTAAATTCTACCATTCTTTTTTTCCGTGCTGGCACTAAGGTCCCTTTTGCCGTGTGCGATCACACACATCTATTGACTGCAAACTGCCCCATAAATAAAAACGAAACCATTTCTATCGTCATATTCTACTATCATCATTATTATATGTACTATGCATTCCCAGTTTGCATATGGATCTGAATTCATTATCTGCCTCATACATCATTATTCTTCAAAATTTTACTGCTGTGTTGTTACATTTTTATTACACTCGCATTGGATTGCACGTCCACTTATTTCTCTTCGCCCCATGTCTGGAAAGTTTGATAATGGTCAGCATTTCTCGGTATAACATCACTTTATTTATATTGTCGACCGCTTCGATTATAAACATTGGTAGGTCACGAAACTGGCCTCGTTCAAAATAAGAAAAGTACTTGAGAACACCGCGCCGCATCCGAGTACTTTTAAGTCTGCTTGAAAGTGTTTTATTTTGAAGAGGAAAGAAAATCTCAGATTGCGCTCGGCACTCTGTAACGAGAGGAGTGCGGTTCGATACTGCAATATTAAAGGTAATAATAATTGTTGGGACCGCTTCCTGGAAAACTTTTGAATTCCTCGGAGGTACATGGTCTCTTCTAATCGCGGAAACTTTTGAAACGTATTTTATTTGACTTCGTAAATCATGCTCCTCCTCGTGTAATTGACATTAATGTTTAATTTCAGTTGAAAACACCATTTTGAATTTTTTTTCCCTTTGCTTTTCTGCGAAAAGCGGGATGTCAGATATTCGACTTTACATCCGTCCGATTTTCTTCTTTTCGGTGCCCTCTCTCCAGTAGTGGCTCGTGAAATGTCATACATCGATGTCCACTCCATTTAAAACTATAGTCAAGTATCGATTTCTTTGGGGGTTCAATTGCACCCCCTGCCGATCGATACTTTTCTATAGTTTTAAATGGGAGTAGACATCGATAAATCGCATTTCATGAGCCGCCACTGTATCTCTATGAAATTGATTCCAGGCGAAACTTTTCTAGATTTCAATCCGAATGATAGCGAAAAGTCGTGTTTTTGGAATTTTAATTGCAACCAAAGAAAAAATGCGAAATCCCTGATAGTAACCACCTGCGAATTTTTTCTTCTCCATTTTAAGATCTTTATGCAACCGTGGCAGTTTAGTCGCGCTGCGCACTACACCTCCTGTTCTTAACAACCTATCTATGCTAATATCTTCGGCGACTTGCCAAATCAATTCTTTATTCACATTTAACAAGTACGTATACTGCCTTGAGAACAAATTCAATGCATATTAACACCACCCATTATATTACCGATAGGTGCATTATCTTTTGGCTCTTTTAGATTGTGATTCGTGAAAGTCAATATTGAATTTTTCTCAAAGCTCAAGTGCTCTTTTTATTCTCTTATTGTCTATCACTGCAATTTGCAATGATGACTCGGGTTGTGCGATACATCGATATCTTTCCCATAGAGACGAACAGTTAAAATCGAATTGTCTTCAGTTGCGGCTCGCGCAATGTGGAAACAACGTATTATCACCATTTAAACCTGTATAAAACAATCGATCTTCGTAGGAGGTGCAACTGCACCCCCAATAAGTCGATACTTTTGCTTAGGTTTAAATGGTAAAAAAGCAAGGTGGCCAAATTGCTCAAGCAGCCACTGATATATTACTGCTAGTACAGCCTTCCCTTTGATTTCAATTATTTTCACATGTAGGAATGGGGGGGGGGGGAGGTAGTTAGAAGTGTAATCTTTGGTTTTTGTTTTTTGCACCGAATCGTTGCGGAGATGCAATTTAAATGACCATTTTCCGGCATAAATTATTAAAATTCTTAAAAAAAAACAAGCAGGGAAAATTCCAACACGCAGGTGTTGGGAAAACGTGCCACTAAAGTCTGAACAGTTTTAATGTTTTTGCTAGCAATGATATTTAGACACCATTCATCAGAAAAGAACCAAGTGACATGGAGCTGATCTCGAGAAAATTGAGTCCAAAGTTGAAGAGCTAGCTTTTAAACAAAAAAACTTGGAATTACTAACGTTATGATTTCATTCAACTACAGTGTTTTTTTTTTGCATTTTAACACCGGCAAAGTGGAATTTCCCATGCACGAAAGGTATTTAATTTTTAGCGTTCAAAGTGACTTGGTTTTTTTTTTTTATTTTTATTTTTTATTTTTTTTAGCATAATCACAAAAAACGAATCTCTAAAAGAAACCAAGAGGCACTTGGTTCACACTGTTGATTATTAAGTCAGTTCCAAATTATATAAAAGGAACCAAGTTGGAGTTGGTTTTTTACGTGACTCGGATTAAGGTTACACCTAATCGGAAAAAGGAACCAAGTTCTCATTTGATTGCATCATATAGACAATCACATCAACGAAGCTCACCAGCTCCGTTTTTTACTGAGAATTTCGACGGGAAATAATTGTTATTAGAAGAAGCACTTGTTGCTTCGAGATTCAGTATTGCTAGCTCTATCAACCAATAACTCAGTTTCACAAAAAAAATGTCACTTGGTTCTTTTGTGACAAATGCTGTCCAATTGAGCTTGTTTTGTGAGAAGTTATGAAAAAAATAAATTTAGATCAGATGTATCTATAAGAAAATGTGTCGAAGGAGTTGTTTTTTTCAAAACTTTGGAGGGATCTAGCTCAGAAGAGAAACATTTGCAGCACATTTTTATATAAGAAAATAAAATCTTATATGTTGACTCCAAAGATTCACTCCATTAGACCCCCAGAATTTTCCAGCATCTCAAAAAAAATGTGTCCAGCAAAAATCCGAACCTGGGTGCGGCGAGTGGGTAGGGGTTAGGACCACTATACGTACGAGCTAAGGACAAACCCTCCGAATATTCCACCATCTCTAAAAAAAATTGTCCAGCAAAAGTTCGGGTCCTAACCTATGCGTGGCGAGGGGGAGGAGAGAACCACTACGGACAATCTTATTGAACAAACCCTTTGAATTTTCCACCATTCCAAGAAAAATTTGTCCAGCAAAAATTCGGGTGCGAACCTGTGTGCGGTGAGGGGGAGGAGAGAACCACTACGGACAATCTTATTGAACAAACCCTTTGAATTTTCCACCATTCCAAGAAAAATTATTTGTCCAGCGAAAATTCGGGTGCGAGCCTGTGTGCGGTGAGGGGGGGGGAGGACCACTTCGGGCAATCTTAGAACAAACCATTCGAATTTTCCACCATCTCAAAAAAATTGTTCGGCAAAAGTTCAAGTTTGAACCTGTGTGCGGCGAGTAGGTGGGGGGAGTAGGACCACTACGGACAATCTTAGAACAATTCCTTCGAATTTTCCACCATCTCAAAAAAAATTGTCCAGCAAATTTTCGGGGCCAAACCTGTGTGCGGGTCGAATGACAAAGTTGGGTTTTTAACTCATCGGCAAATTTCGATATATCGAAAACCAAAAACAATATTGACCTGTGGTTTGCGCCAAAAGGCTCAGTTTTGTGTGCCCTTTCAAGCGATGTATCACTCGATAGGGGTCGTGGCTCGGAATTTTTGAGATAGCCCCCCTGAGGGGTCATTTTTTTAAATAAATTTGGGGGGCCCTAAGACTAGACAAATATCAAAACCGTATTTTTTTCTGAAAAGTACTTGCTTTTTAGAGTATTTTTGACTCCTAGTTTTTGTAAGTCCGACTTTTCAAATGGAAGTTCTGATTTTTTGAAAATGGGTCGAAATCGAACTTTGACTATCGATATATCAAAGACGAAAAACGATATCGACCTCCGGTTTGCGCTAAAAGTCTTAGAATTTTATGCCCTTTCAAACAAGGTATCACAAGATGGGGGTTGCTATTTGAAAATTTTGAGTTGGGGGGCGAAACCTCCCTTGACGGGTGCCCCCCGGAATTTTCGGGTTCGCCAAAAAGTAGTTTCTATTAAGTTATAAACATCCCCCAAGTTGGTTTTTTTATATGCAGCCGTTCAAAAGTTATGAAGCCGTCCCGGGACTTTCGGACCACCCTGTATACAATATACGGCACGCTTAATACCGTATATACAAAATACGGCACGCTTAAAAAACCCTGTCTTCGCGCACCGATCGATATAATTATGGAACCAACAGTTTGGATGTGCAAAACGAATGCAACGTTGAATATTCTGACTCTCAATGGACGTTTCTAGGGATGACAACATCCAATGAAAAAAGTTTGTTTATCTTTCAAAATTGTCTGTCTCATTTTCACACGACCCCCATGTATTGCCATCTCATTCTAATCGCCAATATTGTCTACAGAAACACTTTTTTTTATTAAAAAATATTAAGGGGAAATGAATTTCTTGACACATTGTTTCGTGATTTTGATCCATAAATGTCGTGAAGTTAGCTCTGTACAAGAATTTTGACGTTAGAAAGAGATGGCTATGCACGAGAGTTGCGGGAGAGAGAGAAAGAGAGAAATCTTCTGGAACGTTTTCCCACTGCAACTTAGTAATGCACTATATTGCACTAGCTGTTGTGATTTCGAGGTAGTAGTACCCAACATATGTTTCCGTGCACTCTACCGTTTTGGTATTTTGAAGATCTCAAGTTAAACAGGTCCGTTTTAACAGTCCACTTTTCTATTTAAAAGAAAATCTCAGTATAGGTAGTTTTAGAAGTGGAGGCGCACCAAGACCGATAATCTTCAGAATTTGTCAGTATTATTTATGATATTAATCAATGAAAATGATAGAGAATGAGTTCGAGTGTTCAGTTGTTCACTTTTCAATAGGGAGCACTTTAAAAGCAAAATAATTAAGTCGTGGCGTGGGCGAGTTTTGTTTTGAGTTAAACGAACAAAATTTGAAAATTTGCCAAAGATTATTGTTTAGATGCGCCTACACTTCTGAAACGAGCTCTAGTGAGGAAATGGTGTCACATTGTTTTTTTCTTGTCCATAAATACCACGAAAAGTATAGGAAGAGAGGCGCTCTCGTATACTCCCTTTCTCTTCGAACACATGCATTTTAAATGGACGAAGATAGAAAGAGAAAATACAATTTCCTGGATGCGTTAACTGTATGAAACATTAATTGACATCGGAGACAGGAAAATGTGTGCTCTGCCTCAATTTAACTTTTTTCAACTGTTCTCAGTTTTACGCAGTGTTGCCGTTTTTACGGCGTTTCACCCACAATCAGGGCTGCCGTTTTGCGTAGAATCAATGCTATTTTTCAATTCACCGATGATTCCACCGGTTGAGAAAAGATTACACAGTTCAGTGCAGTGCATGACTATGATAAGCTGAAATACTCGCATCTGTAATCTTTTCTCAACCGGTGGAGTCGTCGATGACTTTAAAAAACTTGCGGATATTTTAATTAATCAACGGAGTTTCCACCGATTAAGGAAAGATTACAGATCAGAGTATTTTCGTGCATTACAGTCATACACTGAACTGAACTTTGTAATCTTTTCTCAACCGGTGGAATCATCGGTGAATGGAAAAACAGCATTGATTCTACGCGAAACGGCAGCCCTGCCCACAATCAACGAAGCTTGCAGAAGCTGGAAACCTACTCAAAAAATCTGAACAAATGACAACGCCGATTTCATTTAAAAGTCATCGCTAGGTGAGAAACTTTATTTCGACCCGAAATTCACGTTTTTTCCATGTCAGGGAAGACGTGTTTCATTGAATTAAAAAGCCTCTTACCTGTTTGCGACTTTCAGACAGCTAATCCCCCCATTTTAATGTTCACGTTCACCTTTCGCAGATGCGTTTGTTTGGTATCTTTACCCACATTTTTCGCAAATACGCTCTCATAGTATATATGGGGCCAGGTCACTGTCATTTTTCATGATCCCCGTCGTGGTATTCGGCTTATAATTAGCGTGCCATACTGCGCGTGATGGGACAGCTCATTTCAAATTCCGAGAATCCATTTTGCGTTTCGCAATCAAACCGGAGCTGTTTGCAAACTTTCGCTACCCAATGAACGAAAAGAGTCGGGGTTTATTAGTCAGCGAACAAAACTAACTCTGTTGACAGGAGAAAAAAAAAAAAAAAAAAACAAGCGGGGAAAAATTCCAACACGCAGGTGTTGGAAAAGCGTGCCACTAAAGTCTGAACAGCTTTAATGCTTTTGCTAGCAATGATAATTCATCAAAGAGGAACCACTTGACATGGAGCTGATCTCGAGAAAATTGAGTCCAAATTTGAAGAGCTAGCATTTAAAAAAAAACTCGGAATTACTTACGTTTTGATTTCATTCAACTACCGTGTTATGTTTTTGCATTTCAACACCGGAAAAAAGGAATTTCCTATGGGGAAAAGGGATACTTTTTTTAGCGTTTAAAGTGACTTTTCCCTTTCTTCTTTTTGTTTGGCATAATCACAAAAACCCGAATCTCTAAGAGAAACCAAACGGCAGAGTTGGTTTACACTGTTGATATTTTAAAATCCGTTAATCCGGACTTAAGTCCTTTCCCCAAATTCTATAAAAGGAACCAAGTCGGAGTTGGTTCCTTACGTGACTCGGTTTAAAGGGTTTAAAAAAAAGGAACCAAGTTCTCATTTAATTTCATCATATGGACAATGACTTCAATGAGACTCACCAGCTCACTTTTACCTGGAATTTTGACGGGAAATAGTTGTTATTAGAAGAAGCACTTGTTGCTTCGAGATTCAGTATTGCTAGGTCTATCAATCAATAACTCAATTTTATCAAAGATGTCACTCAGTTCTTTTGTGAGAAGTGCTGCCCAAATTTGGGCTTGTTTGGTGAGAAATTATGAAAAAAAAATTTAGATCAGATGTATCTATAAGGAGATGAGTCAAAGGCGTTTTTTTTTTGTGTTTGTTTTTTTTTTTTTGTTTTCAAAACTTTGGGGGGCTTTAGCTCAGAAGAGAAACATCTGTAGCACATATTCATGTAAAAAAATAAAGCCTTATATAGGTACATGTTCCCCCCAAAAATACACTCCATAAGTTTGGCACTTAAGTTTTGCAACACCCTATATTCTTGATATTTTGCCCCCCGCCACCCTTCACAGAACACAACATCTTGACCATGCAAATTTTTAAAATCACAGTTTGACTGTAGAGATATTTTCTTCCCCCCCCCCTTTCTAACAAAAAAGGGGGAAAATGGATCGCCTGTCTTTGATGTTCGCGTATGCGCGTGCACAGATTGTTCGGCTTTACGACTGCCATTTTGGCTTTCTTTATAATGCGTTTTGTGGGTTTATGAAGGCTTTTATGACTATTTGATCCCGCCAATGTAATTTTCAGGCGATTTTACATAAAAATCAAAACTCTATAGCGCTGTAGCAAAAGTTTGCAACAAACCTATTGAAAGCTGAAAAAAAAAATTATTTGATAAGGCTCGATCTTTTTTCCCCACATAAAGTATAGACAATAGATATTTCTAAATCCCTCCACCTTTTAAACGGCTTGTTCAGGGATCAAAAATGAGGTTGCGTTCTTTTGAAGTCAAAAAGCGTCATTTTCGGAAAAGCCGTGATTCTAAATAATAAACAGTTTTTTTTTTCTTTTTTTCCATTTTAGGTGCTGTCAGCACTTATTGCGATTGTCACGATGTAGATATGTAAGATACATAAATGGAACACTTGCGAATTCATGAAAAATAATCCTTTAATATACAGAACTAACCATTTCAGGTGCCCTTTACACGTCAAGCATTCTAGGGGTATAGATTAGTAGGTGTGGAGGTTTAAGGCGTTTGTGGATTTTAATGGGTCTGTTACAAATTTTTGCTACAACGATAAATAGTGTTTCATCGTAGGTAAAATCGCGTGAAAAGTCCATGGGTGGCATCAGAAAGTCATGAAATGAGATAATAAACTCACAAGAGATGTTTAATGAAATGCAAGATGGCGGTAAAGTATCGAGCAGTCCGTATGCATGCACCTTTAACATCCAAGAATTGCCAACGTTGACAACCTCAAAGCGTCAGAGGTTATGTGTTTTATTTACATTGTGATTGGGTGTGATCGATATTGTGAGGTTGGCTATCCTTGGATGTTCGTGGTGCATACATACAGGTTGCTCGATATTTTACCGCCAACTTGGAGTTCATTAAACGTCTCTTGTGATTTTATTATCGCTTTTCATGACTTTCTGATGCCACCAATGGACTTTTCACGCGATTTTACATGATACAGAACACTCTATAGCGTGGAGCAAAAGTCTGCAACAGACCCATTCCCTCTCCCCCATTTATTTTGTTGAAAAGTATCGAAAGTTTACAGTCAAAACTAAGCCATTATTCATTACAACTCATTGTAATATTATTTTTTTTTCTGTTGCCATAGGTCGATATCATTTTTTGTGTTGGAGAAGCAAAGTTCCATATGGACCTATAATTTCCCAAAAATTTTAAGAAGCTTCCAGTAAAAAATACTGTACACGCGAGAAACTTTTTAGGATAGGTAAATAAGTTATTCCAGAGTCAATTCCATAGCCGCAGCAAGGAGGCTGTCCAGGGGGGGAAGACACGTGACAGCCCCTCTCACTTTTTAGAGCTATTAATGCGAATTTTACCCCCGTCCCCTTTTTTCTGGATTTTAAAAACCTTTTTTTTGCAACAAAACCCCCAAAAATTTTCCCCAAAAATCCCTTGATTGCATAGACGCTCATAAAGGGGTTTTCAATTTGCCGATCCCTCAGAATTTCAAATGTTTCCAATGACCAAGACCTGTTTAGTGAGACGTCATGAAAAAAATTGGATCCAAAAAAAGGCTCCGCCTCACTCGCGCTCTCGTGGGTTTACCCATATGAAACACGATCCCAAATTTTTTAAATACAAGCGCTAGTAAACAACATGTTCTTTGCACCAGTTGTGTTTATCACACCATTGGGTTCCACGTCCCTTATGAAAATTTCCGATTGTTTCAATGAATTTTTCCCATAGGATTATATTCCCGCGCTTTTTTTCCCATAGAAATAATCGAAATTCCATAGAGACAATCGGAATTCGTGTAGATTCAAGCGCGCTGACTATAGCAACGATAGGTTTCATGATTGAAATAAGGCGAAATCATCTATGGCTCTATTCTTACAGTTTTAACAGCCACTTTTTTTTCAGTGATAAAATATGAGCCCGCTATATTACAAACTTTTTGAAACATCGCGCATCAATGCACAATCACAGTTATATCGAAAAAGTCCTATGTTTTGTCCTTGTCACACTCACAGTTTCTTATGAGCACAAAATTTTAGGATATAGGCTCATCAGCACCATCACGACATGTGTTATCCTCGAGAAATAGCTTCGGTACGAAGAGAAGTTAGAATGATTGAGTGTCATGGCGGTGATACTCCCATAAGAGACCGTGAGTAAGACGAGGACAAAACGTAGAACATCTTTCGGTATAACTGTGATTGTAAATTCGCTTGATTGTAAATTCGCTTGTGATCTTTTAGGAATTATGTTAGAGTGAAAAGATACTTTAAAATATGTGGAATCTAATGGTGCAATAAAATTTGAGAAAACTGTTCTTTAACTAGCATGAATTTGCGTTCGAAAATTTGGATCTGATTTCTTTAGGTAAATCAACGAGAGTGAGAGATAGAGCATTTGTTTGGAACCAATTCTGATCGTGACGTCATCACTAAACAGGTCTACTTAAGGATATGAACGAGTCCCTCTCTTTTCTATTCCCCGCCCGCTCTTTATCAATACCTCGCCGTCACTTCTTTCCAAAACCCTCGTCAAACAGATTTTGACACATTTACGACCGCTTAATGCACCGTGAAGAAATTTTTGACCGGTGGAGCCCAAAGGCGAGGGGCAAAGAGGGTTCCTGCGGGAGATGTTTCCACCCCCCTCCTGCCGTTGAATTTTGACTCATAGGTTGGCACAAATGACTTAGGTTGCTGGACCTGTATGGAATTCTCGTTCAAAGGAATTTGACTTTGACGCTTAATAACTTATTGAAATTAACAGGAATACCAAAACTTTTACAATTTTTAAAAAAATAGACGCCGAGACCTCCTGGATTGCAGCAATAAATTAACAATTAATGAAACCAGTTTTTTGAAAACACGTTTTTAATTTTTTAAACCTTTCCCGCCCAAAGGGTTTTTCCATGAGCAAAGCATGCAACCTATATATTAAAATGAAAATGAAAACAAAAAGCGTACCGTATATATACGGCACGCTTAAAAAAATTCTAATATCAGGCCATCATCAACTCAAAACCAGAGTCGTCAGATACTTTCATATTCTCAGTATAAGGTAATTCAAATTTTTCACCGTGGCCTCGCTACGGGGCACTATGTGGTATTTGACCAAAAAGCTGGCATAAACTCCAAAAAAAAAAAAAAAAAAAAAAAAAAATCGCTATTGGGAAAAACTGTTGTGATATTCGGAATCTAAAAGATTTTTGCATTAGGAACTTGTATTTAGCGGGGCTAAACTAAATTAATTCACCTAGAATCCACCAGGGGAAAAAACAGTTTTTCCACCATTAAATTTAGCCTTAGCACGAGACTATAATCAAAGTAAAAAAAAAAGTGTTTCAAATGAAGTCAGAACAAAATTTTTGTACATGGATCGTCTTCCTGAAGGTATTTACATTCAGTTTATGCCTATTTTATCCAATTTTTAAATTTTAATTTGATATTTTTTGCTACTTCAAAGTTTTTAGCTAAAAACGTAAATTTCCCGATTTTCAAGAGAACTTAAGTTCAATTATCCTGCCACATCCCGCGGGTATATATTTGATAAATGGTAGTCCTTAGTGCGTACTAATAGGCCTTGAAGTCAGAAGTTGCGGAAAAATGCGGCTTTTCCGGGAAAATTAGTTCAAATTTTGCGTTTTTGCACGAAATTCTCGTTTTCACGTGTTGTAGAGGCGACGAGTGAAATTTGGCAACACCGTCCAAATGACTTGAAACTCACACTCCACGGGTATTTTTTAACGCTGAATTCAAGTTTTGCATCTGCTTTTTAAAATTCGAAAATCCAAGATGGCTGCCGACCGATTAACCGAAAAAATTATCGGCAGCCATCTTGGATTTTCGAATTTGGAAAAACTGATGCAAAATTTGAATTCAGCGTGAAAAAATACCCCCAAATACCAAATTCCAAGTCATTAGGACTGTAAAAACAGTTTATGCCAACTTTTCCGGTCAGATACCACATAGTGCGGCGCTAGGGGTATATTTCTTAGAACTCGACTGCTTCTATATCTCGGTTCTTTTAAACCAGGGCTGCCATTTTGCGTATCAAAGGTGACGCTTAAAAAAAAAAAAAAAAAAAAAAAAAAAAAAAAAAAAAAAAAAGCTCATCGAAATAGGCAGACCCGTTTTCTAAAGTTCATTTTTTTTTTTTTTTTTTTAGCTTAACCCTTAACTGTAGATGAGCCCAGATCTGGAACAATTACTTTGAAGCCTTATCTAAAAGTAGGGGACTTGAGTTGTACTGTCGCTGCATGGTGGGTCACATGTGGAACAGATACTAAACGAGTAAGAATTGTCGATTTTGTCCTAGAGCGCGCAGCACAGGATCGAGAACGTGCAGAGTGGTTGAAAATAGCTCACTGAAAATCTGATAGAGATTTTCGATTTTCATTGTTATGTTTGGGAGTAACGCAGGGGTACCATATACAAAAAAAAACAACTATTGAAACTTACTAACTTATTTTTTACTACTTTAATCTTTTTTTTTTTTTAGCCTTAAAACTTTATTTTCAGTTGCATGGATACCTAAATGCGGGTAAGGCCATATTTGGAACAATTAATATTCATGCTCTTTACCATTGAAATATAATGGAAAGAATTTTTTCACTATTGTTACCTGTCTCAAGGATCAAAATTGTACTGAAAAAAAAATTATTTTATTGAAAAAAAAAAAAAAATCATGCAGTAAAGGGTTAAAGATTTTTACCATTAATATAAATGTGCCAAATTTAGACTACAGTTATTTAGAAACAAATTAGTCATCGTTCATTCTCCTTCGTTTGTCACACGCATTGCTTTTGATTTTGAGAAATTCTGGATGGGTCCTGAATTCTTTTACAGTCACCCTGTATAATGAATCTGTTGCATACAACAAGCTATAGCGATAGAGAGGATTTTATGGGACTTTATGTTGAGACAGAACGGAGGCAGCCATGATCAAAATCTCTTATGGACGTTTCACACTGGCTCGGTTTGTTTGCCTCACTTTTTTTAACCTTCAAATTTATTAAAAAAAAAAAAAAAAAAAAAAAAAAAAAAAAAAAAAAAAAAAAAAAACTATGGCAAATACGTTTGAAATTGGTTATAAACAAAAGTGCAAGTATTTTAGAGTCGCTAACTGGACACAGAAATAGATATAAATGTTTATTTTGGAAGGATTTGCACCACTGGCGCAACCAGGATATCTTCCATCTCTCTCATTTACCATTTGAATGTATGAATAGGAAAAGGACAGAAGGAGGGGGTTTTATCCCCTTGTCCATCCTTGTCTAACATACGTTTCTTAATGGAGAAAAGAGAGAGATGAAGAAACTCTCGGTGCGCTACTGATTTGCACGATAAAGAAACTGACACATAACAGGCAAACTTTTCTCACGTAGATAGTATTATAGGATTCTGTGTCCAGATAGTCACTCTCAAACACGTGCACTTTCGTTTAAAACCACTTTCCACTGGATTAGTTACACTTCTCAATTTATAAGGTTCAAAAATGTGAGGCAAACAAACCGGAATCAGATCGCCCATACTCCGTCAGCGTCACTTTGAGATAGGACTTAACCCTTTCCAGCACGCATTTTGGAATTTGACCTTTTTTTTTTTTAGATTTTTTTAGACCGTTCAAAAGAGGACAATTTTCTAAGACTTTTGATGGGTCACACTCGTTTTTTGCAAAAAAAAGTCCATTTAAATTCCATTGAAACCCATGATACAGAAAATGGTACATATGTGTACCACCTTGCTGAAAAGGGTTAAAACATGATGAACCTCTATAGCTATAGCTCGTTGGTTACACAGTGCATACTTTTGCTGCAGGAACATATGACACATTGATTTTAACGCAAACCTCCGTGAAAAGATTATGATGCGCACATTATAAGAACTTTCGAACGTCCATTTTTTTTGCCGGATTATTTATGGAATACCCCACAAAATTTGGCAACACTGATTTGAACGTACGTGTTACAAAAGATCAGATATAGGAACTGAAAGTCTCATTGATCCCCCTGCCCACCACCCTCTTTACTTTTCTAGCTCATATGTTTGTATTATAAGCAAAGAGAAGTAAATGACACGTTTCAGGATATCTACGTCTCTGTGCCCCACTGTGAGAGCGGACGTTCAAACAACCCCCCCCCCTCTCTCTCTCCAACCTCGAGGGAAAATTAGAACTCCATCATTAACGCATACAATTTTGACCGAAATTGATTCAACGCCGGGAATTAAAAGAGACCCTGAACTTCCGAGCACCTGAGCTTGAATAAACATCAGAAATGTTTTGACTTGACGCGCGTATTTGCTTTGAACGAAAAAACAAAAAACAAAAAAACGGGGGAAAATCCGGTGGAAAGTGCAATAAGTGTTATCTCAGAAAAACATCCTCTCCCAGATTATTCTTGGGGGCTCCCTACCTTGTGTGCCCTTTTCAGATTTTCCTCAATTTACCACTTCATTACTTGCTGAGTCAGTGAGCATCTTTCTGCTACTATACCTCCCCTATCCCCACTAACTCAACTCCCCCCCTTGCATCGCGGCACGCCACCCCCTCCCTTCTCCAATCTACTTTTCTCGCTGTAACTCCTCATCCCTACAACGTGCACCGTACACAACATCGTTTGCTTTTAGTTCGTTGCTTCAAAAACTCTGTGTAAGTACATGCCATTATTCGACTCCCTCACAATCGAATAAAACAAGCAAGAGAATTTCATCTCCTCTCCGGAGCGATGCGAAACTTTATTTCTCTTTGGAACACGCTATGCCCAAGTGCAAGATGCTTAGTTGAAGTAGGCGATGAAGAAGGGAAGGGGGGGGGAGAGGTAGAGAAAAAAAACTAACACAGGTTTGTTCAGGATAACTTTTCCGTTCCACCTGATTCAGTGATTCTAAAAGGTTTCTACTTCCTATACGAGGTTATTAAGGTGATTTCAGGGCCGATTACACAGGCCTGCGAAATTAAACTTTTTGAAAAATTCAAGGATGGTAATGGCTGATTCTCATGTATTTTGGCACGCTGATTTCACATCTGACCTTCGTTTTTCTCCATCACGTCAGGATTTTTTGTATTTTTGATTTTTTGATTTTCGATTTGTCAAAAATTCAGTTAAAAGGAAAATTTAAACGACCCAGTCAGTTCCCTTCAAATACAATTGAAAGTATTCAAAAATTTTCATATTATCTTTTGTAAAGATGATGTAGAACATGCGTGATTTGGAAAAAATTATGTGAGGAAGGAGAAATCTGAAGTTGTTCCCGAAATTATGCCCCAAAACTGAAAAATTAGTGAAAATTCCCCAATGTTTTTATTAACAAAATGTCAACCTCTAGCCAAAACTGCAAACTTATAGGCAGCCATTTTTTCAGGAAATATACTCCTTACCGCTCTGTTACCCCCCCCCCCCTTCATCCAGAGTGACACGCTCACCTTAAACATTTTTCTTTTCTTTTCTTTTTTTAATTTTGATCTATGAATCTTAAATTTTTCTTTGATTTTGAAAGTTTACATGATGACGGCTCGTGCAATCTGGCAACCATGCTCTTTTGCTCTTTCAACCCATGCAGAAAAATCGAATCTACGGTGCATATATAAAAGATCCATTGTTTTATGCAGTTTTCAATGGAGGGAACCCATTGTTGCCACATTGCACGAACCACCATTGTTTGGGTGTAGGTGAAGAAACGTTGAGCTTAATATTTCTTCAGCTTCAGCTGGGTGCAATTTTTAAATAAAGTAACTCAAAATGTTAATTTTTTACTTTTATTAACTTTTAAAGGATAAAGGCATAAAATACAGAGCACGTCAATTAGGAAAAAGTAAAATACAGAAGGTTTGAAACGGGATTGACCCGCGCACTTCAAAATAAATTTTATTAATCACGGCCCTTCTTTCCTTGAAATCTTAGTCTAGCAGACTTTCTTTTGTGTTCGGCTTCCGGTTTATCTCGTGCTAACATCCAACAGTAATCAGCGAGTATATTTTTGTCCCATCTACCCTGGTATTTACGTTCCATATCTCTTACGTCCTGGTGGAATCGCTCTCCTTGTTCCTCGCTAACCGCTCCTGAATTTTCCAGAAAAAAGTCCAGGTGAGAATGGAGGAAGTGTATTTTAACACTCATTGAACAGCCTAGAGATCTAAATTTTTCGAGCATATTTCCCACAATCATCTCAAAATTTGGATCCTTATAGTTTCCGAGAAATTTTTCAATGACTTCTTTGAAAGCAACCCACGCTGCTTTTTCTTTTGGTAACATGTTTTGATCAAATTTTTTGTCTTTCATAAGTTTTCTGATATCTGGACCAACGAAAACGCCCTCTTTCAGCTTAGCTTCAGATAAAGCTGGGAATTTTTTGACGAGGTACTTGAAACAGTCGCCATCTTTAGGCAAAGCCCTAACGAACTGTTTCATGAGCCCCAATTTAATATGGAGTGGGGGTAATGGTATTTTTTTCGGGTCAACTAAGGTTTTTTTCATAACGTTTTTTGAACCCGGCTCAAGACATTTCCTTTTTGGCCAATTTTTTCTGGTCCAATGCTGATCTTTCTCGCGGCTGTCCCATTCACAAATGAAACATGGATACTTGGTGTAACCAGATTGTTGACCTAAAAGCATGCATATTACTTTTAAGTCACCACAAACCGTCCAATCGTGATCTTCATACCTTATCCGGTTGAGAATGAGAGCAAGATTTTCATATCGTTCTTTCAAATGCACAGAATGTCCAACTGGTATTGATGCATAACGGCTACCATAAGGAAGAAGAACAGCTTTAAGGCTTCTGTTTGACGAATCTATGAACAATCTCCACTCCTCTTTATTGTAGGTAACTTTAAATTCTGTCATCAATCCTGGAACGTCAGAACAAAATACCAAGCCACCATCCTCCTCGAAGTACTTAATGAATTCCTTCTCTCGATTTCTGTACCAATAAAAAGATGTACCTTTGGCTAGTAAATTTTTTCTTTCAATCTGGATCCCAATAGTTCCGCTGCTTCTTTTGAGAGGCCAAGATCGCAGACAATTCGCAGAATTGTCACGAGTATGCGTTACTAGGTCAGATTAAATAAGCTAATCACAAAAATCACGTCAGAAATAGACCAATGAAACGTAAAAGCAAAGGATTTCGAACCACTGAAAATAAAACTGCACACTGTACTCTGCACTATAAAAAAACGCGGAAAATACTTTAAAATTTGATCCTCTTATCAATTTCTTCAACGCGATACACACTTTTTTAAGTGACAAAGAGTTAAACTGAGATCTGCCGGCGACATTCGCCCTTTTATATTTTTGTTGATAAGCGCAGAAAAATCAAGAAGGTTCCAGACATGGAAAGTCAGGATAGAGGAAAAGGAGATCGCGAAGAATCCAGATAAAAATCGAAGTAAAAGAATAATATTGCAGATAAGCGAACATTCTGGCATCGAAAGAACTCGGAGCTCATGGCGAGATAAGAAAAAAAAGGTCCTTCTTGGCGCGCGGAAGATAAGGATCAACTCTACTCATTAAAGATAAGGAGCTGACCTATCTCACTGCGTACCCCCTCCCCCCTCGTCTTTCTAGATACTCAACGTAAGCATCAGCGTAACTTTAAAAAAAAATCCAGGGGGGCAGCTGGGCGCGCTTATTAATTAGAAATCAGAAGTGCCGCAGAAAGCATCAGTTTCGAGCATTTTTTTTTATTTTAATGATATTATTTTAGACATATGGAAGGGGCGAGCCCCCCCCCCCCCCCCGTCGGACCCACTTCTAACTTAAGGTTAGCAATTACTAATGCCATTTTTTTACAGTGAAGGGTGGCGGGGGGCATCAAGACCCTACACTGGCGAGAATACCGACAGCATATGAGGAACGACCGGTTTTTTGCGCGATTTTTGACATTTGCGGACCCTCAAACATAAAATGGGCAACTGATACCCCACTTTATGTTTTAGGATCTTCTTTTGTGACATTTAGGAGCTCTATAGGATCTACTGAGACGACTTGACGGTCAGTTATAGCAGGAGAAGAAGAAATTAAACACTATTAGTCGCTTTTTTGACTAAATTTATGTAAAATTTGATAAAAAATTGACATTTCTGGAAAAATTTGACATGATGGAATTTTTTCGTTATTTTTTTCGAACTCAGCGCCTAAAAATACATAAGAATCACTCATTACTTGTCTTGTATTTTTTTCATCGCAGGCCTGTGTTATTATTAGTTCGAACCGTGCACACCACGTCGCGCTCAGTACCGTCGCGTGCAATCTGGCAACGCTGCGTTTTGTCCAATCTAAACCCATGTAAACTATCGATTGGAGGGAGTGCACTGTACACCTCCATAAGATCGACCTTTTTCATGTGTTTGGACCAAATACGCAGCATTGCCAGATTGCAAGTGACGCTACTGGTCGCGCTGCACGTAGGAGTATTTACCCCAAAAACCTGGCCAATAATATTTGCGTGTTCTTGAATATTTGAAAATCGATTTAGGTTAATTTTCCAATTTAAACTCAAAACTCCTATTGCACGGTTTATGGTTGGAAAAGGGGTAAAAAATCAAGAATTTTGGCTCAAACGAAAGGTCGATAGCTCATTTTTTTGCCGAGTTATTGACGCTTATTTCATAAAAAAGGCTTGACTTCAACATGTTTTTTAAAAAAAAGGGGCAATTTCTTGCAATTTTTGACTGTTGGAGCATTTGCCTAACAGGGTCTACTCTAACCCCCTTGTTTTGGTTGTGCCCGGTTTTGCCCGGAACGTATTCAAAATTGCCTTTTTTTAAAAAGATAGAGCCTAAAATTAGAGATTTTTGTCATGTCCATTTTAAATTAGATGTAAAAGGGTCAAAAATGCACGGAAAAATAAATTGTTGCCATCAAAATGAAGCACATACCATCTAAAACAACGTCCATAATCGCTGAAATGTTTGGATGCCCCAACGCTTGTCCTCGATGGAAAATGTTGACTGATTAGTAACAGCGCTTCGAGCGGTGAACAACCGCAGGTGCGTCGAGCGCTCAGTTCCATGTTGTCCCCTAAACAGTAGATAAACGTAGATGTTCCGACACATCTATTACGCAATAGAGCGGTTACTTACTTCTCAAAAACCATCAATAGTTTGTTTTTTGGATGACTTTTCAATTTTCCGTTTTTGGCCAGGTTTTCGGGTCAAATACTCCTAATTGCGCTGCGCTGCTCAAAAAGTCAACAGTGTTTGGCAAAAATTGATGAATTCACGCAAGTAGTACAGATTTGAGGCACGTCGCGTCGACATCTGCGAGCGTGCTTCAGATAAGAAATAATAGATAAAAAACACTTCGGTAACGCTGAAAAAACATTTATAGTTGATAAATAACCCAGCAAAAGACTTTAGTTGAGTCAACCAAATATTCCGTTCATCTTAGAAAATCTCTTTAATGAGGCGTACAAAATCTTTGGTTGGCTTTACTGAAGTCTTTTGATGGGTCATTTTAGATGCCCTTAAAGTTTCAAGCTGAAATACTGAAAAATAAAGCCGGGATTCAGGACATACGAAACCTCCCAATCCTCCCATATATCTCAACTAGTGCGAGTGAGGCAGATAGACATTGTATCACTCGCACTCAGTAAGCTTGTGGCGAAATAGAGTTCCTAAATTAAGGCTTTAATTCTTAACCAATGTTGCTCGTTTTGGGTTAAAAAAATCCATAACAAAATTTTGCAGGTGTTGAGGTTCTTGGAATATGCGTGTTTTCTTAGCTTTCAATTTAAAATGCCAAAAACACGACTTTCCCCAAAAGCGACGAGTGGTATATTAACTATCCAAAATTACTACACAATATAGGCGAACCATCTAAGGGTATTTACCCCACCATTTTTTTCACTTCATAAAAAGTACCTGGAAAATTGATGGGGTTTGGGGAAGAAGTGAATGAAGTCAAATATTTTTAACCCAGATATGCCCATTGGGTCGCTAACGACCCACTTAAAATGGTTTTTTGGACCAAATTACAGTAAATTTAGGCTAATTTAACTCAAAAATCAATGTTGTGACCATTCAGCACATATAATTTAGCTGGACCAGAAAATTTTACAATTTTTAAATTTAAAATTTTTTTAAATCTAAGGTGGTGTTTTTTTGAGAAAAACACCAATAAACACTCAACATGTTCAAAAAAAGTTGGGCATATATAGGTTTTAAAGTGCCGTTTGATTTTTTTTTTTTTTAAATCAGGTGTATTTGCTTGAAATAATGTGTGCCTGTATCTTTCTGAGGCAAATACGACCATTAATTATTGAACGGTGTAAAATGTTGAATCCACGTTGACGGGATCGGGGGTGGGATGTGAGGAAAATTTTACCGCCTAACCGTTAAAAACTGAGATGCGTAACATGCTTTTTACTGTTTTGTTTTATTTAAAAACGAAGCAAAAGTTCCAGAGAAAATACAACGACCTTCTGAACGACCCGTCGCAAGCAGTTATTGGACAAGCAGTTGAATACCCTGCGGCAAAAATGGTCCATACAGGTCTATAAGGTTCATAACCAATGGCCAAAGGGTCTGTTGCAAACTTTTGCTGAAGCTATATAGAGTGTTCAATCTTAAGTAAAATCACGTGAAAAGTCCATTGGTGGTATCAGAAAGGGTAAATCCGAATTGGCTCCGGTCGTTAAAATCGGAAGAATTGGTAAAGAAAACCTTATTCGTCCCATTTTAATCACACTTAGGACTATCAACAAGAATTGTAGGCGTGGCTGCCTTTGTTTTCCACGATAAATCTTAGTAACTTTTAAAAAAGTTGTCCTCCATAGTAAAAATCATAAAATATATTGAAAACTAAATTTCCTTGATTTTTTCTGTTCCAAATTTTTTGTGAACTTTTAGGTGAGAGAAAAAAAATCAATTGGTTTGAATGAACGTGATTAACAAACTTTAAAGAAAAGTTCAAGGATAAAAAGAAAACAAAAACAAACAAAAGCTTAGATTTAAAAACTGATTTAAATATATTTAAAAGAATTGCTAGTTTCTTTAAACTTTAAAAGACCAATTACAATTTCTTCATGTATTTATTCATTAATCATATTACGTATAGATACAATTCTATTTTCCGTTGCTTCAAATCAGGTGGCAATTCTATTGATGTTTGCAACTTTTTTGTTGCAACGCAACGCTGTCACTTTTAAAACTTTTGTGGGAGCCGATTCGACCCAAGTCAAAAAATTGACTTTGACGATCGAGGCCAATTCGACCCGGAAATTTGGTAGTGCCCATCAGAAAGTCATAAAATGCAGTATCAAACTCACAAGAGGCGTTTAACTGAAACCTAAGATGGCGGTAAAATATCGAGCAACCTGTGTGCACGCACCGTGAGCATCCATGATGGCCAACGTTAACAACCTCACAGTATCTCGGAGGTTATGAGTTTCTTTGCGTTGTGATTGGTTTTGATCGATGTTGTAAGGTTGGCCATCTTGGATGTTCATGACGCTTGCATACAGGTTGCTCGATATTTTATCGCCATCTTGGATTTCAATTAAATGCCTCTTGTGAGTTTATTAGTGCATTTTATGACTTTCTGATGCCACTAATGGACTTTTTACGCTATTTTACATGAGATAGGTCACTCTATATGCTTGTAGCAAATGTTTGCAACAGACCCACCCCCTATACAGAGTAGGGCTATGTAGTATGTATGGATATATGATGTGTATACGTGTTGGTGTTGATATCCTTATAGATCCATACATCCATACTCTTAATAGGGAATTGGTTATGGACATGGGCGCCCGCAGCGGGGGGCAAGAGGGGGCATTTGCCCCCCTGGAATTCCAAAAAGTCAATATTTCACGGTAAAAAATGAAAGGAAAAAAGGAAATGCAATGTTAATCAAAAGAGTAATAATTAACACACTTCATTATTTGTTTATTTTGTAATTTTTACTCGTTTTTTACAAGGAACAGTAGAATTAAACATTTTCCTTGATATCATTTTGTCTGCTGTCTCTTTATCTATTATATCAAACACGTCAAAATTATAACTATTATTTGATGCGAGTATACCATGGCTTAGTAATTGTACACCATTTGGATGAAAAAAAATCCCTTTTCCCCCGAGGGGAGGGGGGAGTCTCCTAGACCTTCCGTAGAGGTTCAACAATTTTGCGCCCCTTGGAAATTTTTCTGCGGGCGCCCATGGTTATGGACCTTATGGACCTGTATGGACCAATTTTGTCAGAGAAGTCCTTTGCTCTTCGTCGGGTACTCGACGCAACCCGTATTGAACATGACAAAAAACTTTATCCTTGGTTTTGCTACAGTAAAATGAAAGAAAGAAAAAAGTGCGTTGTTTTTACGCAGAGTTGGGCAAATGGGAATCGTAATCGATCACACGATTACCTAGTAATCGTAATCGTCAAATCTTTGGATGGTACTTAAATCCATTTTTCACTGATAAATAGTAAAATCAAGGGTAGTTTTGATTAGACCTAATACTTCTGCAACTAATATGATGGGTAGCTTGTAAAAAATCAGCCTTGATTACTATAGAATCATCCTCCTAAAAAACGACGATTACGATTACTTGGTAATCGTGTAATCGATTACCGCCCCCATTTGCCCAACTCTGTTTTTACGTGACGAAATGCGGGTTAGGTCGGAACTTCGACGCAGGACTTACGCGACTGCCTGTAGCCTCTGAACGCAGAGCAGGTTTTAGCCTTGTCTCAATGTATTTTAATTTCGTCTCTGTCTTCCCGCGCGCATTTGTAAAAGTCGGCGGGTGTCTACTTCTGAATATAAAGGATGTATTGCCAGCTTTTCCCGCGTGTTTTTTCTTTTTTTCGGACTTAACTCGGATCAATATCTGTTGGAGAACATGGAGAACACCATACATATAAATGGTCGGTAGCTGAATAGATAGCGCTATCCGCGCGAGAGAAGAACCTCGCGCTTTCCCTCCCTCCTTTCCTATTTTCCGACCCTACCCTCTCTCTCTCTGTCCCACCTTCTCCGTTATCCCCCCTCTCTCTCCATCTCTTTCTCTCTCTTCCTCTTTCCCTTTCGTTTTATTCAAAATTATCTGACAAGAGTTTGCACTGCGCCCGATTTGGACCGCACCGTTGCAAGCGGATCGTCGGATCGGGGCCTCCCTTTCGTTCGAATTCTAATAAATTATCCCTCTCTCCCTCTCCTCCCTCCTTCTCTTTCTCTTTCTCCCCCTCCCCCCTCTCCGTTGGTGCCCGTTACTCCTTTTTCCTATCTGAGCATTTTTTCCCCTTTCCCAACCTATTCCAATCTCCATCACCTCTTTTTCAAACGCGGATAATGTGAAATGGCGAATGCCGCCTGCTCCCCCCCACTCCCCCACTCACCCCACTCCCCCCACTTTTTCCACTCCCCTTGCATTTGAAGTTTGTTGGAATGGTATGGGTTGCAATAGTGTGAAAGTGTGCGTTTCTGTGTGACGCGAGAGGTGGCGAGTGGATTGCGGAGAAGGGGTGGTTGAAAAGAGGGGGGGATAAAAAGAGGGGGGATAAAAAGAGGGGGGGCGTTGTGTATCTACCGGGCTGCGGCGGCCGGGGCAGGCGGCGAGAGAGAGAGAGAGAGCCGGATCAATTCCGTCTGGTAAATAGTCGATTTTATTGCTCGCAGACACGATTCAAAAACGAAAAACGCACCGACTGACAAAGAGAATGCAACCCGCGCTCGCCCGATGTGTAGAGGATGAGACTAAGCGCTAAGCTGCTCTAATACGTATACACTGAGGCCCGCCGGGTTGCGGTGAGACGCTTTGCAGGGGCCGGGCGTTGTTGCGTTGGATAAAAACATCAGAAGCTTTGGGCCAAACTTATTTATTGAAATCGAAATGATTACGAAGGGAAAACACTCTGCAAGCGTATATATCACGATTTAATTCGTCCTATCAAATACAGCGCATCCCTTTAGCATGTACAGGGATTGGGAACTGGAACCGGTACTTCGAGTTCAGATGAAACTGGAACCTTAATCACAGATTGTGGAACCTATATTGAAATTAGGTTCCTAGGTCTAGGATTTCCTCATCAGCTGACTACTTTTCGCTTTCAATGAAAGTTCTCATACCTTCACCACGATAAATTTTTATCTAGAGTTGTTTATGAAACTCTACCAAGTCATTTTATTTGAAATACTATAGTAGTCGAGTTCCTTTCAGAAGTGTAGGCGCGGCTCACCGATAAGCTTTGGTGATTTTTCAATTGTCATTCTTTCATATCAAAACAAAACTTGCCAGCGACTGTAATCTTTTGATTTCAAAGCGTTTCTCAATAGGAAACAAACACTACAATTCATGTTCATTCATTTCTGCTGTGTATTGAGATATAAGGTTAGAGAATTCCAAAGATTATCAATCTGCGCCTACCTTTTTCAAAGGTGAAGCTATATTTTGGTGACTTAATAAGTAGTGGGTCATTCCATTTTAAATCAACCAAAATTAATGAAATATGTTGCTGCCTAGTCATGGATTTTGGTAATATTTTGTGGGGTGATTGTAACTACTTTTAGTAGCTCAAAACGTATTTTTTCATATTTTTTTAGCTTACGGCCCCTGAGATATAGGCAACCGGAAATTCAAAAATTGCGATTTTAGGCTTATCTTTGAACGCGTGCCACAGCCTTAATTCTCAACGGAAAGATACGGTTGAGGTCTCATTTTGATGCATTTTGTGTCCTCTTTTCATTGCTTCAGGTCGTTTTTCATTAATTGAAGGTTTAGCAGGTTGCATACCTATTTGAACTTTGGTGACCCTATTGCAATTTTTCCGATCTTTGATAATTTTTTTTAATAGGATAGCGTTGGTAGAAAAAAATCATACTTTCCAAGCTTTAAGTACACTACTAAGAGTACCTGCTCAAAAAAAATTGGATCTCCTGAGCAATTTTTTCTAGTTGCAAAAATTGCTTAAAGTCGGCTGAAATTAAGAAAGACCCAACTTTGAGGTTAAAAAAGTCGATGTGGGGATTCATGAAAAAATCTTTAAAAATTACTAAAATCACCGCTTTTATGTCTACTTTCAATATCTGAAGTCGAAAGTTTGTGTATTTGATCGCTACAGTCGAATTTTTTTTTTCAAAATTGGTAAAAATACAATTTGCTCGAACACACGCGATTGAAGCGAATAGAAGAGCCAACTCTTTGAGGTTTAAAAATCTCGCAAAATCTCTAAAATTATCGCTTTTAAGTCCTTTTTCAACGCCTGAAGTCGAACATTTGATTACTGAAGCGCTTCAGTTGAAATACAAGCTTGTAAAATCGGTAAAATTTCACGCGACGCCCCTATGCCCTGAACTGAGCTCAGATTGTGGCCGTGCTAATTGTATTTTTACCGATTTTACAAGCTTGTATTTCAACTGAAGCGCTTCAGTAATCAAATGTTCGACTTCAGGCGTTGAAAAAGGACTTAAAAGCGATCATTTTAGAGATTTTGCGAGATTTTTAAACCTCAAAGAGTTGGCTCTTCTATTCGCTTCAATCGCGTGTGTTCGAGCAAATTGTATTTTTACCAATTTTGAAAAAAAAAATTCGACTGTAGCGATCAAATACACAAACTTTCGACTTCAGATATTGAAAGTAGACATAAAAGCGGTGATTTTAGTTATTTTTTAAGACTTTTTCATGAATCCCCACATCGACTTTTTTAACCTCAAAGTTGGGTCTTTCTTAATTTCAGCCGACTTTAAGCAATTTTTGCAACTAGAAAAAATTGCTCAGGAGATCCAATTTTTTTTGAGCAGGTACTCTTAGTAGTGTACTTAAAGCTTGGAAAGTATGCTTTTTTTCTACCAACGCTATCCTATTAAAAAAAAATTATCAAAGATCGGAAAAATTGCAATAGGGTCACCAAAGTTCAAATAGGTATGCAACCTGCTAAACCTTCAATTAATGAAAAACGACCTAAAGCAATGAAAAGAGGACACAAAATGCATCAAAATGAGACCTCAACCGTATCTTTCCGTTGAGAATTAAGGCTGTGGCACGCGTTCAAAGATAAGCCTAAAATCGCAATTTTTGAATTTCCGGTTGCCTATATCTCAGGGGCCGTAAGCTAAAAAAATATGAAAAAATACGTTTTGAGCTACTAAAAGTAGTTACAATCACCCCACAAAATATTACCAAAATCCATGACTAGGCAGCACAGGCTCTGGTTGATTTAAAATGGAATGACCCTATTACAGATGCATAGAAACAGCTTTTGTAAGAGGGGCAGGACGTTTAAAGGTACGCATGAGATGGCAGTTTGTTTTAGGATATGATGAATGTACTTTGAGCCGCAACCATAAACTGGTCCCATGATGATATCTGAATATCGAACAGTGGTAAGGCATGCCATTCAGCAACGTAGGATTTCGTCCATTTAAACCTATATAAATGATCGATCACTCACTCGGATGTGCGTTGCACAGTGAACACTCTCGAATCCAACCTCCGAGTGATTCAGATGGACAGCAAAACAACTCCTGGTAAAAATCCTCATAAAAAATCATAAACAAAATCTCAGCATGAGATTTGGAACCTGATTTGATCCTGATCTCATGATGATTTCATGATGATCTTATGCGGAGCTCAAGATGATTTCTACTCATCATGATATTATCATGAGATCATCATGAGATGAGCATGATATCAACATCAGATCATAATAAAATTAACATCAGATCATCATGGGATCAACAGGGGCGTCATTTCAAGTTTGGCTTGGGGGGGGCAAAATATCTTATGACCTTTTTTTTTTGCTCATTATAATTTTCCGCTTGGCAAAAAATCGGATAACCTTTTTTTTTTTTTTTTTTTTTTTTTTTTTTTTTTTTTTGCTCATCAATATAATTTTATTTTAGAGCCAAAGAGCCGTCTTTTGGGGGCAAAAATCGGATGAAGTTTTTTCTTCGCTCATCAATATAATTCGTGCCAGTTTTTGAGTCTGACTTCAAATCCTTGGGGGGGGGGCAATTGCCCCCCCCCCCCCTCCCCCTAAATTACGCCCATGGGGATCAACATGAAGTCATAGATTCCAAATCTCATGCAGAGATTTTTTTGATGATTTTCGATGAGGATTTTTACCAGGGACGTTGAAAAATTGCTCGTTACGCCACTACTATCGAATCAACAGTGACGGCTCAGGAATGCTATACAATGACAATCTATGTATTCTCCTGCTAATTGCGTCGCTGAGAAATTGATACTTTTGAATAAGTTCAAATGATAAATGATGATTACCAATTACTGTTCAAGAGCGGCGACTTCAAATTACTTCAACTACAGCCCTTCATGTCTTCTCATAGCCTCCGCCTCCAGTCATACTTGACTCACCGTGTTATATAGGTCAAATGCAACGCATACACGGGTGGAGTGGGGGGGAGGAGATGCCCGACAGATACATCGCGAGAGACCGTGATAAGTACTCGTAAATGTCTGGGCCGCTAATAGTTTTATCCTGTCAAAAATGTTCGTTTCACGAGTGTGCTAATGTTCTGTCAGTCGGTCGGTTTTGAGGCGGAGGGGGAGGGGAGGGAGGAGGAGAAGACTGTCGTGAGGCCAACGCGGGTTACGGCCGCGAAGCTTGAGAAGATGAGTCGTAGGGAGGGTATTCGTTCGTTTGGTCGACGGGAAAGGGGGTATTTCTTAAAGGGGGATGGGGGAAAACACGGTACGGTGGCAGAGGGGGGATGCTAAGGCGAGTCAAGTAATGGAGTGTGAACCTCTTCATATTTTCGCTTCCTTGTCTTGACTCCTCAGCCTCCGATCCTCCCCCCTCCCCCTCCCCACCCCTCCCCCCGCCCCACCATTCGCCTGCCGGTCGGCTTCCTGACTCTCGCATTTTTCATCCATCATCGCTATTCACGCCCCGTTATACATTTATTCAGGTACTTTGTCCGGCTACGCGGCCGCCTTCTGCCTTCACTCGCTTTACTCGCGAATAAAGCACAATTATAACAGCTTAAAGCTCTACACCCCTGCTGTTGTACCTGTACCCCTCCCCTTACCGCCCCTGATTTCGTACCCCTCCATCTACCATCCTGCTGTTGTACCCCTTCCCTTTCCTTCCTATCTCACCCTACCCCTAACCCTCCCCCTCCCCCCTACCCCCGTATCACCCTCTACCTCTATTATTGTCTCCCTCCCTGCCCCTACCGCTATTACCAGAATGTTGCGAACACCCACCGCTGCTCCCCGGATTAAGATTAATAAGTTTTCACTGACCTGACCTGAATAAACATCAAAAATATAATAAAGCATATGGAAACTAAGAGAGGGAGAGGGAGAGAGAGAGAGAGAGAGAGAGAGAGAGAGAGAGAGAGAGAGAGAGAGAGAGAGAGAGAGAGAGAGAGAGAGAGAGAGAGAGAGAGAGAGAGAGAGAGAGAGAGAGAGGAGAGAGAGAGAGAGAGAGAGAGAGAGAGAGAGAGAGAGAGAGAGAGAGAGAGAGAGAGAGAGAGAGAGAGAGAGAGAGAGAGAGAGAGAGAGAGAGAGAGAGAGAGAGAGAGCGGACGGTACACTACCTGCTTTTGGTGTTTTCTTTGCACTATTTTAACGAACTTACCAATAGAATATTCAACCTATTTAGACAAGGAGTTTCCAGCCAGAGGCTAGTTAGTTTACACTCCGGAAGGAAATAACCTCAAAAGCCCGTGTTAGACGTGCAGAGTGATGATTTGCAAGGATGGGGGTGTTTGACTGCTTGATAGATCATGCGCGTCACGTGATCCAGCACTACTGGTGGATCCGGAACTCGCGAACAAGGATGGCGAACTTGGGGCTATTCGCACTCTCCTCCCTCCCCCCCGAACCACCGAAGCGACCACCGTGTTTTCCTCTCCCCCCCTTCCCCCCTTTTTAGTTTTGTAGGTGTATATGTAATTTATAATTGATTTCTCTGTTCGGTGACAGAACTTGGTGACTAGTAAATGCTTGTTTGATGACGCAGAAAGTGCAAACGCACTTTTTGAATTCAAGGCGCTTTTTAAGAAGCGTTTACGATTTTATGAGCGGATTTTAAGGTTGAAAGTTCATTATTTTGGGGGGGGGGGTCAAAACCCTGAGAAGCCATGCTGTAAATTGCTGAAGATAAAGTTTGGAAAAAAAAAAAAACTTTGGTCATTCAATTGGTCCCCGTCCAATCGCCGTAGTTTGATCTTTCATACGGCTTTAACTGGACGTTAAAAAGGTCGATATTTTGTACGGCTTTAAATGGACATTATAAAATGCAACCAAGACTAAATCAATGCTACACTATCGCTAATATGTTTGCATGCGATTAACTGCTGCATTCGTAAGAAAGAGATAAACTAATGAGCCATAAGTGGCGTAGGCAGAAAAGAGGCAAAGGTGGATCAAGTAATTCACCCTTCTCTCTCTTTGCCCGCATTTGAAGTTTTAACTTCATGTAACTTTCGTCTCTATCTCTGTCCTTTTCCAACTCAAGACTTCAAATGAGAAGGAAGAGAGAGAGAGAGAAATCCTCCCTTTCCGCATCCTCCTTTGCAAAGAAGGAATAGCACAGTGATAGAAAAAAAAAGTAGAACGGATCCTCGGGTCTCGATTGCAGATTCAAATAGAATGGAGGTTATAATACAGTCGCAAGGTATCAAATTACCCTGATTAAATTCCAGATTAACTTAAATCCAGCCTAGAGATTTCCTGCTTTGCGGCCAGTTTTACGACTTCCTTTTAGTATTATTTTCAATAGCTTTCGTATAATCTGATAAACGAACATGTGAAAATAGGAATACTCATGATGCTATTTGACTGCGGTAAGTAGCATATTATTGTTAGAGTCTCTAAGTACAGGATTGTGCAAGGGATGTCTGTTAGGAGGCTTCATAATAAAGCTCTCCTCAAAGCTATTCGTGTGGAAAAATGGTGCCGCCTAATCCTGATGTGTAAAATTACGCAAAAAAGAAAAACGGTAACACTGTTTGGACAAAATAAAGAATTGAATGCACTTATCCGAGGGAAAAACACTATCTCCAAGTTAGGACTTCGAGGCGTATATGTACAGCGTGCGATTTGTTTAGCTTTCTCCATCTAAACCCATGAGAAAGATCGATCTGTCGGGTGTTCGGTGAACACCTTTGAGTTCGATTTAATACATGGGTTTAAACGGAAAACTGCAACGTTGCCAAATTGCACGCTACGCC
This sequence comes from Trialeurodes vaporariorum, assembly GCA_011764245.1. Classification (NCBI taxonomy): domain Eukaryota; kingdom Metazoa; phylum Arthropoda; class Insecta; order Hemiptera; family Aleyrodidae; genus Trialeurodes; species Trialeurodes vaporariorum. The sequence continues at coordinate 25,467,218 of VMOF01000001.1, read as the reverse complement.
GCCGCGTCACTGTGTTCGGTTCGCTGTCAGCCAGTGATTTATGCACCAACGATTGCATGATGACGTCATATTATCTCTGCACACCAAACAAACGACCGTATTTTGCCCTTGAAAGAATATGTTACTATTTGAACATTTTGCTTAGGCAGCTTTCTTGATACAATTGAAATGGCTCTTTCTTTGGAAAGATGTGCGGGGATTTTTGAAAATCGGTCTGCATAATCAAACTGCAGCCTTCGATATTTCAAACACAAAAAAAAAGTTCGCTCGATCTCCAGTTTGCTGCAGCAAAATGCTTTTTCGATGTCATTTAATTGAGACATCACTAGATAGGGATTGCTATTCGGAAACTTTTGACCATACTTAAAAAGTATGGTCAAGACTTAAACATCCTTAGCTTTACCATTTTAAATCAACCCCGTGCTGGCTTCACTTTAACTACTTTAAACGGCAAAACTAAGAATATTTAAGTCTTGACCATACTTTTAAGGAAGTAAATAATACTTAAAGTTAGAATTTTTTTTTCCAGTGTAAGTACATAAAACACCCTATAGAGTATATGACCACCTCCAGATTGTTTAGACTGTTCAGCTGTAACTGTGCTTTAAGCAGCATGCTACATGCGTGCACTTTTAGCGAGTAGCATTAGCTATTAATAGGTAATAATCAATATAAGTCGTCACCAATGGGAAAAATGTTTAGTTTAGGTTTAATGGTGTAGTTATTTTCCTACCCTTTCGCCTGTTTTTTGAAGCGATCTAGTCTGCCTTGCAATGAGTAAGAGAATAAGACAAAATTCCTTGCTGAGGCTATAAGACTGATGCTTGAATCAAAAAGTGTCTCTTTGTTTTCCTTTTTGTGCAGAAAAACGTATTGCTTTTCGCAGAAGAAAAAGAAGAAGAGCACAATGAAAACTTCTTGCGAGTCCCTTCCTTTCATACAGCATAGTCAATCTCCAACTCTGAGTCGCGCCCTATTAAGATACCCGTGTCAGATACTCCAAAGAGAGACTATAAGTTTTCTCTCTCTCTCTCTCTCTCTCTCTCTCTCTCCCTCTCTCTCTCTTTCGAACAGATGTTCTTAAAACAGATGGTTTCAATCGAGATAGTCGACGCGTTTATTTGCATTTAAATCTATTCTAAAAAAAATAGCTTGATCTTATAAAAAGGAGCCGGGAAAAAACGTACGTATAAAAGAGAGCATAATAGATTTTTCGTGGGTAAGAGAAGCTTGCTAGTCGCTCAGATGAACATCCATCTTAGCTCAAGACTAGAATTTTCACGACGAACGGCTGCTAATTTATTAAATGCGAGGACACAAAAAAAGAGGGGGAGAGAAATTAAAAGGAAAAGAGAGAGGTGAGAAAAAAGCTGTTGGGTCGATGCCAAACATTTTTTAACAAAGCTTTTAAGAGCCGCGAAGTGATAATGGTGTATAACAATCATCAAGATGCTTTTGCAGTTTGCTGCTTAAGCAGCGATTATTCCCACACTTAGGACGGGATGAAAGGGAGAACAGAGGAGGGACAGAGGAGGCGAGAAAAGAAAAGATTCTTTAGTCATAACCGTCATTTTAGTGACCCACTCTCGAAAAAGTTATAGGTCTTTGTTTCCTTTTCGGTATTAACGAAAGCTTTGTCGCTTTTTAAAAATAATCGCAAGGACGAGGTTGTTAGGAGTTGGAAGTTTCCATTAAGAGCTTTTAAAGGTAGACTGAGGAGTTATGCCGCGAGTTGCAATAATATTGTGCTGCATCTACGTCATGAGATAGATTATCTGCATTGGTTACGTAACAATGTTACGTCTTAACATTGCAATCTACGAGGGTGGATTTTAAAGTAAGTTTACCTATTTTTTTCTCTCAGAAAGTATCAACGCCAGAAAAAAAACAAATCCAGTTTTGAAACGTCCGTACTTTCAACTTTCTAACGAGCTTTAGTTTTTTAAATTTGGCCAACGCGTTGCGGGAATATCACGGATTTTCCCCACCCGTCTCTCCTTCAAACGTGCCCACCTTTTCACGCGCTATAGAAGACTTATGCGCTTATCTCTCTTGCTTATCAGACGTATCTCGGGATCAGATATCTCAATAACACCAGAGTGCATGTTTTTTTTTTTTTTACAGAATAAACTACTCTTCTACTGATATAATGGTTCAATTTGTATCGATCTTCAAACTTTCGGTCAGTACTGAAAGTGCAATCATCATGAATCGACGCTGGATTAACAGCTTGCGTCAAAACCTGGTTCATGAGTATGGGGAAAGAATTTTACGACGACTGATGTATACAGAAATTGTTGCACCGATATTAAAAATTCAAGAATCTTGCGGGTGACTACGTAAGAAAATGAGGTGAGATGCCTCACAACAATGTTATAACTTGTTTCAATAAAATAATTGCTCTATTTTACTTTTTCAAATCTTAAACTCATGTTTCCTAAGAAGCTCCGCAGCGCGTGAAAAGGTGGGCACGTTTGAAGGAGAGACGGGTGTGGAAAATCCTTGAGTTTTTCCGCAACGCGTCAGCCAAATTTAAAAAAACTAAAACTCGTTAGAAAGCTGAAAGTACGTACGTCCAACACGGAAAAAAAAGATTAGTGAAAATAACCATACGGATACCTGATTATGGCACCTGCTAGATGTTATGGTAAACTTGACCAGAAGTATGGTACATTTACCGATACTTTGAGTAAATTCGACATGCAATCAGGTAACATTACCTAGTACCTAGTCAAAACATAGTATACTTCTGGTTAACATTACCAAAACATCTAGCAGGTGCCAAAATCAGGTATCCGTATGGTTATTTTCACCTTAGTTTTTTCCGTGAAAACTGGGTTTTTTTCTCCTAGTATTAATAGTTCCTGAGAAAAAAAAAATATGTAAACTTACGTTAAAATCCACCCTCGTATATGGAGAGTAAAAAGATTGATTCAATCTTACATAGACGTCGACCGTTCTATACGTTCATTGCATTGTTTTATTTTCTCGTCTACGGACACGACAGGTACACTGGTACAGATCAATTTAGCACGACGTCTCAAAAATTATTGGATCCGAACGAATGTCCTGTCTCACTCGGTCTTACGTGGATTCCCGTAAGAAAAATCGGATCCTTTTCAAATTCAAATTCTTTCGAGTAAGCAACAAGTTCTATTAGATTTTATTACATACAATGGGTCTGTTGCAAACTTTTGCTACAGCGCTATATAGAGTGTTCAATCTCATTGAACTTCCGTACGTTCTGTACGGTGAGTGTTCAAGCGTGAGCTTGTCCGTCTCTGTCACATCTGTTCCGAGTGAATTTCCAAGCTTTTTTTCACGATGAGCGCGGAATCGAAAAAAGAACAACACCATGTCATTCATTATTGTTTTCTTCGCGGTTTTTCAGTGAAAAATACTTTTTTAGAAATGAAAGATGTTTATAAATACGATTGTGACATGGTGTTGTTCTTTTTTCGATTCAGCGCTCATCTTGAAAAAAAGCTTGGAAATTCACTCGGAACAGATGTGACAGAGACGGACAAGCTCACGCTTGAACACTCACCGTACAGAGGACTGAACAAGTTATTTCTTGTCGACGGTTTCCATGGCAACGCTTGCAACTAGCTACTAGCTACCAACATTGATGCTCTATACTGCCAACTTAATTCAGTCTCTGTAAGACCTCTGATTTTTATTTATTTATTTTTTTTTTCTTGAAAAAAAAAACCCCCACTGAAAATCCTGGAGGGGTACGTTCAACACGTCATTTTCAAAACTCTGTTAATCAGCGAATTTTTAACTTTAAGAGCTCTACAACGTCTCATTTTATAGGTAATTACTAGGACTTTAAGAGCACATAAACAGAAATTTGATAGCTGCTTCCGTTCGTTCAAAAAAACGAAAATGTGCAGTACTTTTTGTACAGCCTATGTATTTACATCGTGGCTACCTTCTTGAAGTTTCAATATCACGTCCCTCAAATCCTCTCTATCACTATAGCTCGTTGCAATGGCGTTCGCAGGAATTAGTCTCTCTCGCTCTTTTCCCGTTTGAGTGTGTGCACTAGAAAAGGAAATTATGTCAGCTCTTGTTCGAGCCCCTGTTTCCGTCCTTTTCTTTCTCACGTGTTCAAATGGGGAAAGAGAGAGAAAGACTAATTCCTGTGTACGCTACTGGCTCGTTGGCTGCTATCATTATTTTTGGAGGTTTTTCCATCAGTATCGACTACTAAATCGCTTATAGCAAAAATATGCAACAGCCCCATTGTTACGTTTTCACTTTTTTTTTATTAAGACGTTACGCAGATCTCCCCACTTTGAGTTAGTTGTTTCTTGTCTCTCCACCCTCATTGAAGCAAAGGGATAGGCGAATGATGCGAGATTATGTCAGCTCGTAGGAGCAAAAGATAAAAATAGTCGAGGCGTACACCAGAAGAAAACCCCGCTCACTAAGTCCAGGCACGAAGTCCCTTCGTTATGGTTGATGCGCGTCCATATTTCTTAAGTCTTGAGGGTTGATAAAGGGGCAAACAAATACACCTGGAGGAAATTCGGAGGGATTGTAAAAAAAAGAGGAAAAAAATCTCCTGCATTATCTCTCTCTCTCTCTCTCTCTCTCTCTCCCTCTCTCCCTCTCTCCCTCTCTCTCTTTATCTCTCTCTCTCTCTCTATCCCCCCTCTTCTCTCTTTCTCACTCTATCCCTCTAAAGTTAACGCGCCATGTCCGTCTGGGTGCGCATAGCCGCGCCTTGCCGCGGCAGCGAGGGTATAATTGATATGTAGATGTGGGCTGATTTATTTGAAAGAACGCAGAAGTTGCGAGCTGATAAACAAGAGGAAACTCTAATATCTGAAAGCAGAAGTCGGGATTCGGAGCAGTTAGTGTGCGTATCTTTTCGCGATTACTGCGCCCTCTGATTTATGTCCCGGGCACCAATTCGGTGGATAAATCTTCGGAAACTTCCTTGGAGGTGCCCAATTAAGTATAGCTAATTCTTCCTCTTTTCCAGTTGAAGCTCCTCCGTTCCTGATCGGATGTAAATTTTGTCAGTGGCACCGTAGCGTGAAATTTGAAATCGTTATATTTTATCCACACTGAAAAAAATTAATTGTTGTAAAGCAACAATTCAAAATTTGCTGATTTAATAAAAATTGAAAGTTGCTAAATCAACCAGGGGTTTCTGTTAAGTTAACAATTTATTTGTTGAGTTTACAAAAATAGTTGTTAAATTAACCACATTAGTGTTCTTTTAACAAAATAGACAATGTCAATTTAGCAATTTTAAATAGTTAAAAAATACAGAACTTAACCCAATTATTTGATCTAACAATTCAGCTTGTTATATCAGCAAAATAAATTGCTGATTTTACTTTCTAATTTGTTATTCCAGCATAAAAATTGTTATCTTTACTATTTGATTTGCTGGTTGGGCTGATTTAGCATTTGAGTTGTTAATTTAACAAAATTATAGGTTAGTTTAGCAAATCATTTTGTTTTGTCCTTTTTTAACTAAGGTAGGTGCGCCAAATAAGGCCACCCTTTTTTTGAAAGGCTGTAAAAACGGTGCAAATGGTCCTATACGTGCATGAAATTTGGCTTAAACGTGCTTTATACCTTTATCTTCAAAAATATGTAAGGTTTGACCCCTTTTTTAAACTTAAGTGCATGAAATTTCAATGTTAAAAAAATTGTGCAAGTGGCCTTATTAGGGCCACGGGTGCCTAATAAGGCCACATGGGTAAAAATTGAACCTTTGTGCATACTTGGCGCTATATTTGCTGGAATCAATTTGAAGTTAAATGATGTCAATAATCAGCTAGAGGAAAGTATGCGAAACAGGAATATGTATAGTTTTTTATAGATGAGTCAAGTTAAATTGAAGTTATGAATGAAAATGTACTCCGAAACTCAGTTTTTTTGTTGCGCAAAAAATCGCTAAATCCTTTGTTACTGACTGACAGCCAGGCGCCTAACACTGGGAGTTGGGGAGGTGTTGCATTCCATTCTACTCAGCGTGGAGACTCTGCGGAAGTCATAATCTGTGCACTGTGTGCTTTTTTACGATTTCTGCAACCGATTTAAGACGCGTGGGCTTATAAGGGTACATGACCTTATTTGGCTCACCCACCTAATTCATTTTTTTTTCAGTGCATTTAACCCAATTAGGACCACTTTATGAAGACAAATCAACGTTCGTTGGCTCAAATTAATTAGGTAGTTAAATATTATTACCCCACGGTGCTGATTTTGCATACACAATTAATTGAAGGCGCTCGAAGGAATATTATTTTTCAAACGCTAACATTTTGGAGTCACAACTATCGTGAATAAAAAAAACTAAAATTATGTGAGGTACTATGACTTTCAAAAGAAAATGTCCTGATAGAAATTTTCATTCTTCCATTCCTCGACGATTTTTAAATTTCTTTGCAGTTTTCAAGTATTTCAGAGTCCAACAACATTGAGCAACACTTGAGAGTATGCCTTAAAAAATCAAAAACTTTTTGAAAAATATTTGATAGCAAAATCAAGAACCGTTTCGATGAGAGGATTTTCTTTTGAAAGTCATAGTACATCTTGTCACAGTCAAGAGTATACTCGGTAGTGGTACTTAAAGGGTTAAGTCCCCGGCGAAAAGTTGAATTCGACGTGGTTCACCGCACATCTAAAGGTATCATCTTTTACATGATTTGAAACGGACAAAATGCAACATTGTCAGATTTAATGATACACCATTTTCAGTATGGTCTGAAATCTTCAAAAAGTGGCCAATAACAATCAGAAAGTGAATTTCTCACCAATTTATAATTTTTAAACTTTCAAGACCAATTTCAATCACAGAGAACCTTTTTGACGTGTAATTTAAACCTTGAAATGATACTGAAAAGTTTTTAAAGCTTAAATGTTTGGAACCGGTTCTTTTTGATGACGTCTTTTTCACTGATTTTTTGCCATTTTTTTTTTTCGATCTCTGCTAATCTAGAAATATTTTGAGGTAAAAATTCTACCTCAGGAATACAGAATGCAGGACCGGTCAAATAAAACTCAATCTTTCAATGTTAAAGAGCAGGATGTGCAACTATCAGTGGCGGCGCTTGCAACAGTAGCGGCCCGTGAGATTTGGCAACCATGCATTTTTCCCACTTAAACTAAGTAAAAAATCGATTCAAGCGGAGGCTGGCAGCCTCCTCGAGTTTCGATTGTTTTCCATGTATTTAAATGGGATAAAAACACTGTTGCCAAATCGCACGAGCCGCCACTGGCTTGCAAACCGGCAACGCAGCTTTCCTTCCATTTGATTCCGTGTAAAATATCGGTTCGAGGGAGTGGACTGTGCTGTGCACCCCCCCCCCCCCCCCCCAATGTTTTGACCCTTTCATGACTTTTAATGCACTAAATACAACGTTTCAAGATTAAACTCGACGTTACTGGCAACAATGGAGCTCTAAAAAAGTAAATAAACATGCGCCATGATTAAAAATCACGAATTTGACTCAAACCTTCATTTTAACCTCCTATTTTTCGTTGAAAAGTCAACATTTCATCGAGGTATAATCAATGAGCTATAACTTTAGAGTGGCAGCAGATTGGTCCACCTTGTGCCACACAGGGTAGAAGGAATCCCGGGAAAAAGCGGAATTTGGACGGCAGATTCCTGGCAGATTCCAAGGTTCGAGGTTAAGTTTTGTAGGTCGTTTCCAAGTCGTTTCCGGCGATGCTCGAGTTTGTTTACGGAACGACCGGAAACTACCTACAAAATTTAACCTCAAAATCGATTTTACGGCAAGGTGACAACAATGAACCAGCGGAACGTTCCTTGATGTGCCACTCTAAAGTTATTGCTCATTGGGTATAATTGGACATTGAAAAGAGCGGGGGTTAAGAATCAATGCAATAATACTCTATTCCGGCCGAAATCAGATTTTTCAACTTTTAATCCTCCTGGCTTCAATATTGAATCACCCACGGTCATCGAACATAGAATCGCATTGGCTGGCATAAAAATGGATCCAAGAATTTTACCATCTTTCACTGAGCCCATTTCAGCACCAGCACACACGGCTGTTAAAACAGGGTAAAAGGATGAGAGGCGACCACGTGACTTTCACACCAACTTCAGTCCTTTTCGAACACATTTAAAAGGGCGAAGAGAGAGAGATGGAGGGAGAAAAAGAGAAAAAAGAGTGAAAGAGAAAGAGAGAGAAAAGAGAGATAAAGAGAGATATGCAGAGAGAGAAAGAGAAAAATAAAGAGAGCGATACAGAGAGAGATACAAAGAGAGAAAGAGAAAGAGAGACAGAGAAAGGAAAAGAAAAAGAGAGAGAAAGAGGGGGAGGTAGGGAAGAGAGAGAGAGAGAGAGAGAGAGAGAGAGAGATGCAGAGAGAGAAAGAGAAAGAGAGAGAGACAGAGAGAGAGAGAGATACAGAGAGAGAGAGGGAGGGAGAGAGAGGGAGGGAGAGAGAGGGAGGAAGAGAGAGATATACAGAGAGAGATACAGAGAGAGGGAGGGAGGGAGAGAGAGAGAGAGAGAGAGAGAGAGAGAGAGGAGAGAGAGAGAGAGAGAGAGAGAGAGAGAGAGAGAGAGAGAGAGAGAGGTAGAGGATATGGAGAGAGAGAAAAAAGAGAGAAAGAGAGAGATCGCGAGAAGGGGGGAGGGAGACAAGTTCTTGGACCCACTTCTGATGCGACCGCGACAGCAACCGGCAAGTAGACGGAGAATCGGCGATAGGATGAGAAAATGCTCACACCGGAGAGAAGAAGAAAATATCCATATAACATGAGGAATGAGAGAATAAACTGAAAGCTTTGAATCAATCTTGTGTTATGACACTCGAACACGAGAAGTGTTTTATTCGAAACATAATGTGCTCACGCGCCCGTATGATTGTTCTACTTTATACGCAATCTCCCGATCCGGAGTTGCCAATTTGAGCAGAAAAAAAATACAAATCAATGTAAGGTCTCGAGCTTTTTACATGCTCAAACTTGCATCCATCAGTGCCCCCATCCCTACCACCGATTGGTAAGAGTGGTGGGGAAAAAAGAGAGACAGAGAGACAGATGGAGGGAGGGAGAGAGAGAGAGAGAGAGAGAGAGAGAGAGAGAGAGGGAGGGAGGGAGAGAGAGTGAGTTAGTGAGAGAGAGTGAGTGAGAGAAAGTGGAAGAAAGAAAGAGAGTGGATGCCTCCTTCAAATTTGAGCGTTATGTTCTCGGTTTTCTTTTTCCTATTCTCTGTCTCCCTTCTTTCTCTCTTTCACTCTCTCTTTCTCTCTCTTTGTCTCTCTCTGTCTCTCTGTCTCTCTCTCTCCCTCCCTCCCTCCCTCCCTCTCTCTCTCTCTCTCTCTCTCTCTCTCTCTCTCTCTCTCTCTCTCTCTCTCTCTCTTTCTCTCGCACACACGCACACACGAACACACGCGCACACTTACACAGAAACACATATATTTTCTCTTTCTCTTAATATGATCGTATTTTTCCCTTCTTTAATCATTTACGCAGAGACGTCACATTCTATTTTCGCAAACACTATATATTTCAATTTGAAATGTTCATATGCATTGCTCACTGATGTGAGCGAAATGAGGAAAGGTAATGTGTGATTGAATACAAAATATGATACTCAACGTGAATGTTCAGCGTTAAATTTCAACGAGCAAAATTCGTGGGAAAATGAAATGTCAGGCACAAGACAACTTTCCGAAATACTTCAATTATGTAAGACATAGTTCGCATAGTTGGCATTAGAGGTGGGGGCTTAAGCATTAAGCAACCTAAAAGGTCCGTAGTTTTTTAAATTATTTTTTGTTTCCTTACTGAAAACTGAAAAGTAAGAAATTCATGTACCTATACCACCGCACTTCTGATCCAACGACTGGTTATTACCAAAACTAAAAGTTCATCACTTTCAAGACCCCCCCCTCTCCCCACAACTTTGACCCTCAAAATCCGCCTGTGAGATCATCTTGAGGGGCGGCTTTTGAGGGTGTTCAAATTACGTGTATAGTACGGATTAAATTATACTGTCCATTTCTCATTTCCAATGCTCGCATTTAAAGACGCAATACGCGAAGTGTCACCTCAGCAGCGTTATCAATCACGCTACATTCAGCATTTTTGAATGCGTGGTGGTAACAAAGGGGGACATACAATTTGACGGCAATGAAATAGTGGTTTTAAACGGAAATATAGCACTGAACGGATCTCGCTGAAACTGCGACCCAGATGCGTAGTCAGGAATTTTTCGAGGGGGGGGGGAGGGGTCCGGGGTCCGTAAATTGTCAAGAGGGTTGGGGCCTAAATATAACAGTTTGGTAACATTTCTCTGAAAATGCAAAAAATTACGTTTCTTCATGGCAAATTTTGGTGTCAAAAGGGAAGGGGGGCGGGTTCCAGACACCCCCCCCCCGGCTTCGCCACTGCTGCGACCGACGTCGTACATGGGAATCACCCATGAAAAGTGGAATCTCTTGATACTGTAACTGGTTCACACAGTTATCATAATTCGCGCCTTCAATTTTTGAGGTATGCAAAACGAGCTCCGTGAAGTAGGAATAGTTATCTACCGCAAGTTTGACTCGAAGTGGGCGATATTACGTTCTAGCACTCCTTGCCACGGATTTCATGAGAGCTCCAAGGCGACGCGACGCGACGCACTGTAGATTTCCTAGTCATTTCCACCATTTTCCGGAACTAAGGCAATTTCTTGGAGGCTGTTAAATATTATTTATTTCACAATCGTATGTGCACAACTCTTTCTATGACAACGTAAATCTATTCCTTCATTCATTCCAACCTCTAAGTAAGGTCAACGTGCTATCGAATCAATTATTCTAAAAAAGCTTAATTCTTGGTAATAATGGATGAACATACATCAATGGGTCTGTTGCACACTTCGGCTACAGCGTTTTAAAGTATCAGTTCCGATGTAAAAAGCCGAGAAAATAACAATGGCAGCATCAGAAAACACTAAAATTCAGTAATAAACTCACAAATTGCGAAAAACACTAGACACTTTTCACCCCTGTATCTTTCCACCACGTGCACGATATTTCGCGAAATTAGCGCGGCACATTCAAATAAACACGGCCGACTGTCATCACAGCTGACTTCATAAACAAATAAACAGTAAACACTGACGGCGTCTGCTCGAATTCTTACGTTTCAATATCCTCAATTCCACACAAAAGGTTGTGGAAGGTACGGAAACCGATATTTGTGTCGAAAACTTATCAAAGTGAAACAATAACACACAGGAGTTTCAAGCATGATGATCGAAGTCGGAGAACTCCTGTGTTTTATTGTTTCACTTTGATAAGTTTTCGACACAAATATCGGTCTCCGTATACCTTCCACAACCTTTTGTGTGGAATTGAGGATATTGAAACGTAAGAATTCGAGCAGACGCCGTCAGTGTTTACTGTTTATTTGTTTATGAAGTCAGCTGTGATGACAGTCGGCCGTGTTTATTTGAATGTGCCGCGCTAATTTCGCGAAATATCGTGCACGTGGTGGAAAGATACAGGGGTGAAAAGTGTCTAGTGTTTTTCGCAATTTGTGAGTTTATTACTGAATTTTAGTGTTTTCTGATGCTGCCATTGTTATTTTCTCGGTTTTTTACATCGGAATTGATACTTTAAAACGCTGTAGCCGAAGTGTGCAACAGACCCATTACATTAAATAAATATATCATGTTCATGCTCAATTGTTGTTACATCATTACGTAACAGAGGCAAACGCTTCAGCAATGATTCAGAGGTGACGGCTTGCGTCAAAACCTGGTTCAGGACTATGGTGAAAGAATTTTACGAGGACGGTATACAGAAATTGTTGCACTTGCACCGTTATGAAAAATGCAAGAATCTAGCGGATGACTACGTCAGAAGTGAGTTGAGGTGCCTCGTAACATTCTTATAACTTTTTTCAGTGAAAAAAAAAACAGCTCTCTTTTACTTTTTCAAAGTCTTAATCTCATTTTAACTTTTTTCTGTGAAGCTTGGCAGCCCGTGTGTGTGGAAAATCCACGATATCTCCGCAACGCGTTGGCAAAATTTAAACAAATACAGCTCGTTCAAAAGCTGAGAGTATACGTTTGCTCCAACGCTGGATTTATTTTTTTCTATACCTTTGATAGTTTTAGAGGAAAACAATAGGTAACCTTACTTTAAAATCCACCCTCCGTCGTATAGCTGAATAGTCAAAACAAATCCTCTGACAGAAGCGTTTTTATATTTTTTAAAAAAAAGCTCTAAAAATGAAGTATTTCTAGAGCTTCATTTATATTTGTCAATTCTCTCTTCGTTTTGGACCTAACAAGCACGAAAGCGCAACTTATGAGTTCAGAGAGCAAATGCAAACCTCAAGAAGATTAAATGTCAAGATTTGGATTTCTAAGAAAAAGGATTCAACTCTCTCAATTCCAGGGATCGATCTATGGATTTGTAACGCGTGTCTAACTTTAGATGAGGAATCTAACCGCCCGCCGCGCCACGCCGCATCCGGGTTATAAGCCCGATGAGACTTCAAGAGTGCCCTTTTCTTAGAATTCAACATAATAATAGTATTTTTGAGATTTACCGCGATGAGGGAGCCTCATGTTTTATGGGTCCTTATTTCGGAGACCGGTCTCGACCCTACTCTCTCGAAGACTTGAAAAACCTCATCTCGCAGCGCCAAAGACAAGTGTTGACTCTCGATAGAGAATCTTCCACCTCCCTTTCCTCGAGAGAAGGGGTCAGAGGGGGGCACTTGGGGGTCTTGCGTGCGCGTTGGGACGAGACCATAGAGTCTTTGAGGATCGCGCGCGGATGGAAATAGTTGCCAGATCGTAAGTTTTTACATTGAAGTGAATCCAAAGTGTATCGGTGTCATAATGGGGCAGTTGCAAGGGTCTGAAATGCTGTGTTTTTTATGAAGAAAATGATAGTACTCGATGAGCTGAGAACAATGGTGCCTTCGGTTTTTTCCTAGGTGTCCCGGTTTCGGAGATACACACTCGTAAAGTTGTAAAAAATCGGGTGTGTAATGACGTCACTACGCGGAATTCCCATTTAAAACAATGTATTTTGGGCCAAAATCTCATCTCCGGAACAATGGGACTTAACTAGAAACCAAAGGCATCTTTGTTCTCAGCTCATCAAGTACTTTCATTTTCTTTATAAAAAACACAACATTTTAGACCCTTGCAACTGCCCCATTTCAAATCGGTCCAATTGAGCATGCATGCTCCGTGTAAATTTCAAGTCAAAATTTAAACCCAATGAGTAATTTTTTACCTTCAGTACTACTGAAAAATACTTTTTACCGAAGGGCTCCGCTGAATTTCGATATTTCTCATGCACCGCGGAAACATAGCCGGAAACGCATGATGAACTAATGGAAAATAACTTGTCGATTGTCGGTTACGCTGTCGTCGCTGTCGGTTACGTAACCGACTATTTCAAAAGTACTTAATAAAAACAATATTACTTGTTACAATAATCTCTGATGTTAATTTTTAAAGCAAATTACGGTAGTTGAATTGAATTAAAAATTACACGGCGGAACTTTACTGTATTACCTACCTTTTTCGTATATTTAAGTGCCGCTGACTAGGACCATTGGCAAATTACGAGATCGGATTTGTTGGTGAAAATCGTTTCCAAATAAAATCCATTTGCACAGATGTTGATAACTCCTGTTTAGAACGTCGGAGCGCGGTTGAGAAAATCGTAAGTTACCCAGTTTCACTTTTAAATAAACTTTTGAGATCTTGTAAAACAGTAAAATCCTTGCGTAACCGACGGACATTTTGGAACCGGGAGACAACAATTTTTCACAATTTATGGTATGAAGAAAAATAATTTCGTAAAAAAACGATGGTTTACACGTGTTCTACGGAGTTTTTTGAGCATTTCCTTGATCTTCAAAATTAAATTTCAGCCTCAAAATGTGGTCAAAAACTTAGGTTAAATACCAAAAACTCGTGTGGGGGACGCGTAACCGACGGACATTTTGAACCACAAAACAATTAAAATTAGTGTTTAAATAACTTTGAAAGCAATTATTACTATTGCTCCTCATAAAACTAAGTTCCTTCGACTTGAAAATCGAAACAACGAACCTATTTGATCTTTTTTAAAAATGTTATCTTCTTGGGACACCATTTGGCCCGTTTCGAAATTATGACTCATTGACGGTTTATGTCGAAAATCACGTATCTTGCATCAAAATAATTACATCGAAAAAAAAAAAAAAAAAAAAAAAAAAAAGATTGGTGGAATTTACCATCTGCATATAGCTGATTTTAGAGTTTGATATCTTAAGTATGATAAATTTTACCATCATATAATATGGTGAATGGAACGTAACTTGTGGTAAATTAAGATAACCTGTTGGTACATTTCACCGCAAGGTTAGGTTGCATTTACCATACTTGATAGAAGACTCCAAAATCAGCTCTGCAGATGGTGAATTCTACCTGTCTTTTTTCCGTGCAGGTAGACTCTTTCAGATTGTATGTTTTACACTGAGGTGTATCGATGGTTTATGTCGAAAAGCACTATCATAAGTGGCGATAGCCACCAGGCCAAGTCCAAAACCTCCGAGCAAGAAGGTGGCGTCCGCGGACACTTATTATACACCGATCAGTTCGTTTTTGTCGATTTAAGCGTTATATGATCTGTTGCCTAGGATTCCAAGAAAACCGCCCATTAAAACCCCATAACACCTGGTACTGTTCGATTCGTCTTGAGGTGTACATGTGCCGCTCTTTAATTAGATTTTCAATCGGATAAGTAACAACGGAGATATTTCCAAAAAACATCGATTTATTCGCGTTTTTTTTGCCTCTTGCCGATTCACTTTTGCGTTTCGCACCCTCGTTTTTGCGCACAGATAGCGGAATAACGGTAGATGAAACCCCCATAAAACCTGGTATAGAAAGATTCGTTAGGCTCTTCTGAAGGTTTTAGGCCAGGTCTCGTTGAATTTTGAGCAATATCAAGGAAGATAGCTTTAATTGAAATTAGCGTAAATTCAGAATTTTGCGTTTCGGCCGCTCGTTTTTTGCGCTCAGATTGCGGAATAACGGCAGATGAAACCCCCATATAACCTGGTATAGAAAGATTCGTTAGGCTCTTCTGAAGGTTTTAGGCCAGGTCTCATTGAATTTTGAGCAATATTAAGGAAGATAGCTTTAATTGAAATTAGCGTAAATTCAGAATTTTTGCGTTTCGGCCGCTCGTTTTTTGCGCTCAGATTGCGGAATAACGGCAGATGAAACCCCCATATAACCTGATATAGAAAGATTCGTTAGGCTCTTCTGAAGGTTTTAGGCCAGGTCTCGTTGAATTTCGAACTGTATTAAGGGAGATATCTGTGATTGAAATTAGCGTAAAATCGCCATTTTCCATTCAAACAGTCAACCGTTTTGCCAGATAGATTCGAGGAGCTTGCTCCGTGCCGTGCCAGGATGGATAGAGAATGAGAGAATTGATAGATTCCGGGGGGGGGCGGGATGCGCGAACTGTGTGCGCGTCGTGACTCGTGATGTGAACTGAGTGAATGAACTTGTGATCTGTCTTGTTGTTGTTCGTTTTATTATTACTTAGTGGTTTTCAATCAACATTATTATATTATATAGATTGTCTGTACATAAAATTCCTTCTATTTTGAATACTCTTCGATCGATTAGTTTATTCCTTAGTTCTTATTTTCTCGGCAAATCTTGGCAGATCAGAGGGCAACAGCACAATTTGACATTTGAGGTTATTCACGCAAATCTGTTTCATAATTTAAAAATATTATTGTTCAATCGTGGTTCAATACTTAAATGAAAGTGCAGTGATGTTTGTCAAAAATCCGCTCTTTGTAAGCATGCCATCTCCGGGTAACTTTCTTGGAAGCCTCTGAAGTTTCCAAAGTGTATTTTCAAAGAATTGGTATTGTTGTCTTGTGCTGTGCTTGTGCGCTTGTAGAAGTGTTGACAAATGCTGTCCGTACGATTATATATGATTTTATCTGTCGCTTCTGTTAGCAATGTATATTCTGAGATCAGGCAACTCCAATGAGCTCCTAGTCTTAGAATCCCTATTATTAGCAGATTGCTGTTTCTACATTGATCATCAACTCCTTCAAAGAGATTGCAAGAAGTGCTAGTTTGCTCACTGTTACAAATCAATCAAGTGTTAAACAAGTAAGTCTCTTTTCCACCTCCAACCCTTCTCTAACTCTCTTAGTGTCAAATAAAGGATACTATATAGTTCTTACAGAAGAGCTCACATTATCTGAGTATATACCGGGTTCTGACAAGTAGCGTTGCTCGCTATACTGAAGAACACGGAGACAAACTTATTTGTTGACAACGGGTCAAAACCTGTTCCGACGCATTAGCGGATATAGGGGGGGAAGGGGGCGGTCGCCATTCCCCCCTTCGTTCGGCCCAAAAAAATAGGGGAAAAGGAAGGGGAAAACAATGAGGAAAAAAAGGAAAAGGAGGTCTCCGGGGGGGGGTGAAAATCTCAGGTTAGCCCCCCCGTTCGCTACGGCTGGATCCACCAATGTGCTGACCAGCTGCAAAACAATGCCCGTTAAAGCAATTTTGCAGGCTACTTGCCACATTGCTACTTTCCAGAACACCTCTCTCATAATATGTGAGCTCTTGTGATGGTGTTAGTCAAGACCTGTGATAATTTTTTGTAGAAGATTAGAATTTTGGAAGCACTCTGATGAGAGATACTGTATATGTTAGGAACCAGAGCTGTTGCGTGCACTTTGGCAACAACGTAATACATCCATTTAAACCCTCGTATAAAGGGTCAAACTTTTGAGGATGCACAGTGCACTCCCTCGAGTCAGTACTTTACATTAGTTGGAATGGATGGAATGCGGTGTTGCCAGATTTTTACTGTTCTTGTTGCACAAACCAGTTCTTGTAAAACCTGATGAGCTATACCGTCACAACTCAAACGTTATTTTGCAATTTTACTTGAGTGTGTCTTTAAAACTGGGAGACCCAAGAGGAAGACCGTATTGAAATCTTTGGTTTAAGCTCACCAATGACCTCCGAATAATAATTATAACCACTAGTAAAGAATGATTAAATACATAGACTCGAGCTCTATTCCTTGGCGTAAAGACATCCGTGTTCTCAGCTCGCTGAGTACTAAGTAACTTACATTTTTTTAATTTTTAAAATCACGCATTACTGATCCTTGATCTTTTCAGGGTACCAAAAACAATTTAAACTTTAAGCTCTATACCTGCTGAATTTCAAATATTGTCGCTTTAATAATATTAATAGTGCAAAACTATTATTAGTAAAGTATCAGAAACAGTTTAGTATTTTGAAATTCTTTAAGGGAATTTTTTCCTCGTGTAGAATTGTCTTAGCTTTTCATCAGTGACATTCAAATTAAAGGGTTAGGTAAAGCTTAAAGAAGAAGATCATTGCAACTTAGCTTTTTTTCTACTATTGCTTGTAATAAGAAAAATAAAATGAAAAGAGGGGGGAGGGATTGCGCTTCCTATTTCATTCTGCTCTATTGATGTGCCTTATGATGGACTCAACTTTAT
Organism: Trialeurodes vaporariorum; assembly: GCA_011764245.1. Lineage (NCBI taxonomy): Eukaryota > Metazoa > Arthropoda > Insecta > Hemiptera > Aleyrodidae > Trialeurodes > Trialeurodes vaporariorum. Next base: position 25,449,685 of record VMOF01000001.1, on the reverse strand, counting down.
TATAATCATTGCTTTAGAAACACATCTTTGTCAAAATATCTCTTTATGACTGACCCATCTAAACCTCAACCCCTTAACATAGGAATAAATCGCAAAACCGGCCTGATATCTTTGACCAAAACTATCAGTAAACCTCAAGTAAACTCGTGGCGGCCAAGGTCCAAAAACTTCTCCAAACCTCTCCCTTTTACTACCTTCCTCTTTCCTACCTCAATCTCCTCTCTTTAAAAACTTTTCTTTCAAAATCTGTTATTTTAACCTTACCTGAGAGATGCATGATTGTGCGTGAGGTCTCTCAGATTCAACTTACAAACTAGCTGATATCAAAGCGACCAAGTCCCCTCCCCTCCCCTCTTCCCACCCTTTCTACTCCTGTGTTTCTTCTAGCCCCCTACCCCTTCAGATTTCAGCCTGAGATTTTATCTCTGATCTTCATTATTCCGAATAATTATTACAATCTGTTGGCTGCGCTCAACGCAAACCATTGCATAACTCATAAATTGCAGGCGCATGAAAGTGCAAAGGATTTAATGCCCAAAGGCGCTGATATCCGAAGAACCAAGTCTAATTTTTTTTACCCACTGCACCTTTCTTCTGCTTCCTCTTCTACTTCATCCTCTTGCTATAGTTCACCCACCAAAAAGAAAAACAAATTAAAAAAAAGTCAGAGAAACAACTTGGCGTTGACCTGCCAACTTAGAGTTTACTAACACCATATTAGCTTTTGCGGGTCAACGCCAAGTTGTTTCTCTGACTTTTTTTTAATTTGTTTTTCTTTTTGGTGGTGAACTATAGCAAGAGGATGAAGTAGAAGAGGAAGCAGAAGAAAGGTGCAGTGGGTAAAAAAAATTAGACTTGGTTCTTCGGATATCAGCGCCTTTGGGCATTAAATCCTTTGCACTTTCATGCGCCTGCAATTTATGAGTTATGCAATGGTTTGCGTTGAGCGCAGCCAACAGATTGTAATAATTATTCGGAATAATGAAGATCAGAGATAAAATCTCAGGCTGAAATCTGAAGGGGTAGGGGGCTAGAAGAAACACAGGAGTAGAAAGGGTGGGAAGAGGGGAGGGGAGGGGACTTGGTCGCTTTGATATCAGCTAGTTTGTAAGTTGAATCTGAGAGACCTCACGCACAATCATGCATCTCTCAGGTAAGGTTAAAATAACAGATTTTGAAAGAAAAGTTTTTAAAGAGAGGAGATTGAGGTAGGAAAGAGGAAGGTAGTAAAAGGGAGAGGTTTGGAGAAGTTTTTGGACCTTGGCCGCCACGAGTTTACTTGAGGTTTACTGATATATCTCATTACAGCAATCAGATCTACTATGAGCAAATTTATTATCTGGTTCCGTTGAAGATTTGCGGTTCGGAACTTTTCGTGGGACACCGAACGCTAAAGTCAACAAAACCATTTGTAGCCGAACAGGAGCGTTGTTTCTTGTTGTTTCTCACCGTTGAGTTACTTTTTTCGCCCCCACCTCAAGGAACGGGTACTGCACAGGTTTCATCCATCATTGCCGAGCAAACAGTTCGGGTGGGGTAGTAAAATGTTCAACCAATTGTAAGCTCTCTTGGGGGAAAAAAAAAAAAAAAAGTTGAAACATAACATTCATTTGTTGAGATCCATGATTACTCAACCACACGCTTCCTCATTTCCTCAAGATGCAGTACAAACGGTGAAACCTCAATAATCGCAAAGTCAAGGTCGACTCAAACTCTCGAATAGATTGTTAATCAGCCTCCAAATTGAGGAGTTCCTCGGTAAAAGGACGAGTAATGCAGTGATTATGCTCGTGCTCAAAATACCTGATATCAAAAGGTTATTACATGAGTATGAACTTCATCAACTTTTCGTAAACCGCGAACCGAACCGAACCGATTTTTGGCCGCGGTTCAAACCCCTGATATGACGTGTTCCATCGGGTTCTCTTCAGTGGCGTCATTTCAGGTCTTGCCTTATGAGAGGGAGCGAAAATCGGATGACCTCTTTTACTCTCTCACATTTAACGAAGTTAAAAATTGAGAAAATATTGTGATGGCGCCAGTAGCGTACACAGGAATTTGTCTTTCTCTATCTTTCCCCATTTGAACACGTGTGTAAGAAAAGGACGGAAATAGGGGCTCGAATGAGACTTCAGCCCCTATTTCTTTCCTTTTCTAGTACATACACTCAAACGGGGAAAGAGCGAGAGAGACTAATCCCTGCGTACGCCATTGGATGGCGCAGGTCCCTGTCTGTCTGTTTCCCGCACCTTAACTTTTGAACCAATGATCCATAAACGTCCATGCAGAAAAGTTGCTTTTAAATTCCTCAGGAGCTTTTTTTTCAAAATTTTAAATTGTAAGCAAGTTATGGAGGATAAAATAGGTTTCCATTAAAATCAATGGGGAATTAGTTAAAACAGGTAAACATGGGGGAAAATTGGAATGTTTCAAATATAGCTGTTTGAATTTTGATGAAAAACATTTTCAAAACCATTTTGCAACCAGCCTCCTGTGAAATCAACCCCTTGAGGGGGGTCTAGGGGTCTCCCCTAGAGTAATAAAGGGGGTCTGGGGATCTCCCCAGAATAATTTGAATGTCAGAAAGTGTTCGTGGAGTATTTCCTGCAGTAAATTTTTTTATTTTATTTTTATTTTATTTTTTTTTGCTTATTTTCCTTTTGCCTCTTGAATTTTCTGTGTTAACCAAAATTTTGGGATGTGCCAAACCTCACAATGACGCCAAATGACGCCAAATGACGCCACAGGTTCTTTTAATCATATAACGATCAAGCTACACGCTCTGAATGTTACATAATTAAAAAAAACCTAATTTTTTTCATCAGACTTTCACGCAATACTAATCTGAAATCAGGACTTTTGAGCTCGAGCACACCCTCTATTTTATCCACCCTATTATCAAAGATGTATCTTGAATCGGGATTTTTTTTTCTAAGTATTTTTTTTTGAACAACCCGGCAACCTTCAACCCTTCGATCGGAGGGATAACAATACACAATTTTTTGAGGCATTGCAAATGGAACCCTCTCGAAAAACCTGCGACCAAGATTTGAGACCAAAAAAAAAAGAAAAAAAAGAGAGGTATGGAAGTAAGGAAAGAAGGAAGTAGGAAGGATGATATGGGGACGGGAGAGAGTCTGGAGAGGGCGGGGGGGGGAGTTTGAAAAAAAAAAAGATCAGGATGGACGATGGATGATATTGATATGTACTCTCTCTTACATCGCGAAGCCCAGCCAAGCTCTGGCCATATTGATTGGACGTTTTGAGTGAAATGCAAACAAAAGGAATTCGGGTCAGCAACTTACACACTGGATGGAGGTGGATAAGGAGAGGCACAGGACTAGGGATATAAGGGATACCAGGGATAGGGACAGAAGGAATAAGGGTCGGGAGAGGAAAGCTATAATACCAGTAACGAGATTTATCTATCCTGGAGAATGTGTTTCACACGAGTGCGGCATGTATACGATGTGCTTGCTTCTCTCCCCCTCTCTCCCCCCTCTCATCTCCTTTTCGCTATTTTACCCCTCCTCCAAAAGGCGCGAAGGGTGGGCGGAGGGAGGGGGAGAGTTGTTTTATTTATTTCTGAACTTAGTTCTATTAACTGAAGACGCATCCGAGATTACATCAAATGCTTTTAAATAAATCAGTTACATCGCGCGTGTTTTTTGTTGTTTGTTCCTCCTCCTCCCCCTCCCCCCCCCCCCCTTAAAAAAAGAAGAAAAAAAAAAACGCGAGTCGATGTCGAAAGAAGGAGTGATTTTTTTTTTTTTTTTTTTTTACATTTGTGAACACCGTGTGTGTTTTGTAAAATCAGCTTTTCTGTGTCTTCCGGACACACTATAGCTACAGTCTCGCCGTGGGCCCGATCAAGACTCAAGACTGTGCACAATGTACAGGATATCCGAAAGATGAACCGTGACATCACTTGTAGAATCGATTCTTATGGATTTTAGTCAAAAGAAAAACAATTTTTAATTTTTAATTTTTTTGTTTTTTGTTTTGTTTTGCGTGAAACCATATATTCTAAAATAAATGGCGGCCAGTCGAGCAATCTGTCGTCCATCTAACGTAAAGGCATAAGTTGAAAATATGACAAGTAGACCTTTTTCAGCAATTTTTTTGGTGAAAGCGAAACAACCCAGATTTAGATCGCTGAGATAGGAGCCCACACTTTGAGATAGGACTTATCCATCAATTCAAATAGCGGCCTTCATACACTTTCTATCCTGCCAAACAAAGCAACTACAAAAGTCATAATCAAGTCTCTTCATCACTTTTAGGGTGTTTTCGCGCTTCCTCGGTAGCAGGACTTTCCGCTGACACCGATAACTCTCATAGGAATTGACTCATTAAAGCATTTAAAGTTACTATATAAATGTGTTACACTCTCGTGTAACGGCTATAGAATTTCCGTAAACGTAAAATCTTTGCTATTTGGGACAGCCAAACCGATAAATTTCTTTTTTTTCCGTGAAAGTGCGTGATTGAAAGTTCAGAAAGATTCGAACTTTCACACAAACACACACGCACACACACACACACACACACACACACACTCACACACACTCACACACACTCACTCACTCACACACACACACAAAAGTAAAAATAAAAAAAATTAAAATAAAAAAATAAAAAATAAATAAATAAAGAAATCCAGAGCACGACCAGGCTTTTCGACTGCAAGTTAATCCACCGTGAGTTGATTCACCGAAGTTGCCAGGACCTGAGAGTCATCACGCTGACGTTTTTTATACGGTTCTCGCGTGTGAAAAGGTTAAACTGTCGGGACGGTTTCCCAAAACTGTTTTTGCACACGTCGATCGACAAGTGTTTTCAATCGGATGTTGAAATTTAAGGGGGAAGGGAAAGATTTATAAAAAAAAAAAAAAAAAAAAAAAAAAAAAAAGCTTACTCGGCGAAAAGTCAATTGTGCTGTGCTCTCAGTCGGTGCTAGAGGATTAACAAGCAACACCTAACATCTGTTGGCAGCGTTTGTTGGTGAGTGTTGGGGAGAAATCTCGGTGACCGGTGCGATACGACGAGGCGAGGGAATGGCATGGCGGGGTCACCCAACGATGATGGCGCGATTTCGCAAAACTCCAACAGTCGTGACACCCCCGCGCGAACTGGAGGGGGTATGTCCGAGCACCCCTGGCAGCGTGGGCAGGGCAAAGCAGGAAGTAACCCACTTGACCGGTTATTACAAGCCATTGTTTATCATCAACTCGCATCCAAAAAAGTAAATAAAACGTGTGTGTGTGTGTTCATTGTTCGAAACTTTCGCGCCCGCCGTGGCAAGTAAATATCCAGTTACTCTCCAAATAAATTAAAACATTCCTCGGTTGGGCCGCGGCCCTCCCCCTTCCCCCTTTCCCCTTCTACTCTCTGTACCCCCTCTCCCATCCATCCGTTTTTATCAGGAACCAGAGATAAATTAGTTTTGACTTACCGTGACTGTATTTTTTCCCCCTTTACCTGAGCTCCAATTTGCCGTCAACTCGCATGAATCAAAACGCTTTCCCTTTACCGCAAGACAAAGGCTCGGGTTTTATTTTTTTTGCTCCCGCGCCCATGAAAAGTCAATATAACATCAAACAATAGCTTGTACAAAAACGTGGAAATGAAAGCCTTGCAAATCAGGCAATTATTCTGATAAGGTAACGAGCAGACCGCCAACGATTTCAAACAGAGACATTTGAATGTTGTCAAAGACAGGCCCTCCTACATGAAATGACGATTCTGTAGGGCTTATGAAACGTTGAAATGTAGGCGACGTCTAGCGTTCGTGCCATCTGGCAACGTCGTATTTCGTCCATTTAAACCCACGAAAAAGATCGAATTGAATACATTTTTGTGACCTAGTACAAAAGTGTGTAAACGGCAACGTCGTTTTTCGTCCATTTAAACTCATGAAAAAGATCGAACTTACTATAGTTTTGTAATCGAGTACAAAAGTGCATTCAAGCTGCAATGGAATTTATTAATTCATGGGTATCGACTAAGCAGGAATAACATATTTTTGAACTGGCGAAAGGAAGAGTATCAGTGAGAGGTTTTTAGAAAAAAAAAAAAAAACCGACTCAGCTAGAAGAAAAATAATTCCTATACATTCTAGTAAATGAAACGCATCAATATGTGAACCACTAAGAATCTAGTACATTTACCCAAAAATTCTGGTGTTAACATCAGAATACGGTCAAAGTATTTGAGTTTCCTCAACATTTTCAAGAACTATGTGGTACGAACACTAAAGAATTCTGGTAACTGTACCATCCTTCACCTTGGTTTGCACATCTTCGTTTGTGTTCATGCATTATTATTATTATTTATTTTTTCAAAGTACGCTTTCAAGGTAGATGGAGGGACAGGTATGGACAGGAGGAGGAGTTTAACCCTCTAAGGGCCACGTCATTTCAAAAGGACGCCACTCTTCCGTTTATATAGGGAAGGTAGTTAACTGTTCGTACTCTGGGGAGTTGGAATTGCCTATACGATACATTGAAGGCGCCCGAAGACATCTTATCTTGTACAATGTACATGTATTCATCAATAGTCGCGTTTATCCAGAATGAAGATTGAAACAATGTGAAGCTACTTTTTACCAGGGACTAGAGAAGAAAAACGAGTATACTCGGGCTTGGCCCTTAAAGGATTAAGGGGTTTTGAGCGAGTTAGTTCTCGGCGATGACGTAACACGTACACTACGAGTGACTTTTGCCATGCAATCCCCTACACCCTATACCGTCGTGACGTGGCCGTCGCCTAAGCTCATACACTTCTCACGTATATGCACGCTCAAATATTAGCTCCGCCTCCTGTCCACACCTGTTGTTCCCTCAATATACCTTGGTACGCATTTCAAAATATTTACAAACAGTTTTGTGAACAATTTTAAAACAAATGAGCCGTCTGTGTTTCAAAGGAACAATAAGTTGACATTGTTCAGGGAGCATGATAAAAAACAACAAATAAATATAATTCAGAGGTTCCGAGTTTGAATTTCGGCCCTGACAGTGGTGTTTGGTCTCAGATTTTGTCACTTTGCATCAGGGCTACCACTTCGTGAAAAACCATACGTATTTTTCCGATTGAATTTGGACTTAAAGTAATACATTTTTGAATTTCCCTCCGAAATTTTGGCAAAATTGCCTCGGATAGATTACAACTGCTTCTCTCATTTTTTATCATTCTTAATTCTTTCATATTCAACCCTTTTGGGAATCAATCTCTGAACAAAGCAGTGACCTCAAATTACTTTTCAAAAATTAAAAAAAAAAAATAAAAAATAAAAAAAAAAATAAAAAATAAAAAAAAAAATAAAGAACACGTGATTTGCTTTCAACAAACAAAGTCCAAAGTCTCAGAGATAACCCACGAAGAATCAATGAACAAAATAAAACCAAAAAAACAAAAATTGAACCCTGAACGAGTGTCTGAAGAAGTGCTAGTACAGTCTGCTATTTAAAGTGGAGTGAGGAGGGCTCTATTTTCAATACTTGTTCCCAGCTGATACTGATCTTCCGCTCGCTCAGTGACTTGTTATTTCACCAATTATTTTTAACGAGCCCATAAAAGATTTTCCGTAAAACGAAAAGTATACGGCGAAACGATCTGATCTCAGGTTGAAGCGCATCATCGCAAAATGAATGTAAGAGTTTGAGAGAAAATGCCAGGATGTAAATAGGCAGTCAGATAGAGTAAGGACATGTGCGCCCGCGGGGGCACTTTCAAACCCTCCCCCCCGGAACTCTGAACAATCAAAACTTTCCGATAAAAAACGAAAGGAACAAACTATTAATTGAAGGAGTGAAAGTTGACAAACTTTTTTATTAGTTTACTTTATAATGTTAAGCTTAAATTTGTACCATTTGGAAGAAAAAATCATTTTTTTAACGAGGAGGGGGGGGGGGGAAGCTGCACCATGGTCTAAGATCATCAAAAAGTGGCCAAAAATCATACAGTGAATTTCTCATCAATTTATCATTTATAAACTTTCAAGACCACTGGGTCTGTTGCAAACTTTTGCTACAACGATTAAGAGTGTTTAGATTAATGTAAAATTGCCTCAAAAGTCCATTGATGGCATCAGAAAGTCATAAAATGCAATAATAAACTCACAAGAGGCGTTCAATGGAATCCAAGATGGCGGAGAAATATCGAGCAATTTGTATGCATGCACCACGAACATTCAAGAATGGCCAACTTTGACAACCTCACTGGAGGTAGAGGTTATGTGTTTGTTTACGTTATGATTGGTTGTGGTCGATATTGTGAGGTTGGCTATCATTGGATGTTCGTGGTGCATGAATACAAATGGCTCGATATTTCTCCGCCATCTTGGATTTCATTAAACGCCTCTTGTGAGTTTATTATTGCATTTTATGACTTTCTGATGCCCACAATGGACTTTTCAGGCGATTTCACATTAGTTTAAACACTCTTAATCGTTCATTTCAATCCCAGGAAACACATGTCACAAGCAATTTGAACCAAGAAATGTCACTGAAAAGTTTTAAATAAATCTTAGAAGGTAAACAATTATCTTTGATTACTTTTTTTTCGATCCCGACATATCATATAGTTGGGTGCTATAGGTCCGCTGGTTTTGCCCATCATGGAGCGATTCACTCATAAGCTCAGAAATTTTGCCCCCCCCCCACGGAAATTTTTTGCGAGCGCCCATGAATAAAGAGGAATAGCCGATCGCGGGTGGGAGAGGAAAGTACCAGATGGGAGGGGGGGGGGGGTTCTGTGAAAGTCAGATCTGACCCGTTCGTTTAAACGCAGAGTTGTGAAAATCTCGGCGATATTTCCCGCTGGAAAGAACCGGCTAACTTGTTTACGCCAACTTATCAAAAACTTTAAAAACTCTTCGAAAACTTCAAAAACGCGAACGTTTCTCACGCTCCGAGATTTCGCAAGTTTCCATTTTCCTGTTTGCCGATTTACACTTCCGGCTTTACAAATTTCACGCCTGGCTCATTCTCCAAGGGTCTTCCCCTTCAGCAAAAGTATCGTGGAGGGGGCGGGGGCAGCAGGTCGTGCGAGAATGAAGCTTACAGGAGAAGAGGGTCCTCTGTTCCGCCAGATCAACAAGCCGAGCGTTTCCCGATGGATGGATCAATGCAAAAACGGAGACCGAAAATGTTTGACTTGAACGCATATATATCTATATAACACGGCAACTCGTATGGCGAAGGGCCAAAATAGAAAGGGGTGAAACAGGAAACAAAAAAGTGAAAAAAAGAAGAAAAAAGATGGTGTGAAATTTCAAGAAGAACAAAAGCAGGGTGAAGTAGTTACATTTGTGGAGAAAATCTGGTTAGGGTATTTACGCGCGGAGTAACGAAATGCAGCACACACACAAATATTCCAACGTGAGTGGCAAACTGCCCAGAAATCGAATCAAGGGTCCGCGCGAAGCTTAATTTGTGTGAAATGGGCAACGTTGCCGCGTCTGTCTTGAATGCTTTCAGTTAACTTGATTTCACCTGCAGACTGATTCTTCTCATCCGTCTGTCGTGAAGTCGTCACTAGCAAATCCAGGGACTTTTCTCTCGCTGTCTCTATGCCCATTTCGTCGGGTGTGTTGGAAGAGAACAGATGATGGACTGTCACGTGACTTTCGCACAATCTTCTATCCTTCTCTAACATACTCATGCAAAGGGACCGATAGAGGGAAGAACAATCAAGGCGTAGCTACTGTGGGGTGAGGGGGGCCACCCCCCCCCCCCCCCCCCAAAAATAAACTTGGGAAAAACCCCCAGACAACCCTTTAATATTCTAAGGGAGACTCCCAGACCCCCCTCAAGGGGTTAATTTTACAGCAGGCTGGTTGTAGAATATTTTTGCAAATTTTAAATAAAATTCAAAAGTTTATTTGGAATATTGCAATTTTTCCCTGTATTTACCAATTTTACACATTTTCTCATTAACTTGAATGGAAATCTTTTATCCTCCATAAATTGCTTAAAATTACAAATTTCGAGATAACAAAAAAAAAGCCCATCTGAGGAATGTTAAAAGCAACTTCTCTGAAAAATTTGGATGCATATGGACCTTTGGTTCAAAAGTTATGCCGGGATACAGACAGACAGACAGAGAAAACATGGAGTCAACTTTCATGATAGAGGTTTTGACGAGGAGCTAACTAAGCATAGACTTGGCAACGTTGCGAACGGATCTTATCGTGGCGTGAACTCCTGCCCCCTAAACACATATGCAAACTGTTCACGCTCCAATTGTACTGAAACCGTTTCGGAATACTTCGCGTTAATCTTAATAAGAGGTGCATTAAGGATTAATCTCCTTGCGTTCATTTTCCGTCGGAGGGGTAAAAAAGTGCTCACAAATACTCTAATTTCATTAAAGCGTTTTGTTCTAACGTTCTTTGGCGGGAAATGTTCCTCTTCGGCGCTCTTATCAGTATGTGCCCGGCATAATACACTTGCTCAACACTTATTTGCGGGTTGAAATGGTTTTACTGAATGATAAAAACCAAAGACTATATCATATAGACGGAGCAAATGGCAAAGATTCTTGAGGCAAACTTTCGCACCAAAATGGAACAACAGGCATCAGCTCGCTCAACAGTTACATCAAAACTTGAATAGACCTGTTAAGTGTGACGTCACGATAAAAAATGGATCCAAACTAATGTTCCATCTCACTCGCTCTCAAGGGTTTTCCCATAAGGAACAGGTTCCAAATTTTCAAATGCAACTTCAAGCTAGTAAACAATAAGTTTTTTTCAGATTTTATTACACCATTGGATTCCACGTTTCTTCAAGTATAACCACGTGTCAACCTCATTTTTGTAACATCACACATTAATGGGTCTGTTGCATACTTTTGCTACAACAATATGGAGCCTTGATTCGTATGTAAAATTTGGCGAAAACAACGATGCGTACATTAAAAACGTTCAAAATCCACTCATTAACTCAGGAAATCACTTCAATTTCTAACAGCCCGCGCTACACTAGACACTATTTGCACCGGTATACTACTATACGTAGACTGAACCACCGTGCATAAGTAAACAACATCGTAACTACAAAATGATGGAATTCCGTTCTAAATACATGAACTATTGGCTGCATTTGCTGCCTACTTTTCGGTTTATCAAAGATTACAAAATAATATAAGAAATGTACGCATCTAAACGAAACATTCCAATGTTTGTAAGTTCTGTTCATGTTTACATAAACGAGATGGTTCCATCTATGTAGTTATAAGTCGGTGATATAGTGTCTAGTGTAGCGCGGGTTGTTTGAAATGGAAGGTATATTCTGAGTTAATGAGTGGATTTTGAAAGTTTTCAATGTGCGCATCGTTATTTTCGCCGAATTTTACGTTATCAACAATGTGTCATATTGATGTAGCAAAAGTACGCAACAGACCCATTTACAATCACAGTTATATCGAAGAAAGTCCTATGCTTTGTCCTTATCCCACTCACAGTTTCTTATGGGCACAAAATCCTAGGATATGGGCTCATCGGCACCATCACCTTACGTGTTATACCTCGAACAAGCTTCGATACGAAGAGAGGTTAGGATGATTGAGTGTCATGGCGTTGATACGCCCATAAGAGACCGTGAGTAAGACAAGGAAAAACATAGAACATCTTTCGGTATAACTGTGATTGTAAATTCACTTGTGATCTTTCAGGAATTATGTTGTAGTGAAAAGATACTTTAAGGTACGTGGCATCTAATGTGGCAATAAAATTTGAGAAAACTGGTTAACAAGCATGAATTTGCATTCGAAAATTTGGATCTGATTTAGTATGGGAAAATCCATGAGAGCGAGCAAGATAGACTTATTGGTCTGGATCCAGTTTTGATCGTGACGTCATCACGAAACAGGTCTATTGGGAATCTTCCTAGGCTATATTCCGTAAAACTGGTGACAAACGAACCAACGTAATCTTGAGAGTGAATGTAAAAGTTGCACACTATTGCCAATTTTGTTAATTATATTTCAAGCTTTTTTTAGTTTTAATGTTATACTTTTGTCAGAATAATGGTCATAAAATAGTGTTTAATCAGTCTTTGATCCCGATTCGTTTAAAAGTAGTAAGTTTGTTTCTGGTGTTTTTTTTTTTCGTTTTTTTTATCACCAGTTGAACATCTCACCCTCGATTTTGAACAATGGACTCGCCCGCGTCTACATTTTGTAAGTTTGTTCACTATTTCCGCACAAAAATTGTAATTGACATTTTCGAACAAAATATTTCCTTCAAAAATTAGGTCTGGCAACGTTGCTTACTGAAGGTGAACTCCGTTTTGTGATCGTGTCGGCCTCAGGTGTGATTTGGGAATGTTTTGATAAGATTGTGTTCAAAAGATAGCAACTCTATCTAATAATTCGTTGTGTGATTGAGAGGCTGCAAAAGCAGTGGCGGCGTTCAATCTGGCAACAAAGTTTTCTGTCCATTTAAACTTATGTAAAACAATCGATCTTCAGAAGGAGCAATTGCGCCCTTAAGATATCGATACTTTTGCATAGATTTAAAAGAAAAAATTTGCATGGTTGCCAAATTGGAGGAGCCGCAACTGTGCAAAAGAAACACCGATTTTTGACGTTTTTTCGCCGAGTTTCACGGGACTCACGCATTTCTTCGATACAAAGGGCATTATCGAAAATTCAGCGGATTCCTTCGGTAAAAAGTATTTTTCAGTAATACAGAAAGTGAAAAACCACTCAGCAGGTTGAAATTATCCACGGATTATGTCTGCTTTATATTCCCGTTTTGAAATTATGACGCACCTGTATTTATTTACCTTGGAACTATATTGTATGTACGATCTCTATTTCTTGTGAAACGAAACAATTTTTAGCTAGAATACGACAGGCAAGTCCTTTTTCTGCAAAAACTGATTTTATTAAGTTCAATTGTTACCATGCGGAGGGATTGCGCGTCTTCAGCTGCAAACAATGCAAAAGAGAGAGAGAGAGGAGAGAGAGAGAGAGAGGAGAGAGAGAGAGAGAGGAGAGGAGAGAGAGAGAGAGGAGGAGAGAGAGGAGAGAGAGAGAGAGAGAGAGAGAGAGAGAGAGAGAGAGAGAGAGAGAGAGAGAGAGAGAGAGAGAGAGAGAGAGAGAGAGAGAGGACGCAAAAAAGCAAAAAATACACAATGCGACTGAAAACACATTCGTAGATCTCAACGATAAACGTCTCTCCCGCAATCGTTTTAATTTTCACGTTTTTCATTTTCAGGGATTTACAACCCTTGAAGACAATATTGAGAAGTTTCTCCATTCACCGGAGCGCTAAACCGGAGGAGAAAAGATTGTGGATTGCGTAATTTTCGTGGTATGAAAATATACTGCAACATTGAAGTACAATAATCTTTTCTCTACCCGCGATTCTCTATAGTGAAGTCTATAACGCGTCTATAATCCGTCGTTCACTCTTCGCACAACATCGACAATCGTAAGCCAAACAAAAATAGAGACATAGGGTTGATGAAAAACATCTGAGATAGTGAGATGGAAATATTACGACGCAATTCAATTGTTTCCTTCACTTGAAATCAAGTTTTGAACAAACACGAACTGTGGTGAAGCGAGGAAGGGAAAAAGGGAGAAAGTAAGTACGAATGGCTCACACAAAGGGAAAAGGTAAATATGATTTACATGTCGGTTCCAATGTGTTAAGGAGAAGAAGAATTTTTTTTTCTTCTCTTTCCTCTCAGAATATAACACGCAAGTGATAGAACGTATGTATGCGCGGAAACAGCTCGCTGAAGGGAAAGAAATGGAGCCGTAATCTCTAGCATCTTAAGCTGGGCTCTACCGCGGAAGGATATTTGAAGCCGCGCAACTTAAATTGTATGCAAACATTTGCGCGACGTTTGTAAGGAAACTGTTTTTGGCGAGGAATGAAACCGAATCGATGGGTGGGCGGGGGGAGGGGGGAGGAGGGTTGGGTGCATGAAATTGTTATACTAAAGAAAACGCGGTTATTGTTTACAATCTGGGTTTATCTGCCGCGAGGAGTTCCTTGATTCAGTTTTGTAAATATTAGCATAAAATGATAGAGTCACTTGGAGAATCGTAATTCGAAAATGACCTTATGCGATGTATTCAAACATTCCCTCGCTGGCTCCTCTGGAGTAAAAAAGGGTTCCTCATAGCCCCCACCAGATTGCGCGGGCGGTGCAAGTGTGGGTGGCATAAACAATAAACACATACGTATGTACCTTTATACACAGTGGCTACGACTCTGTTTGTCCGTTCGTTCGCTCGTTTATTTGTTTGTTAGTTTTCGTTTGTTCGTTCGCACAGTTTTTGAGTGCATTCCTTCATTGGGAGACCTTTGAGAGAGTTTTGACACCTCCTTCTCTCTCCATCCCGTTATTCTACTTACTTTTTCCGTGTCACTACCATCCCTTTACTCCGTGACTTTTTCAAGGGAACGGATTTCTTTCATTCTGTTACTTTGCAATCCGCATTCTCTCTGCTTCACTTTCCAACGTTTTATCTGCGTCTATAAATAGCTCCTTGAACCCCTCGATACTACTTGTTCTGGTTCAGCGTATTTTGAGTGTCTCTGAAAAATATTCTAGCTTAAGGAACATAATTTCATAGTCCCGTAGTTTTTAGAGCTTCATTATTTTATACGTTATGCATTTTACAGTGGCGGCTCGTGCTATTTGGCAACAATGTCTTCGCTCCATTTAAATCTATGTTTAACAATCGATTGTTGGTGAAGCTCTGCTTCTCTTTTGAATCGATTTTTTTACATACAATCTAATGGAGGAATGACATTTGTTGCCAAACTGCATGAGCCGCCCCTGGCATTTTACGACTTGTACTGTAGCAAATGAATACACTTCGAATACGTGTTATGACCTTCAAAAGAAAGTTTCCTTATCGAAACAGTCCTTGATAACGTCAATCAATCCGCCTTTTCAATCAAAAGCTTTGACCGATTGAAATTTAACCCTTCACTGCATGATTTTTTTTTTCTCAAGCAAATGTGGATTTTTCAATGTATTAGGTGGTCAAATACATGGGAAAAATAGTGAAAAAAATAATTTGACGGTTTTTCGGTCAAAATTCTCTTTTTTCTATTTTTTACTCATTTTTTAAAAGTGATATAACACCATAAGAAATGGCGGGAATTTTTTTTATTTATTTTTTTTTAAAATTTTCAATTTTTTTTTTTTTTTTACTTTAATTGGATTTTTCAAAAAGCCAATGCCGGAAACTTTATAAAAATAATCAAAATGTGGTCAGTTTGGATACGGGGGCAAATTTTCCCCCTGACATGATTTCGATCACGAACCCTTCACTGCATGATGTTTTTTTTCAGCCATTTTTTTTTTTTTTGTGTGAGCTCAAAACATACCTTCTCCCGCGTTGACACACCATGCGCCGAAGGCATATCTAAAAACCTGTATTTTATATGAGCGTTTGAAGAATTTGTTCCACCGGTGGAACCCCATGCAGTGAAGGGTTAAAGTGCTCAATAAGGCCTATTTACGACTGCTTAAATTTCAATCGGTCATAACTTTTGATTGAAAAGAGATTGATTTGCGGTTTGTACCATTTGTTTGAATTTTTTAAGGCCTTTCAAACCATGTATCGTTCAATCTTAGACTATCTTCCTATAGGACTTACTTTTGAGCACCCATAATTTTCAAATGGCCGCCATTTTGAAAGTAATGATTGTAGACGATTTTGCATTGCGCCATCTTATTCTCCTCTGCAAGGGCTTTTGATCGATGTATCACAAGTCATACCTTGCTATTTGACTTTTTTTTACATAGGGGGGCCCAAATGCCCCCAAATTTTGGATTCGAGGTGGGGGCCTTAATAATAATTCAATTTTAGGTAGTATGTGGCACATCAATCGAAAGGTCTTGATCTCTTCTTTCAGATGGTCTTCAGTTGTTTGAAAAATATTGAATAGTGTGGTCACAGTGGCCGATTGAAAATTTCCCCCTAAAAGGGCCCATAACCCCGAAAATTGGGGTTTTCTGGAAAAATTAATGGGACCAAAAATGTTGGCAATGAGGTGCTCTTTCAGGATCTGAACTTATTTTGGTACCTTTTGTAGGCTTTTTTCCAACAAAAATGGAAAAATGTGTTTCGAACCCCCCCAACCCCCCCCCGGGGGCCTTGGGGGGTTTTGAAAATATTTTCATTGAATTCCTTGGGGTCAATTCCCTATGTGACTTTTTTGTTTCAGCTCTCAATTCGCAGCCGTTTTTGAGAAAAAGTATATAGACGGGTGGTCTGGGACACCCGGTATATAAAATCGCTGTGGTACCGTCCGTACCGACTTTTTTCAACCATATCCAGATGAGCTAGAAACTTGAAATTTGGTGTAGATATTCCTGACAACCACCCCTTTAAGAGAATAAATCCAAATTTCAAAAAAAAAAAATCACGGGGAGCGCCGCTACAGCCCATTTTGTCGATATTTCAAGGCAGAAGGGGGGTGGAAACGTCCTCCGCTGATACCCTCTTTGCCCCTCGCCTTTGGGCTTCATCGGTCAGAAGATTTCTTCAAGGTTCATTAAGTGGTTGAAAGGAGGCTTCTGATAGACGTTTGGCTTCGGAATGCCGACGAAGAGATGTTTGAGTGAGTGGGAGAGAGCGAGGGTGCAAGAGAGTTAGAGAGTTACGGGACTCGCAGGGTCCGAAGACTCATAAAAGTGTCCAAATCCGTTTGACGAGGGTATCTAAAAGAAGTGACAAGGTATTGAGGAAGAGCGGGAGGGGGATAGAGAAGAGAGGGGCTCATTCATAACCTTAAATACATTGGAAACATTTGCAATACTGGGGGATCGGCAAATTGAAACCCCCTCTATAAGTGTCAGTGTATTTACAATCAAAGGATTTTTGAGGAAATTTTGGGCGTTTTGTTGAAAAATAAATTTTAGCCCCCCCCCCCTCCCGGTCGCAAAAGATTTCTAGATCCGCCACTATTTGCAATCAAAGTATCAATAGTTGTTTCATTTTGCCTCAAAGATCCTTAAAGATCAAATAAAAGCAAATTAAAATCCAGAAACGGAGGGAGGGGGGGGCTAAAATTTGCTTTAAGCTCTAAAAGTGAGAGGGGCTATCACGTGTCTTCCAGCCCTGTCTTGGTTATTTTCAAACACATGTGTTTGAATGGACGAAGATATAGCAAGGAGAACAGGTCCTGGCTGCGGCTATGGAATTGACTCCGGAATACTTTATTTTTCCTAAAAAGTTCCTCGCGTGCTCAGTATTTTTCGCTGGAAGCTTCTTCAAATTTTTGAAACTATAGGTCCATACGGAACTTTGCTTTTCCAACACAATAAAGATATCGACCGACGGGAAAAAAAAAAAAAAAAAAATATTGCAATACGTTGTAATGATTAATGGCATAGTTTTAACTGCAAACTTTCGATACTTTTCAAGAAAATAAATGGGGGGGGGAGGGGGAATTAAAACCCACGAACGTCTTAAACCTCCACACCTACTAATCTATACCCCTAGAATGCTAGACGTGGAAGGTGAAACGGCTAGTTATTAATTTTTTTTTCAATGATCTGACTTAGTATTCTAAATCTACATAACATTTCCGTAAAATTCACTGTAGTTGATGGTTCCCAACTTAAAACTGGCAGGGTCAAAATTTAATGTGAAAATCATGCAAAAAAGGGTCTGAAATTCTCGATAGATTCAAATTTGAGAATCGATGAAAGTTGAGCAATTTGTCAGCAGATCTAAAACCCATCCAAATGGCTCAGGGTGAATCTGTATGACAGTGATAGAGTTTTGAATGGAGTTACGAGGTTTTACCCCCCCCCCTCCCCCATGTTCAAGACAAATTTAGCCAAAATAACCGATTCTACCCCCAATTTTTGAAGATTTTTCTCTCTTTAGAATTGAATAAACTTTATAAGCATCTGGAGAAAAGTATTTCGATTATTTTCCTGTAAAGAGAACTCATTAGGACATTTTTGATATTTTTATTCTGGATTTTACGATATCTGATAGTGAGCGTTTGGCGTTAATCGCCCCGACAATGCAAAATTATAACGACTAATATTTTATTCTCTACATTTTTTGCTGTGTTATTCGTAATTCTTGGTAAGAAACAACATGACCTTAGCTTTTTGTATTTTTCGGCTTCAGTAATACTCAATAACAGGATAAATTCAGCAAAACGCCTCAAAATTCTGTATTATATGCAGCGTTTCAAAACATCAACATTGTTACTCCACCAAATTCTCTATAATGGATGCAATGATTCGAAGCTAGAGGGCGTTATTGACTCGAATGACTGCTCTGGGGGAATTTCTGGACCAAATGGACTATTTTCAAACTTAAATTCAAGCTTTATTGTGAAAAACAGAAAAATTGAGAGTTGGCAAGAAACGGTCACACTAAGGACGAAGGGGGGAGGGGTGTGCGTTTGCACCCCAGCACTTTAAATTTCTATAAAATCGACAGAAATTCATAAAAATTGATGAAATTTGGTGATGTGTTCTAAGTATCCTAACTTAAAATGTCATGAAGTCCCAAACATTTTTGAGCAGTTTTGACAAAATGGCGTCAAAAAAACTGGCCTGGGGTGCAAACACAACCCCCCTCCCCCTTAAGGCTCACAAGGGTTAATAAAAATTTGTAGATTTTCAATATCATTCCATGGAATAATGATATTTACTCACTCAAATAATGCCCAAGGAATTTTGGTCAAGGAAATTCGAGGGACACTTTTACCAGAGCAGCTTATTGGAAATTCTTGGCCAGATTCGTCGATTCATCAACATTGTAGGTTTCTCTCCATGATTAAATTTCAGAAATGTTTCAAGGAGCGAGTTCTCACGCCTAAGAAAAGCATTGCTTCGAACTCAATGAGGGCGAAGAGAGAGAAAGTTCCGTTATTCTTTCGCACTTAATTTATTAAGACTGCAAAGCTGAAAAATTAATGCGATGGAAGAGCCTTGGATTTTTAACTCCCCCCCCCCTTTATCTCATCGCGAAAACCGCCGTGTCTCCGTTATGAGCCGTGCAGCTTCTCCAAGATTGGGTAGAGAGAAGAAAAACAAACTGCGAAGAAATTTTGATACATTTTCTCGCCCGGTTTCAGCGAAAAACATAAACTACCGAGCTGCATCGAATGAACGCACGGCACTCGAGAAGGGATGTTGTGGTAGAGCAATTAACTTTCTGATTCAATTTAAAACAATTAACTTGAGCTTTAAAATCAAGGTTGCCAAGTGGAACCACTAATTTCAGTAACCAACTAAATATCGTCCGGAAAACTGAATTTCTATGGAGGAACAAAACAAAACTGTTTTGAATCCAAATATGTGACACTGGTTGTTTCAAAAATGTTGACAAAAATTATAGAAGCGATGCCACGAGCTCAATTTTTGACAATCCGATGAAAATCTTTTGACAGTTGACACGCTTCCGTTAGAGGAGCAGTTTTTCGTAAAGAAAAAACAAAACAAAAACAAAAAAAAAAAAAAAAACAATAATGAAAACCCTAGTTCCACTGAACTCTCAAGTTTACTCTCTCGGTAGCATGTATGTATACTTCCTAGAGTTCTAAAAGAATCTATTCTAAATTATCTTTTCATAAATATCATTCTTATTTATAGTTACCGTCCGACAATTTTTCAATTCTTTGGTTGAGCTTTGGCTTCTATCTGGTTTTTCAAAACTGTGGTTCCTGTAATCAAATGCAAGCGTATTATCCGCAAGTAACAACCTCTTTCCCCCAAATATTCGCGTGCTATGTCAAAAACGACGAAAACTTAGATATATATGCGACTAATACCGGTATTTTTAAAACAAGTTGTTGTTTTAAGGCAGAAAGAGTCAGAATGTCTTTAGCTCTCTTGGTATATTATACTATATCATAGAATTTGCAAATGGCAAACTCAATAAACAGGTTAATGTTGGGAATGAGCTTAATAGGCAGTTTATATTTAATTATTGCCACAGGATTAATTATTTAAAATTAAAAAAGAAACAAAGGCGAGAAAATAATAAATAAATTTAACTGCATACGTTTCGGCCGGAATCTAGGCTATCTTATATACTATGTATACTTATATACTGTATACAGGTACGCTATAATGTGGCATACGGAGAAGAGAAAAATGGGTTAGGGCTCATAATCAAGAACGGGGGGATATCGCCTGTTACCTTCAGACCACAATTTAAATGTATCATACATGTGTCATGAAGCTATCAGGTTATTTGTCTTCATTCCGGATAAACGCGATTCTCGATGTAATTAGACACTTTCAAGATAAGGTTTCTTCGGGCACCTTCAATCCGACGTATAGGCAATTCCAACTCTCCCGAGTACGAACAGTTAAGTACCTTCCCTTTATAACACTGTGCAACAGCCTGTCTGTCCCCCTGACGAAACCTATTTTTCTCGATCCCATGGGTGTTAAAACGAAGGAAAATCGCCGTCAGAACCCCACATCTTGGGCGGGAGGGCTAAAAACCCGCCATGTTTGAATTTTCGCCAATTTTGCATACCTTTGATCGATTTTTCCAATTTTTCGGTACAAAAACCAATCGAACAAAAAAATCTAATTAATGCATCGGAAAGAGCATTAAATTTGCTACAAATCCGTGTAATCAGATTCATTTTACTATATTTTTTTCTTTGGAATAATTACGCATATTCCGAAAAATTACCCTCAAAAATTGCCCAAAAAAATCGACTTTTCCTCAGTTTTTCCCTTATATATTCAGATCCAGAAATTCAATGTCAAATCCGTTTTCATAGTCTTAAAGCGCATAAAATTTGCTACAAAATCACTAAAATGATCATCGTTTATTCAAATATTTGGCGTCGTCAGGTGCCATACAATGAGTGCTCAAAAACGTCAATTTTTGCAATTTTTCTCCTCATATAGACTACCATTGAAACCCAAATCGCTCCAGGTCAACCCTATGAGAAGAATGCACCACTTTTTTTTTGAAAATTGAAAATATGGTTGATGGGAAACAATAATTGAACACCTTGGAGCCCTCTGCTTTCCGAAAAACTCCAGATTTTGAGAGAAATCATCTTTTTACATACTTCGAAAGAGCTGTCAATTTTCGCCAATTTTCTCTCGTTTTTTAATGCGGTGTTACCTACTACGCCCAAATGAGCAAAGTTCGCAATGATTGTGCAGAGCTAGACTTCGAATTTTTTGCTCTCCTCAGTAAAGTACCGTATCTTAAGGGTTTAAATTTGAAGGTTTAAGAAGGCTTTTCATGTATTGGGTAATCGGGAGTTGTGTTAGGCTCAAGATTAGGTGGCCCTGAAAAGGGCTTTTTTGAAGGGAAAAAGAGATGGGTTGTTTCATCTCCCAAAAGGAATGGGCTGAGCATAAACAATTTTCATTTTTACAGGGATATAGAGCGATGCGTAGGGAGTTTGAAAATGCTCATATTTTGTTTTAGCCCCCACCCCCCCAGAAGGGGGGGGGCGGGTGGGGCAATGGAAAAACAATTTTTGGCCAAACTTTTAAACGCTTACAGATAAAAAATATTTTTGGCTGCCTAGCAGATAGAGGTTGACTTTAAAAATTCATAACTCGAAGACGGACGGTTTCCCGAAATCAATCTCGTGGACTCGTTTTAAATGGGAAGACAAAAGATTTCTTTTGGGCGATTTTGGGTTTTTCCCCCGTGCAATCCGAATTGAGAATTGTAAAAAATCTGATTTTTGAAATTTTTTAAATTTTGAAAAGGCAATATCTTGATGAAAATTGGAGGCTTTACAACTTGTTACCCGTGTTATACATCAACAGACAGGTATTTCAATGATTCTTTCTTTTCAAAAAAAATATTTTGTTTTCTGTAAGCGTTTAAAAGTTATGGCCAAAAATTGTTTTTCCATTGACCCCCCCCCCCCCCCCCGTTCTGGGGGGGGGGGGGCTAAAACAAAAAATGAGCATTTTCAAACTCCCTACGCATCGCTCTATCATCCCTGTAAAAATGAAAATTGTTTATGCCAGCCCATTCCTTTTGGGAGATGAAAAAAAACCCCTCTCTTTTCCCCCTTTAAAACAGCCCTTTTCGGGCCACCTAATCTTGAGCCTAACACAATCCCGATTACCCAAAACATGAAATGCCTTCTTAAACCCTTTAAATTTTAAAACCCTTAAGATACGGTACTTCACTGAGGAGAGCAAAAAAATTTGAAGTCTCTCTGCACAATCATTTCGAAACTTTGCTCATTCGGGCGGGAGGTAACACCGCATTAAAAAACGAGAGAAAATTGGCGAAAATTGACAGCTCTTTCGAAGTATGTAAAAAGATGATTTCTCTCAAAATCTGGAGTTTTTCGGAAAGCAGAGGGCTCCAAGGTGTTCAATTATTGTTTCCCATCAACCATATTTTCAATTTTCAAAAAAAAAGTGGGCATTCTTCTCATAGGGTTGACCTGGAGCGATTTGGGTTTCAATGGTACTAGTCTATATGATTGGAAAAATTGCAAAAATTGACGTTTTTGAGCACTCATGTATGGCACCTGACGACGCCAAATATTTGAATAAACGATGATCATTTCAGTGATTTTTTGTAGCAAATTTTATGCGCTTTAAGACTATGAAAACGGATTTGACATTGAATTTCTGGATCTGAATATATAAGGGAAAAACTGAGGAAAAGTCGATTTTTTTGGGCAATTTTTGAGGGTAATTTTTCGGAATATGCGTAATTATTCCAAAGAAAAAAAATATAGTAAAATGATCTGATTACACGGATTTTGTAGCAAATTTAATGCTCTTTCCGATGCATTAATTAGATTTTTTGTCGATTGGTTTTGTACCGAAAATTGGAAAAATCGATCAAAGGTATGCAAATTGGCGAAAATTCAAACATGCGGGTTTTTAGCCCTCCCGCCCAAGATGTGGGGTTCTGACGGGCGATTCCTTCGTTTTAACACCCATGGGATCGAGGAAAAATAGGTTTCGTCAGGGGGACAGAGCAAAACCCAAATTTTGTTGCACAGTGTAATCGGAAGAGTGTCGTTCTTTTGACTAACCGCTACTTCGATTCAATTATAGGCTATTACAACTCCCCCGAGTACGAACAGTTAACAATCTTTCGTACATAAACGTAAGATTGACGTTTTTTTGGAATCAACCCGTCCTTAGAGGGTCAAAATATACCTATAAATAAGTCGTTTTGGCACTTATGCCATCTTCCGGAAGTGGGAAAGGGAGAAGAAAGAGGAAACAATAACAATACATCTCAGTAAAAAAAAAAAAAAAAAAAAAAAAAAAAAAAAAAAAAAAAAAAAAAAAACAATCATAAGCAAGTAAGAATGGTGCAAAAGAGTAAGAAAAGCAAAGTATAAGCCATTACGAAGAGAAATGCGGAAGGAAAAGAGACAAACTTAAAAGTCCGGAACAAGTCAGATTCATTCAAATCAAGAGAGTAGAAGAATGAATATTATAAATAATTAACCTCAAAAATTGGGAAATTCAGTAAAATATATCCAAGGAAGAACTATTAAAGCAAATTTTATTTAGTAACCATATTGATCAATGGTCACTTCTTAAGTGACTAGGGTTGGGTTTTGAAATTACGGTTAATTACGGGGGCCAATCACAAACAAGGCACTTCAAAATAATGTTCAAAATGTTAATGCATGTTTAATATTTTTCACATGTTCTCTCCGGTTACTTACTCATCCGGTCACTTTTCAGGTAACCCATTTCGGGAGGTAGGTTTCGAAAAATCACAACCAAGCGGTTCCCCGTCACTTTTTGTTACGGTACCGTACATTATCGTACGTACCGTATCGTCTTGGCTCACTTTTCAGTGACCGAAGTAATACGATTTTGGTCACATACTGATTTTCAAAGCCTGGTCACTAAATAAGATTTGCCTTTAGGTAGCAGTTACTGATAACGGAGAAGAAAACTGGAAGGGAATTTAATTTTTTTTTAAAGAAAAAGTCGTGCGGCATATACATATGTTGGCCAATTGCCAATTTGTTTAGTTTATCTTTGATACTACTATGAAATGCGTTGCTAACTGCATCAACATATTCGGGAATAACAATTCATTCCATGACCTCAAAGTTGTGCGATTTTTAAAAAAAAGATTTGGCAATTGAGCTCCCATTAGGGGCTCTGCTCTTTCAGAATTCGCTCTAATTTTGTTTCCTCTACTTTCTCCTAACCCCCCCCCCCCCATTTTTTTCGGCTGGCGGTGCGGCGCGTTAAGAAAACTTAAAGAAGTTTAAGATCGCGAGGGGATATGCGCGTTCAGCATGCGCTTTCATAAAATTACTGTTTTGCATATGTTGAGGGGAGGGGAGGGGCGGAGTGGGGACGAGGGAGGGGGAAGAAGCTAATTAAAAATAAGTTTGTGAGATATCTTAGAATACAGAGGGAGAGAGGGAGGGAGGGAGCGTGGGCGGGGAGTTGCAATGGTGGCGCGGTAGAATGGCGACGTGACGGGAGAAAGTTTCACTTTTAAGTTTATAGATAAATGGAGTTGAAAATTAAACTTTTAGTGTATCATCCCTTTCCGCAGGCCGGGGGGGGGGCTGCGAGCCATGCTTTGAATTTACTCCCGGGGTATAGAGAGGATGAAGGATGAGATTGTGGAGGGGGGAGGGATAGGGTTGGAGGAGAGGGTGCAGGAGGTGGAGGATGGAAAGTCCGAAAGAATTTTTTCTTCCCGCTCGCACCCTTGAATGTCTGAAGACGACTCGCTGATGCTGGAGGAAGGTGGCGAGGTGGCACTGGCGCAACCAGGATCTCTTCCATCTCTCTCATTTCCCATTTGAATGTATAAGTAGGAAAAGGGCAGAAAGAGGGGGGTTTTATCCCGTTGTCCATCCTTGTCTAACATACATTTTTTAATGGAGAAAAGAGAGAGATGAAGCAAACTCTCGGTGCGCTACTGCGAGGTGGAATGGTGAATGCTGAGCGTGGCATAAGGCTCGCGTTTTTTTTTTTTTTTTTTTTAAGAGCAGACGGCACGCGGCGGTGTCATTCGAGACATCTGGTATCCCTACTCATCGTCGTTAAAAAAAATAAATAAAAAAATATAAAAAAAAGAACTTGGAAACCGCTCTCGAAATTAAAATTTTTCATATTTAAAACAACACCCTTCGGCAAGGGCAATCAATCGGTGATCGTTCCACCTTTCCTTATCGCCCCCCTCCACCAACAACGTAACATCAATCGAGTCTGTTGCAAACTCTCACTTTCCAGCGAGTTTATTTCGCGCACAGAACTCTTTCAGACCGGAAAAAAATTTAACCCGCGGGAGACGGAGTTAAAGTTTATTTGCATAAAATGACTTCGATCTCATCAAAACATTCCGATATATTTTGTTGTAGGTACTGGCAGAGCCACTAGTCTTGCGTCGACGATTCGACGCAACCCGCACTACGTAGACCGAACCTTTCTCGGTCTCGAGAGAACAAAAGAAAAGAAAGATAAGAGATACGCTTGTAATGAATGACAAACGTCAACGATGTTGAGCGTTCATTTAACGTGTAGTGTGGGTTGCGTGGAAACGTCCACGCAGGACCACTGACGCAACCAGGATCTCTTCCATCTCTCTCATTTCCCATTTGAATGTATGAGAAGGACTGAAAGAGGGGGTTTTATCCCCTTGTCCATCCTTGTCTAACATACGTTTCTTAATGGAGAAAAGAGAGAGATGTAGAAACTCTCGGTGCACTACTGCGCAGGACTAATAGCTCTGCTAGTACATTATGATGGAAATGCAGAGACATCAGAGACTCGCAATAAACGCTTTTATTTGCACGAGTGTAATGGTGGCATAGGGCAGTAATAATAGGAGATTCCTATCTTAATTTCGTTACATAATCTTTGCTGAAAAGGGTGATTCACAGAACATCAGAGCAGTGATTCACATCGGATGAATGGCACCGTGACACACTGAAAAAATGAAATTATTAAAAAAGCAATTAAGTTTTGTAAAAATCAGTAAAATAAAGCACATGCTAATTTTACTTGTTATTTTCGGTAAATCCTACTAAACGTATGGCTAATTTTACGATTTGAATTGTAAATTTTGCTTAAGTTTTAGTAATTTTTCTATTTGGATTGCAAATTGTTCAATCTAAATAGTACGTATTACAATCCAAATCATTGTGACTTTTGCATATTACATGGCTGTCTTGGCGTGACAGCTATACGACTTGCAAAAATTTCAATGCTTTGAATTGTTAAATTTACAATCCGATTGGTAAAGTTTATGATCCAAATTGTAAAATTAATCAAAATTAAGCAAAATTTACAATCCAAAACGTAAAATTAGCTGTATGCGTAGTCAATTTTACTGAAAATGGCTGGTAAAATTAGCCTTTGCTTCATTTTACTGATTTCACAAATCTATTTTTTTCAGTGCATCTAGAGACACCGGTTGTCAAATGAAAGTCGTCTTTTATTGGCCACTTCTTGATATTGTCAGATGGGAATCTTCCATTATTACTGCCCTATGCCACCATTAAATTCGCGCAAATAAAAGAGTTATTGAGTTTAAGAGTGAATTTTGGAAGTTTTTAGTGCTGCCATCGTTATTTTTGGAGGTTTTTACACTAGAATCGACTATATGCAATCCAGAGCTGCCGATTTGCGTAGATTCAATATGGCATTTTGAAATTCACCAAAGGTTCCACCGGTTGAGAAAAGATTACAGAGTTTAGTTCAGTGTATGACTGTAATGCACAAAAATACTATAATCCCGAGCCTGTTTCATATTTCCTTATAGTGTATGTGATGCACTATGGTCTGAGATCGAAAAAAAATGGCCAAAATGAGTCAAAAATAGTCAAATATAATAAAAAATCATCGTTTTTGACTTTTGATGGCTCTGCTTTTAAAAATATTACACTAGGGATGATTCCCACTCTCTCATTCTCACTATGCTGAAGTCAAACTTGTCAGATCCCCTCTTCTATATCCAGCGTCTTCCATCTTTTCTCAACCGATAGAGTTGTCGATAACTTTGAAAACTTGCGGATATTTTAATAATTTAACGGCGTTTCCACCGATTGAGAAAAGGTTACAGAGTGTTTTAGTGCATTACAGCTATACATGCACTGAACTAAACGCTGTAATCTTTTCCCAACCGGTGAAATCTTCGGCGATTTTCGAAATGCCATTAAATCTACGCAAATTGGCAGCTCTGATGCAATCGCTTATAGCAAAAGTGTTCAACAGCCCCTCTTGAGTATTTAATAAATGTACAACAATATTGAATATAATTACCTATTATATGTAATAAAGTTTCGAACAAGATGAAATATCAAGAATATTTATTCGACAAAAACATTAATAATCCAAAAAAATAGAATTACTGTAGGTTTCCCTATAGAAATCTTTAACAGCTCCATTTCGTAATTTTTCAATGTGCTCATCGTAATTTTTGCTGGTCACTCAAGAACTAACGATTCAACCGCCGCTTTAAACAGCAAAAGTTAGCAAGTCGAGCCACATTCCTTTTTCCTGGACATGAAATTGTCTCTAATGAAGATGGCGTGGGTTGTCGGGATCCCCTGGTCAAAAGTCGGTTCTCGTTTGAAAGCCTTTAATTTCGGAGAAAAGCTAATCACGCTACCGCTTTCGGGTGATAATCGTTTAGAGTAAAAGGTTTTCAGAGGGGAGATGATCGGGGTAATTATGAGGAGTCATCGTTGCAGGAAATAGGACACCGCACGTTCCCAGCGTCCTCGGTCCTCGACGGTCGCCAGCTTTAAATAAAATGTTACTGAAACTGCTCGCTTTTGACCGGAGGCATAGTTGCCGCACGCACCTCGCTCACTCATGTAGAAAATTTTCAGACCCAAAAATCCTACTACTTAACCCTTTACTGCATGGTTTTTTTTTTTTTTTTAATAACATAATTTTTTTTCAGTACAATTTTGATCCTTGAGACAGGGAAAAATAGTGAAAAAATTCTTTCCATTATATTTCAATGGTAAAGAGCCTGAATATTAATTGTTCCAAATATGGCCTTACCCGCATTTAGGTATCCATGCAACTGAAAATAAAGTTTTCAGGCTAAAAAAAAATGAAAGTAGTAAAAAATAAGTTAGTAAGTTTCAATAGTTGTTTTTTTGTATATGGTACCCCTGCGTTACTCCCAAACATAACAATGAAAATCGGAAAATCTCTATCAGATTTTCAGTAAGCTATTTTCAACCACTCTGCACGTTCTCTATCCTGTGCTGCGCGCTCTAGGACAAAATCGACAATTCTTACTCGTTTAGTATCTGTTCCACATGTGACCCACCATGCAGCGACAGTACAACTCAAGTCCCCTACTTTTAGATAAGGCTTCAAAGTAATTGTTCCAGATCTGGGCTCATCTGCGGTCAAGGGTTAAAAAAAGCAAAGTTCCAATTCTATAACTTTAGCTCCACACGGCTTTGTTGTAGGCAAATGAAAGTATGAATGGGGCTCTTCTAAACTTTTGCTGTGAGCAACTGAATAGTCCATTCTGATGTAAAAAAAAAAAAAAACAGCAAAAATCACGAAAATCTCACCGAGAAAGTCTGAAATTCAGTAATAAACCTACATAACTACTTTAATGGCAAGATCGTAATGGCGGTTCGACGCAGGTATCATGGGAGATTCCTGTCTATGATGTCAATTTCTCTACGGAAACACAGATATATGTCTCAATTTAAATAGGAATCTCCCATGATACTTTCGTCGAACCGCCATTAAGCTCGATTCTGAGAGTGAATTTCGTGGTTTATTAGGTGAAGTATAGGTGCTCATCGTCATTTTTGCAGGTTTTATGCAAGAACCAACTCTTCAATCCCAATTTTGAATGCACCCCATAACATACCAAAAAAAAATGTTTCCATTGGCTCTTATAGGAGTTTCCATTCCAATTTTACTATCGTGTGATGAAAGAGCACAATGGGGCAGTTGCAAGGGTCTAAAATGTTGTGTTTTTTATAAAGAAAATGAAAGTATTTGATGAGCTGAGAACAAAGATGCCTTTGGTTTCTAATTGTTTCCCATTGTTCCGGAGATGTAATTTTGGCCCAAAATACATTATTTCAAATGGGAATTCCGCGTAGTGATGTCACTACGCTCACGATTTTTTACGACTTTACACGTGCGTATCTCCAAAACCGGGACACTTGGGAAAAAACCAAAGGCACCATTGTTCTCAGCTCATCAAGTTCTATCATTTTCTTCATCAAAAACTTAAAATTTCAGACCCTTGCAACTGCCCCATTATTGACCAATGATCATTGCCCCTCAAAACTTGGACTTTCACTGACTGTGAGTATTTTAGGCAACGAGCAATATCGTAATAGGGAGGATTTATGGGACGTGGTTTTAAAACACACCAAGGAGGCAGCCAGTGGCGAAGCGTAAAATTTGGGAACAATGTATTTCCTCCATTTAAATTCACTAAAAAGTCGAACGCTTTAGTCATTGGCGATGACTAGGCATTTCGACCTTTCTAATGTGTTTAAATGGGGGGGGAGGAACGTTGCCAAATCGCACGCCTCACCACTGGAGGCAGCCATGATTGAAATCTCTTCTGAGGGCCGATCATTTACTTCATCGTTAAACCGATCGATAAGACTGTCTATGAGTGATGCTATTGGTCGAAAAGTGTAAAACTTGGCTGTTGCTATGGTAACCACCGTTAAGAGTCTCGTTTTATAAAGGCTACTCATAAGTAACCTTTAAAAAACGGACACTATAACGATGGTTACCATAGCAACAGCCAAGTTTTACAATTTTCGACCAATAGCATCACTCGTATACAGTTTTATCGATCGGTTTAACGATGAAGTAAATGATCGGCCCTCATAATCAGATTGCCCATATGCTGTCACACTTTGGGATAGGTCTTAAAACATGTATTAGCCTCTCTATTGGGGTATAGATCTTGATTTTAGGGCAATAATCTTGGGACGAGTCCGATCTGGCACCTTTGCAAATATTCTTGATGTTGCGGTCGAGGCACTTTTGCTCTGTCACGTTAATTGCACGGAACTTAGAATTGGAAACGTTCAGCTCGTCGAACTTTTCAATCCGTATTCTACGATTGTTAAAGCGAATTTTCCTCTGTGGTAAAACAATAATCTGCGCTGGATGGTTAAACTTCCTCACCGCTTATCATATATTGAAATTCCTTTCCTCCGAAAGGTGGCAGACGTGTGCTTCTATAATGTTTCCGTTGATGATTCACGGTATGTCGATCTCGATTTGTGGCCTTGGAAGCTGATCTTTGAAATTCCAGACTTTTGAATTGACTGGACAAGAATGGAAATAAAACTGTAGGAAATACCCCACAAACATTTTCTCACACCAAACTTAATTGAGGGACCCCCAGACCCCCTTATTATTTCTGAGGGAAACCCTCAGACCCCTCTTTAGTATTCTGAGGGAAACACGTAGATCCCCTAAACCCTTTAAGAACCGGGTTAGTTCACAAGAGCACCACTCTTCCGTTTATATGCGTAGGGAAGGTAGTTAACTGTTCGTACTTGAAGGAGATGGAATTGCCTATACGACAGATTGAAGGCGCCTGACGAAAACTTATCTTGTAAGTGTTTTCATTTAGCCGGAATGAAGACTTTTCAATAAGAAATAGACTATAGAGGAGAAAAACGAGTATACTCGGGCTTGGCCCATAAAGGGTTAAGGAGCAAATTTTACTGAATAGGCTGGTTGCAGAATGTTTTTGCAAATTTTAATCAAAATTCAAACGGCAATATTTGAAATATTTCAATTTTTCCTTATGTTTGCCAATTTTACCCATTGCTTTTGAAGGAAACCTCTCATCCTCCATGACTTGCTTAAAATTTAAAATTTTGAAAAAAAAAAAAAAAGCCCCTCTGGGGAATAGTAAAGCAACTTCTCTGCAAAATTTGGATGTATAGTATGCATATTTGGTTCAAAAGTTCTGCAAGGATACAGACAGACAGACATCTGCGCTGTCGCAATACTTCCTCGATTTCTAACTTCGTTAGAGTGAGCGAATAAAAAGAGAAATAATTAGTGGGCGCGAGTCAAGTGGTTGCCAAGTCTAATTAAAATACGAAATGTTTATAAATCGGGCAGTTGTTGAGCCTCGGAAAACCAACTATGCATATTTCTCATTTCGATTAGACGTATGGTTGTCCAGAAAGCCTAGTTTGCCTATAGTCCCTATACTCGACTGGATTCCACCAATCGCTTTTTCCACTCTTACCCAGTTTATATTTAAAAGCAGTACGGAATTTCAAGGGTCGACTTCCCTCAATAATCCTTCACGCTCACTGAATTTACATGCTTCATCGTTATGAAGAACAATACAGAGCGCCGATAAATTAAATTTTCCAATTTACGGTGCAGGGAAAATACGTTTTCTTTAGTTTTATCACTCAAATTCAAAAACCTATCTCGCGAGGTATATACGCAGGTTTCGAAAACTGTAACCAGGCTAAGGAATTATAAACCAAATATGTTGAGTATCCTATTTGATTGAACAATTACAAAAATTCCAAACCCTATCGTATCATAAAATATCCTTCTTATAACATTCCGTGGCTTGGTTTGGTTGGAGGCCTCTCCACTGAAGTTACAGAGCCCACTACAATGGAGTTGTTGAAAACTTTTGCTACATGCTTAAAAATAGTTGTTTTGGATGTACAACCCTGTAAAAATTACGATAAAAGCGCACTAAAAAATCACGAAATTCACTTTCAAATTCATAAAATTCTTTCAAACGCGAGATCGTTAAGGCGGTGAAAACAGCTTTTAACATTATGATCATTCGATTTCCCTGTCTCATTCACATCCGTCATCACGCAGGTAGAGATCGTTTCAGGAGTGTAGGCGCACCTAGATCGATAATCTTTGGAATTTTTTAACATTATTTCTCATATTTCCGAATGAAAATTAATGGACATTAATATGAGCGTTGGCTTTTCATTGAGGAACGCTTTAAAATAAATAGTTAAAAGTTAGAGTTAAGTCTTATTTCAATTTGAAGGAAAGACAATTGAAAATTCGCTAAAGATTATGGTTTAAGTGCGTCTACACTTCTGAAACGAGCTACTCTCTCGACACCACACGAGAAATAGAAGTTTACAATGGGTCTGTTGCAAACTTTTGCTACAGCGCTATAGAGTGTTCAATCTCATGTAAAATTGCGTGAAAAGTCCATTGGTGGCATCAGAAAGTCATAAAATGCAGTATGAAACTCACGAGAGACGTTTACTGAAATCCAAGATGGCGCTAAAATATCGAGCAACCTGTATGCATGCACCACGAACATCCAAAGATAGCCAACCTCACAACATCCATCACACCCAATCACAACGTAAATAAACAACATAACCTCTGAAGCTGTGAGGTTGTCAACGTTGGCAATCCTTGGATGTTAAAGGTGCGTGCATATAGATTGCTCGATATTTTACCGCCATCTTGGATGTCATTAAATGTCTCTTGTGAGTTTACTATCGCATTTCATGACTTTCTGATGCCACCAATGGAATTTTCGGGCGATTTTACATACGATGAAACACACTTTATCGTTGTAGCAAACGTTCGCAACAGACCCATTGAGGCAGTGGCTGCAATAACAGCACATTAACATTGGTTATGCTCGTTCCGAGTAACTGACATTGTGAAAGCGTGTCGATTTATTTGGAGGTGCTTATCTGATGCTTTATTGTACGTGTATACACGCAACAATAGCGAATTTCCTTCAATGAGTACTCATAAAACCAATAGTGCGCTCCTCCGAAGAAATCCTCTTCTTTTACAGTGTCAATTATTCAGAACATAGCATATACCCCATACTATATGTACTGTTATTCGAGCCACTGCCTCAATTCCCATTGGATTTATGCGACTATATCACCGCCATCTTGATCTCGCTTTTGAAAGCATTTTATGAGTTTGAGAGTGGATTTCGTGATGTTTTAGCATGGGCGGACCGTGACCAAAAAAAGTGGGGGGGGGCTGAAAAGTGATGACCTTTTTTAGGCGTGCCCTATAGCCCCCCCTAGCCCCTGATACGGTCCGCCTATGTCTTTTAGTGAGCTTATTTTTGCAGAATTTAACATCCAAATCGACTATTAATAAGCTTGTAGCAAAATTTGCAACGACCCAATACGGGGATTGCGCTAATTATATTAGGGTTGCACGATGTGACAACGAAGCTTTAATTAATGTGTATTATATTCCGTATTTTCGGCCTCTCTCGATCAATTCTTGTTGCGCCCACTCTGAGAGGATTTTGAACAGAGCGTGAGAGTTGAAAGACCGGTAGAGAGAGATCATATCTTCAGTCCCCGCACGCGTAAAATACAAGCAATTTACAGTGTATTTTGGTCAATAAAGGTTTTTGGGACCGATTCGAGGGAACCGGCAAAACTTTCCTGTTCCGAGAGAGATAATGTACTCCCGAACTTGGGCTAGGGACAAGATTACAAGACCCGGAAATTCAATTTCACGCGCTCATAAGCAGTGACATTGCTTCAGTCGTCAGCACCACCTATATTTGTTTTTACACAATTGTTTCATCCACCTAATTAACGAATAATTCTATCCAACTACCAACATTTTCCCCGACTTATTTTCAGATCATGAAAAGGAGCGATGCTCCAATGGGCAGTGCCATGTCACAGATCTTGACTTGAAACGTCAGAGTGGTGATTATAAAGTATAACTATAGTATGGCTTGTGGCCGCTTTGTCGCATAAAAACCAATTAAATAGTTGATACATGTTTAGAGAAATGGATATTAATATAGATAAAAAACGCTAATTGAGGATGCATATAGCAATTTAAATAATTAAAGAAACGAAAAGAAATTACTAGAATAAGTAATTAACAAAAACCACAAATAAATTAACACTATATGCTAATGGGGCTCTTGCAAACTTTTGCTGTGAGCAAATGAATAGTCCATTTTGATGTAAAAACCAGCACAAATCACAAAAATCACACTGAGAAAGTTTAAAATTCAGTAATAAACCTATAGGTTACATAAATGGCAAGATCGTAATGGCGGTTCGACGCAGGTATCATGGGAGATTCCTATCTAATATGCCACTTTCTCTTTGGGAACACAAAGGTACGACTCAATTTAGATAGGAACCTTCCATGATACTTGCGTGGAATCGTCATTAAGCTCGATCCTGAGAGTGAATTTAGTGATTTATTAGGTAGAGTAGGTGCTCATCGTCATTTTTACAGGTTTTTATGCAAGAATCAACTCTTCAATCCCGTGTAGCAAAAGTTCGCAAGAGCTCCATTTCAAAGATGGTTAAAACTGAGTTAAAGAGGGTCTGGGGTCCAACCCAGAATATGAAAAGGAAGTCTAAAGGGTTTCTCCCTGAAAATTTAAGGGGGTCTGAGGGTCTACTCTAGATTATGTTTGATGTGAGAAAGTATTCGTAGGGTATTCTCTATAGTTTATTTCGGATTCATTTCAAGAAAATCGAGTTGCACTCTCGGATTCGCTCCTGCCTGCCTGCCTCGAGGCGCCAGATCGGAGCTGAAGTTAAAAAAAAAAAAAAAAAAAAAAAAAAAGGTAAAAGGTGGTATGTAAATTGTAAAGTGGTCTCTTCAGTACATTTGATTTAAGTTGATATTATACGGCGGCAGTGTTGATTTGCAAGTCAAAGCAGGGACACCAACACACGTGTCCACCCTCGTCCAGCCGAGTCAGTCCGGGGGATTCCGGGTCCGGGCCATGTCACCATCGTCAAGTCACACTCAAAACATGAAAACAAAAATCACACCCGAGCGAAGCTCCTTATTCAGCCCGGAGTTACACGAGTGGTGTATTATTACTCCACAGCGATGCTTTTTACGTATATGCTTGATACAGTAACGATAAAGTTTTCTCTCCAGATTTTGATAAATAATGTATGCGCGCCGTGGCCTTTTGTCTCTTACTGATTACCCCACTCCCATTCCCACTCTCACACCCCCGCACAACCCCTTTCTTCTCCTTTTTGTGTTTCCTGTCTCATTCCATCCCTCGTGCTTCATATATTACCTTTTTTATGGTGAACTAATCAGAGGAAGTATACAAAGTGTAACGGGACTCCAGCCGTCAAAGTAACCGTAGGTGCCGTAAAGGGGCGGTAGCTTTAAAACTTAATATTGGGAGAGTGGAACCGATGCTTTTGGTATCTAAAGGCCGAAACATCTCAAGTTTTTTTTTCGTTCGGAAGTCTAAAACACGCCATTCATCTAGGTTTGGTTTCTCTGTGATTTTAGGTTTTGAAGGCTCAGTTTTTCTCAATTTTTACTTTCTCATTGTAATGAAGTCTGAGAGCCGATCATTTACTTCATCGTTAAACCGATCGATAAGACTGTCTGTGAGTGAGGCTATTGGTCGAAAATTGTAAAACTTGGCTGTTGCTATGGCAACCATCGTTATAGTGTCCGTTTTTTAAAGGTTACTTACGAGTAGCCTTTATAAAACGAGACTCTTAACGATGGTTACCATAGCAACAGCCAAGTTTTACAATTTTCGACCAATAGCATCACTCATAGACAGTCTTATCGATCGGTTTAACGATGAAGTAAATGATCGGCCCTCAGAAATTGAGAACGTATTGCGATGGCGCAGATGTCTGACTGTTTGTATTCCGCCATGACTTTTGAACCGCAATGGTCCATATACATCCAAATTTTGCAGAAGAGTTGCTTCTAACATTCCTCAAAAATGCGGTTTTTGTTTATTCGAAATTTTAAATTTTAAGCAAGTTACGGAGGATAAAAGTTTTCCATTAAAACCTGAGGGGAAAATGGGTAAAAGAAGTGAACATATAGGGAAAAATTAGAATATTTCAAA
Organism: Trialeurodes vaporariorum; assembly: GCA_011764245.1. Lineage (NCBI taxonomy): Eukaryota > Metazoa > Arthropoda > Insecta > Hemiptera > Aleyrodidae > Trialeurodes > Trialeurodes vaporariorum. The sequence continues at coordinate 25,413,895 of VMOF01000001.1, read as the reverse complement.
TACACCTGTTTGAGTTTTGATTAAAATTTGCAGAAACATTCTGCAACCAGCTTACTGTAAAATGAAGCCCTTAAGGGGGGTCTGAGGGTCTCCCCCAGAATATTACAGGTGGGTCAATGGGTCTCCCCCAGAATATTAAATGGGGATCTGGGGGTTTCCCCTAAAAATATAAGGGGGTTTGGTGACCCCAGATTACGTTTGACGTGAGAAAGTGTTCGTTGGGTAATTGGGTATTCCCTATATACAGTTTATTTTCTCTACTTCAATTATCTTATCCACAAAGCCAATGATTCAATTACAATCTTCTAAGCAGTGTTTTACCGAGATTAAAGAGCTTCCTTATCCAAATATGCTTCAATCGTGTTCCGTGAGTATTTTTTAAGTTTCTGGGGGAAAAGGTGCATTGGAAATAGACTGAATGAATTTGTTTTGGTTACCCAGTTAGCTTGACCAAGATACTCTTTACCTGTTTGATGAAACAGTTAACCCTTTCATGCACGCATTTTGGGATTTGACGTTTTTTGAGATCTTTTAAGACCGCGTTTGAAAGATGACAGTTTTCTAAGAATTTTGATGGGTTACACCATTTTTTGCAAAATTTCTATTTAAATGCCATTGAATCCCACGTTACATAAAATGGGACGCATGTATACCACTTCCCGTGAAAGGGTTAAAGCGTGTACTGTAGTCCGCTATTCGGCGCGACTAACCCTGAGGCGCGGTTTATAGACACCGCATTATTTTTACTCCTTTTAGATAGGAGCTGAGGACTGCGACCAACTTATTTTTGAAACGCTTTCATTTATTGGGGGTAGGCAAACTCAAAATTGCACCTCCTAAAGATCGGTTGTTTACCTAGATTTAAATGGAAAAATTACGTTGTTGCCACATTCCACGAGCCGCCGCTGAAAAGGAGACAAACAACCTCGAAAATAGGGAAAGAAGAGAATGGTCGAAAATACGACTACCACCCCTCAAATTTTATACGTCACGTTGCTCATAGAAACGTAATATGAAATGACGTCGACTCAAATGGCATGAGAAAAGGGTAAGTATTAGATTCTCTTATGGACGTGAAATGAAGTCACGCCACGATCTATGAAGGGGCAAAATGGGTGTCGTTATGTGGGAGAGGGGGTGATAGGGTGCGAGGAGGCAAGGATACAAAGTCCAACCAGACTCGATAATATTACTTTGAAACCGCGATACGAGGCGAGTGGACTGTGGATCTCTTCCGGAATAAATGTTTGACCTATTACTATACCAAGGTATCATCTGTTTTCTGAAGAAAGGGATCGAGGATTCTGAGGGGGGGGGGGGGCGTGGTAGGAGGGGGGGGGGTAGGGGAGCAGTGGCAGAATATCATTTGAAACACTTGATGTCGAACAATCCCAGTTTTCCTCTGCTTCTCGTGTTTTATCTCGTCTCCCACCCCCTACCCATCATCCTCCCTCTCTCATTCCCTCTCTCCCCCTCTCACCCTCTCTCCCTCTCTCCCTCTCCCCCTTACCCCTCGCCCCTTACCCTTGATATCGTTAACCTCACAATCTGTTTATGACTAGTCTCATCTGAACAACACCGTTTCCGACTGAAGTAGAATATTTGAATACATTTTCTTATTCATAGAAATCGTGCGAGAAACTTGCCACCTCTGTTAACGGTGCCATTTGTGAATATTAAAGAAAAAAAAAAAAAAAAAAAACGGTTTGAGGAATTTACCTTTTACCCTCTTTTTGGTGCTTTCTCGCAATATGTCGGCATATTTGAGGTAAACTGGTTGCATACTATGCATGATGGAAGGAGAGAGTTTGAAAAAAAAAAAAAAATAAATAACTGTTTCGCAAAAGTGGGTCAGAAAGTTGTAGAACGTAAAACGCTGGAAATATATAAAAATAGGTCATACCTATATACATAGGTATAGGTTGCAAAGACAGGAGTTGTGAATTTTAGAACTTTCTAATAATCAGTGGAGTTTGCAAAAGTGCCTTCAATTAGCGGTGTATGCAATTCCACGGATCGGCCGAGTAGGATACCAAGAAATTTACGATGGTTTCAATCCCATCAAGAGTTTTGTTCGGTGACCGATATGCTCGTAAGTACCCCATTTTCGATTAATTCTATACCTCGTTCATTATAAACACACACACACTCACACACACAAACACACACACACACACACACACACACACACATTAATGGTACAAGCATTAGAATGAGGCTCTTGCAAACTTTTATGCTATGCAGGTGATTGAAGAGTTGATTCCTGCATAAAACCTGTAAAACTGACGATGAGTGCACTAAAAAATCACAAAAATTCACTCATAGAATCGGGCTTAACAATGGCGGAGCTACGCAGGTATCATGGGATTCCTATCTAATTTGTTACATATCTATGTGTTTCCGTAGAGGAAGTGATAAATTAGACAGGAATCTCTCATGGTACCTGCGTCGAACCATAATTATAATCTTGCTGTTTTAGCAGTTTTGTGAGTTGATTTATGAATTTGAGACATTTTTGTGATTTTCGCTGGTCTTTATATCAGATTAAACTATTTATTTGCTTATACAGCAAAAATTTGCAAGAGTCCCCATTGAAGTGATTTCCAAGTTAATGAGTGGTTTTTAAACGATTTCAATGAGCGCATCGTTATTTTCGCCGAATTTGATGTAAGAATAATGAAGGTTCTATATTGTCGTAGTAAAAGTACGCAACAGACTTATTCCGAATCGGTCCTCTTTCCATCCGTCTTTCTGCGATAGCTGCAAAAAAATCTCTACGAGACTTTCTTACGTTTGCTGGTACGTATACAATTCGCGGCGTTATAGACCGTATCGGGAACGGATACGTCAGAAATGCATGGCGTAACTTCTCTCACCTCTGTATGTTGCCTTTCATCAATACTTATGTACTCTTTGTTAACAAGGCTTTACGCTCGTATGGTTGGAAAGCTCTCAACTTATTTGGACTCGATCACTTCTGACTGGGATAACTTTCGAGATGGCGCAACCGACTGAGAGAGAAGACTTACTCTCCGCTTCCGCAAAACTCAAAATTTGAAACGCATCAAAACTTGGACTTCAAACTTCCTCACAGTTTTAAAAGTCGAGTGATTCGGTATAAAAAGGATCGGGAAAGTGAGACGATAGGAGAACTAAAGAGGAAGAGGGGGAGACTGAGATATAGAGAGAGAGAGAAAGAGAGAGAGAGAGAGAGAGAGAGAGAGAGAGAGAGAGGGAGAGGGAGAGAGAGAGAGAGAGAATGAGAGAGAGTGAGAGTAAGAGAGAAAGAGAAAGAGAGACAACGAGAGACGGTGAGAGAGTGAGAGAGAGAGAGAGAGGGGGAGAGAGAGAGAGAGGGGGAGAGAGAGAGAGAGAGAGGAATAGTTTGTGAAAGGAGTAAGATAGATTGAGAGGGAAATGGAGGAAGAGAGGGTTTGTGTGTAAGAGAGAGAAAATGGAGAGTTGAAGCGTTGAAAATAATGAAATAACTCTGCACCTCAGATTAGTCAATAGCTTAGCTTTTTAGTTCCCCTTCACTCCTCCGAATGCAATTCGTCCAACGCTAGAAAAGCTTCTCGGAACATAAATCCGGTTGCTTTGCCAAGGAGTAGCAAGACTAGAAAAGTAGAAAATAAAACCCAAGTTTTAATTTTCTAATTCATTCTTATTTTGTCGTACGTCGTCAGGTTAGCTGCTTTTTCTTCTCTGTCCCTCCTTCATTCTTTTGATCTTCCTCGTCCTCTCTCTCTCTCTCTCTCTCTCTCTCTCTCTCTCTCTCTCTCTTTCTCTCTCACTCACTCACTCACTCACTCTTTATTTTCCCTTTTCTTGGTGTTGTGTTTATACAGAAGCTCTTATCCGCAGGAGTTCACGAAATTTTCCAGACGACTGAAGTTGTAACAATCCGGATTCCGCACCAGATCTCGTATTTCCTCTTTTTTTTCCCCCGCCGAGAAGGAGAGGAAATTTGCTGTCCCCGTGAACTGTGATTCGCGGAGGAAGCGGAACGGGGAACGGTTGGAACGGTCCGTCGTTTGGTTCGTCTCCGGAATTTGATTTACAAGTCGCAACTCGATCGCAAAGCCATTTGTCAAACTTGTCACCGCTCGACTCCTCTTCCTTCGGAGATCAGTTCCCCGTCCACACAGCATTCGACTTTTTTCTTACGTTTTTTTTTTTGGCCCTAACCTTTCGCTTGAATGGAGATTTCGTACACATCCTCTAGAGTGTAATGTGTGAGGGTCCTGAAAAGTCCTTATGATGATCGGCTCCCGACAAATATCTATACTTTTTATTTCAATTTAATTTCCACAAATCGTTGACTTGATTACAAAAAATTGCATGGATTCAATGTGAATTCTCACCGATGATGTACTATGACCAACAAAAGAAAACACCCTGCAGGTTGATTATGAACGTCCTCATCGTAATATATGCCATGGAGTCGATGATCGGGTACGTGTTATCTTATGGGTGGTATCATTCCAATAGGTTTCATTCCGTTAGAAACCCACCCATCTCTTCGGAAATTCTTCGATAGCTCAGAAGTCATCGGTGAATGTCCGCAGAGACAGGAGGGTTCCTATCGGAATGAAACCTATTGTAATGACAACAACCAGGGCTGCCGTTTTGCGTATAATCAATGCTATTTTTCAATTCACCGATGATTCCACCGGTTGAGAAAAGATTACACAGTTCAGTTCAGAGCATGACTGTAATAAACTAAAATACTCGAATCTGTAATCTTTTCTCAACCGGTGGAGTCGTCGATGACTTTAAAAAACTTGCGGATATTTTAATTAATCAACGGGTCATTCCATTTTAAATCAACCAGAGCCTGTGCTGCCTAGTCATGGATTTTGGAAATATTTTGTGGGGTGATTGTAACTACTTTTAGTAGCTTAAAACGTATTTTTTCATATCTTTTTAGCTTACGGCCCCTGAGATATAGGCAACCGGAAATTCAAAAATTGCGATTTTAGGCTTATCTTTGAACGCGTGCCACAGCCTTAATTCTCAACGGAAAGATACGGTTGAGGTCTCATTTTGATGCATTTTGTGTCTTCTTTTCATTGCTTAATGTCGTTTTTCATTAATTGAAGGTTTAGCAGGTTGCATACCTATTTGAACTTTGGTGACCCTATTGCAATTTTTCCGATCTTTGATAATTTTTTTTAATAGGATAGCGTTGGTAGAAAAAATTCATACTTTCCAAGCTTTAAGTACACCACTAAGAGTACCTGCTCAAAAAAATTGGATCTCCTGCGCAATTTTTTCTGGTTGAAAAAATTGCTTAAAATCGGCTGAAATTAAGAAAGACCCTACTTGGAGGTTAAAAAAAGTCGATGTGGGGATTCATGAAAAAATCTTAAAAAATTACTAAAATCACCGCTTTTATGTCTACTTTCAATATCTGAAGTCAAAAGTTTGTGTATTTGATCGCTACAGTCGATTTTTTTTTTTTTTCAAAATTGGTAAAAATACAATTTGCTCGAACACACGCGATTGAAGCGAATAGAAGAGCCAACTCTTTGAGGTTTAAAAATCTCGAAAAATCTCTAAAATGATCGCTTGTAAGTCCTTTTTCAACGCCTGAAGTCGAACATTTGATTACTGAAGCGCTTCAGTTGAAATACAAGTTCGTAAAATCGGTAAAAACACAATTAGCACGGCCACAATCTGAGCTCAGTTCAGGGCATAGGGGCGTCGCGTGAAATTTTACCAATTTTACAAACTTGTATTTCAACTGAAGCGCTTCAGTAATCAAATGTTCGACTTCAGGCGTTGAAAAAGGACTTAAAAGCGATCATTTTAGAGATTTTGCGAGATTTTTAAACCTCAAAGAGTTGGCTCTTCTATTCGCTTCAATCGCGTGTGTTCGAGCAAATTGTATTTTTACCAATTTTGAAAAAAAAAAAAAAATCGACTGTAGCGATCAAATACACAAACTTTTGACTTCAGATATTGAAAGTGGACATAAAAGCGGTGATTTTAGTAATTTTTTAAGATTTTTTCATGAATCCCCACATCGACTTTTTTAACCTCAAAGTTGGGTCTTTCTTAATTTCAGCCGACTTTAAGCAATTTTTTCAACCAGAAAAAATTGCTCAGGAGATCCAATTTTTTTGAGCAGGTACTCTTAGTGGTGTACTTAAAGCTTGGAAAGTATGAATTTTTTCTACCAACGCTATCCTTTTAAAAAAAAATTATCAAAGATCGGAAAAATTGCAATAGGGTCACCAAAATTCAAATAGGTATGCAACCTGCTAAACCTTCAATTAATGAAAAACGACGTTAAGCAATGAAAAGAGGACACAAAATGCATCAAAATGAGACCTCAACCGTATCTTTCCGTTGAGAATTAAGGCTGTGGCACGCGTTCAAAGATAAGCCTAAAATCGCAATTTTTGAATTTCCGGTTGCCTATATCTCAGGGGCCGTAAGCTAAAAAAATATGAAAAAATACGTTTTAAGCTATTAAAAGTAGTTACAATCACCCCACAAAATATTTCCAAAATCCATGACTAGGCAGCACAGGCTCTGGTTGATTTAAAATGGAATGACCCCAACGGAGTTTCCACCGATTAAGGAAAGATTACAGATCAGAGTATTTTCGTGCATTTCAGTCGTACACTGAACTAAACTCTGTAATCTTTTCTCAACCGGTGGAATCATCGGTTAATAGAAAAATAGCATTGATTATACGCAAAACGGCAGCCCTGACAACACCCATAAGAATAAAAAGTATTCGATCATAAACTCGATAGCATTACGATACGATTGCTGATAATCAGCCTGCAGGTTAGTTCGAAAGAACGCTACTTTACCGTTGACACAGGGAAGGTAGTTAACTATTCGTCCTCGGGGAAGTTGGAATTGCCTATACTATGAATTGAAGGCGCCAGAAGAAATCTTAACTTGAAACTATTTTTATCGATAGTCGCCGCGTTTGTTCTGAGGGCTTTAACAATGTGAAATACACTAGAGAAGAAAAAGTAGTATGCTCGAGCTTGACCCACAGGCCACAAGTGGTAAAATTCCGACTTCTTCGCAAAGAGGAGTAATGATTTTTTGAAAATAGGTCCATCTCGCACTTCGAAATTTCGATTCATCGAAAGCAAAAATCGATATCGACATTCGGTTTGCGTCAAAGGTCTTAGAATTGACTGCACTTTCAAACAATGTATCACGGAATAGAGGTTGTCTTAAGACATGATGGAGTTTGACATCCCCCCCCCACCCTTAGGATGGGGGGAAATCGAAAATAGCCCCCTCTGATAGCGCCTTTTGAAATAAATAAGAATGGCCAGAGTCATGTACTTTTATCTCAAGATATTGAGATATCAAGATCCATTTTATCCATTGCCATTCTGGTTTATCGTCAATTTCTCAAGCAAGGATGCACGTGTCTTAACGAAAAAAATTCACTGACATTCTGCACCAGTAGACCAAACTTTCCCTTAGTCCACAATTTATTTCGTGCGTTTTTGCGTCCGTGGGATTTTTTCTTAGTGCTGTCCAGTTTTCTGGACACTTTGCACAAATGGGTTAAGATAGGAATATCCTATTATTATCTACTGACCTACACCACCATGACAATCGCGCAAATAAAATCGCTCATTATGTTTGGGGGTGAATTTCGAAAGTTTTTAGTGCTGCCATCGATATTTCTGGAGGTTTTTACCCAGACTCGACTATTGAAGCGATAATAAAAAAAGTGTGCAACAGCCCCATTACCCTAAAAAAAAAAAATAGATTTGTGAAATCAGTAAAATGAAGCAAAGGCTAATTTTACCAGCCATTTTTAGTAAAATTTACTACACACATAGCTAAATTTACGTTTTGGATCGAAAATTTTTGCCTAATTTTGATTAATTTTACAATTTGGATCATAAATTTAACCAATCGGATTGTAAATTTAACAATTCAAAGCATTGTAATTTTTGCAAGTTGTATAGCTGTCACGCCAATGCTATGTAATACAGCCATGTAATATGCAAACGTCACAATGATTTGGATTGAAAAATGTACTAGTTAGATTGGAAAATTTGCAATCCAAATAGAAAAATTACTAAAACTTAAGCAAAATTTACAATTTAAATCGTAAAATTAGCCATAAGTTTAGTAGGATTCACCGAAATCAACAAGAAAAATTAGCATGTGATTTATTTTACTGAGTTTACAAAACTTAATTGCTTTTTTAGTAATTTCATTTTTTTCAGTGTAAAAGGGAAACTTGAGGGGGAAGGGGTTGACAATACTTTTAAATTACCCTGTATAACCCGGTTGCAGTCACAAAATTCTCTCTCATTACTCGCGAGAGTTTGCGACAATTACGAACATAGGGTCTGTTGAAAGCGGCGGGGGGTTGATAGATCGGCCGCCTGCTCGCTCATTGTTGAATGCCACGAAGAAGAGGAGGAGGACACAAGCTGGGCCTGGACCCTGGCATACAGTGTTGCCTCATGTTGGGTGAAATATTTGAGAAAAGGCTCTTCTTTATATCTTTTCGATAAGAGGAAATCCGTGTAAGGTGATTCCAGGGCCTATTCTAGCTCAAACTGTGGACGCCAAGGCAACAGTTTTTGGCAAAAATTGATGAATGGCGAAACTCTTGCAAACTTTTGCTTTAGGGAAAGTGTTGATTTTTGTATAAAAACCTGTAAAAATGACGACAAGTACACAAAAATATCACGAAATTCACTCTCGGAATTGGGCTTAATGGCATGGCGGAGAGACGCAGGTATCATGGGAGATTTCTACCAAACCAAAAATATCAATTAAAATCAAAAAAAATGACCGTGGGACGTTTCGAGACTCAAACGGCACTCTTCCTCAGCAGCTGAACGAAAACAGTTTTGTGGATTTTAACCTAAAATCTGGCAGCACTGGTTGGAATATTCCTCCGTCAGTGGTTGCAGAAATGGTTGACGTAAGAACTCTCTGCGTTTATGCAGGAATGCGCTCTCCCTACGCGCGCCTGTCGCGTCTCGGTCTCGTCCCGCCCCTTTTCCCTACCCGGCCTTGCGAGCCGGGGATCTTGACTTCGGCGTCAGGCGGGACCGCACCTCGACTCTGATTAAAATTCGCGTTTTCAACTTAACCATTATCTAACTAATCTTAACTTTTCAACACCCGCAGTGAGACTCGGTTAAATTGAGCCGGGAATTTAATTATCTCGCATAAGTGTATGATAAAACTCAGTTTCAAACTAAGGTAGAACGCAACGCTATACTTACTCTCTCTCGATAATAGAAAGGAGATCCCACGCGTTGTCTTGAAGAAAGATCCTTTAATAGCTTTACGAGAAGAATCTCTCTCTGAAAATCAAATCGACGATGTTTTTAACATTTACGGGCGACGGAGAAGACGGAAATGCAACTGGTGAGATTTTAAAAACATCTCCGTTGTTTATCAAGATAGTAACACTGAAAAAAAAATTTGAGGAAATTTTACAGTTTATTTTTTAAAAAGGGTGAGTACAAACGAAAAATTTGTTGATTTAACTAACCTTTTTGTTGATTTCACAATCCAATTTTGTTAAACCAACAATCAAAAAAGGCAAATCAACAATCCAAAAGGTAAATCAACAATTCCATTTGTGACATCAACGGACGGAGAAGAGAGAAATGCAACTGGTGAGAATTTTAGGCCGAACTAGTTTCTCTTAGGCAAAACTAGTTTTGCCTGTTCCGCTCAGGCAAAACCCGGTTGGGCCTAGGACAAACTTTTTTGGCTTAAAATCGGGTTTGTCCTGTAACATATATATAATTTTTTCCAAAAAAACTTTACACCAAAAGTCAAGTAAAACCCGGCCAAGTTTAAAAAAAATGTTTCCCAACTATATTAACGATGGCTCTCTTTTCCACCGCCCAAAGGGCATTGATATTAAAGATAGCCAAGTTTAATTTCCACCGTACTCTCTTCTCTATTCTCTTCAACAGAAAAATTTAATCCTACTTATCTTTAGCAATAATAATGGCTCTCTTTTCAACCGCCCAAAGGGCATGATATTAAAGATAGCCAAGTTTAATTTCCACCATACTCTCTTCTCTATTCTCTTCAACAGAAAAATTTAACCCTGTCTACCTTTTGATATTTCGCCTGGTACTCATTCTTAGCGTGCATCGACATTGCATACGTTTGAAAATGAAGGAGTGACAGCACGGAAAGCCGACACCGCTTCGCAGCGCGGCTATGGAGGTTCTTGCCTTATTGTTTGATTAGTCCCTCAGATATTGCTGTTATAACACAGGGGTCTAAGCATCTGCTTAGAACAAATTATTTTTAATTCTGTTCAACGACCCGAGACCAATCAATGCCACGTCCAAATTAAGAGAGAGAAAAAATTACCGAAGAAACAATTGAAACGAAGTTTACTTCAAGAAATTGGAAGAAGATTTTGAGGAAGGAAGAAGCCAGAAACTTGGGCCGCGACTCTTTTTCCACCATTCAACTAAACTACTTTTCTCAAAAGTGACTTTAAGTTCCCTGTGAAATACCCTCATGTCGCGGCCCAAGTTTCTGGCTTCTTCCTTCCTCAAAATCTTCTTCCAATTTCTTGAAGTAAACTTCGTTTCAATTGTTTCTTCGGAAATTTTTTTCTCTCTTTTAATTTGGACGTGGCATTGATTGGTCTCGGGTCGTTGAACAAAATTTAAAAAATAATTTGTTCTAAGCAGATGCTTAGACCCCTGTGTTATAACAGCAATATCTGAGGGACTAATCAAACAATAAGGCAAGAACCTCCATAGCCGCGCTGCGAAGCGGTGTCGGCTTTCCGTGCTGTCACTCCTTCATTTTCAAACGTATGCAATGTCGATGCACGCTAAGAATGAGTACCAGGCGAAATATCAAAAGGTAGACAGGGTTAAATTTTTCTGTTGAAGAGAAAGAGAAGAGAGTATGGTGGAAATTAAACTTGGCTATCTTTAATATCATGCCCTTTGGGCGGTTGAAAAGAGAGCCATTATTATTGCTAAAGATAAGTAGGATTAAATTTTTCTGTTGAAGAGAATAGAGAAGAGAGTACGGTGGAAATTAAACTTGGCTATCTTTAATATCAATGCCCTTTGGGCGGTGGAAAAGAGAGCCATCGTTAATATAGTTGGGAAACTTTTTTTTAATTTTGGGCCCGGGGTTTTACTTGACTTTTGGTGTAAAGTTTTTTTGGAAAAAGATATCACGGTCCGTTTTGGGATACATACTTGGATCATTCTGCGGCTTGACCATAGAAGCTGTGTTCAGATGCTAATCATGGAGGTTGATTGTAGGTAAAACAGACTGAAATTGAATATTAAGTAAATACCAGTCTCTGATCGCAACTATGCGTAAGAGTTTTTTTTTTTTGTTTTGTTTTTTTGGGGGGGAAAAGTTTTTAAAACCTGACCTTTTGAAGGTTCTGTGTGGGATTCTCCCTTACATCACCTAATTTATAGTGGCAAACCCACTTAAACCTCTGTCGTATCGTTTCTATGCCAAAATTGCTAGCCTGGTTGAGTTATCCTTCAGGTTTCAGGTCATTGTTTTGCGTAGATACCTACTTTGATTCACTTCCATTTCTTGTTACACTCCAATTAGAGCAGAGGAAACTATGTGCACAATCACAGTGGACTCAGTGATGGCGTAGCTATGGGCTCCGCCGACCCCGCCGGTGGGGGGGGGGGCAATGCATCGGGGAGGCAAAAATTTTGAGAAGCGAAAGAGGAAGAGCAAAAAGGAGAAAAGGAAAGGTAAAGGGGAAAAAAAAGAAAATGAAAAAAGGAAAATAAACTGTGGGGAATACCTTACGAACACTTCCTCAAATCTTTTTTTCTGGGGGAGACCCCCCAGCCCCACTAAGGATTTCTGGAGGTGGCCCCCAAACCCCCCTAAAGGATTCGGGGGGCCCCCTAACCCCCCTAAAGAATTCTGGGGGTGGCCCCCAGCCCCCCTTTAAAAATTCGGGGGGAGACCCCCAGACCCCCTTTAAAATTCTGGGGGAGCCCCCCAGACCCCCCTTTAGAATTCTGGAGAGCCCCCCAGACCCCCTCAGATTTCAAATATTTTCACCTCTGGACATAATTCTGCATTCAATCCGAAGAGTTTGCAATTTTGTAGAGAAGCTGTAGGAATAGTTGCCTACTTTGTAATTTGAAGGCTAATTGAGACCCCTCATTTCTTTTTTTATGTTGCTTATGACAGGGTTTAGAGTAATTCCCCAGTATTTTTTATTCTTTGAGCTGTATTCATTCTATTTGTTCTTTGCTCTATTTGTGCATGGGAGTTCTTTTTTTTCCTTAGTTTTTATAGGTGGTCGAAATGTACTGATTCTTGCATTTCCTCCAATCAGTGCAATATTTTGTTCTTTCTTTCAAACTGTGGATCTTCAAAATAATTTTTAGTTTAGTAGATTAACCCCCCCCAAAGATGTACTTAGGTTGTAGATTGTGTAAAAAAAATTTTAACAAAATTCACTCAGCCAGTTTTGATCAACTTTTCTTTATAAGTTTAATTTTCCTTGAAAATTCTATTTTTGGTGTGATGAAACATATATTGCCTTTAAACAGCCTCAGACTTAAGAGTTGTACCTATATTGTAGTAAACATTGAAAAGAAATATCTGGCTAGGCTGGTTGCAAGCTTTTTGTTGCAATTTTCATCAAACTTAATTGAGTCATACTTGAATTTCTCTTTCCAATGATTATTATGTTTGTTTTTATAATTGCTTAGTTTCAAAAAAAGTTGCTCGATTGCACCTATATTAGCCCTTGAAATGGTCTTAAAGGTTGATTATGGTGACTATGTATCAAAAAATAAGTATTTTAGTTTGTGACAAAATATTTCAAAATCCTTTAAATTCTTTAATTTTAAAATTTAAATTTCCCCACTTTAATTTTTTTTCCAGGTCCCATCCCCTGTTTTGCTTTTTTAATGCACTTGGGGGTGTATACTGTAACTATAAGGGGTATTTTCTTTAGGATACTAGTTACAGATTGCATGTGCTAGTTTTTATCAAAAATTTAAATTTAACCAAACCTGAACTATCCCAAATAATAGGATCATATTTATATTTGCTAATTTTCCCAAATATTTCGCTCGATCGCACCTATATTACCTCTTGAAATGGTTTTATCCGTTTTTTTGGTGACATAGAGAGGAAAATATTTAAGTTTGTCGATAGTAGATTGTGTGTACAAAGTTTTATCAAAAATTTATCGAGCCATTATTGATTTACTCCAAGTTTTAAGATTAATTTCTCACGATAAATTTCCCTTTCGTGACTTGAGCGCACCTATTTTTATTTTTTGAACAGTTTTGAGAAATGAATATTGTATTTCTTAATCTCTTTTGAAACCTGATTAGCAGTAAAAGGTGGTTTTGATTCCAAGACTATCATTTCGAAACTCAGTTTTTCAGTTAATGCATCGATGAGACTTAGAACAGCGGAAACTACTCTTTATAATTGTAAACTTTTACTGTTGGTAGGTATGTACATACCTTGTATAAATTTTAATTTTCTTATCGTTGTACTTGGACTTCCTGATTACCTGTAGGTACGCACTACTATTCTAAAGAGTGCAGATAGGTACAGTGCGACAAGCACTCGACACAGTATGGAAAGTCTTTGTGTTTGTAGCAACTTATTTGACTAAGCCGTGTCAGGTAGAAAAACATTTCAGCATTGTTACTGGCGAGGTTAGTAGAAGGGTCCACTGGCTTGAAAGCCATTTAGCTAAACTTAAAAACAGTGAGAATGAGTCTATAGCCACTGACATTAATTCAACTACGCCTGACAAAAAATCTGTGGATGAAATTCATGAGTAATATCTGCACAATTTAATTTCCAGGCAGCTTGAGTTTGATTTTTAGTGGAATGCAAGCCTTGACCCACATTTAAGGCTGCGACAACCTTTTCCAGTCAAGCATAAAATAAGTTTATCACCAATGAAGAACCTGGCATGAGAAAAAGGTATTGCTAGTTGCTGAGAACAATGTGTGTGTATACTGCAAACAATACCTGTAGTTTTTTGGATTGATTACACGCCCATGGGCATATCATTGAACATATTGATTAATTTAAAATACAGTGAATCATTACTTTCCTTTATTTCATTCGTATGTATTTAATATTGACAAATGTTGCACCAGAGTAACGCGTCTAGCAAATCCCTTGTAGCTCATGCCCACGAAATTTCAACATTTAAATAAGATTGATAAACTTACAGCGGTAATTGACACTGCGTAAGCTATGTAGTATCTATAAAATTTAAGAAGTCTGCTGCTTCATGTAAATAAGAAGTTCTTACTTGCAAAGGAATAACTAAATGTAAAATTTTAAAATACCGCAAGGTTCTTACCTGCAGTGAAAGCTTGCGATTCTAAAAAAATAGTTACCGCTGTTCTAAGTTTCATTCATAAATTAACTTTAAAAACTCATTTTTTTGAATGATAGTCTTGGAATCAACACCATCATTTATTTCAAATCTTGTTTCAAAAGTGAGCAAATTTTAATTGGTACTTATTTACCACAGGGCATATACCTACCAACAGTTAAAGTTTGCAATGGGGGTATTGCACACTTTTGCTATAAGCGATTTAATAGTCGATTATGGCGTAAAAACCTCAAAAAAAAACGATGGCGGCACTAAAAACTTCCAAAATCCACTCCTAAACTCAATAAACGCAGTTATTTGCGCGAGCGTGATGGTGGCCGAAGGGACTAACAAAGGGAGATTCCTATCTTTAAATTTTGTCACTCTTTCTATGCTGACAAGGATGATTCACAGAGTAATTAGTCATAGAGTGATGATCCACATCCGATGAATGGTACCGCAACACCCAAATGACACCGGTCAAATGAAAATAGTCTCTTATTGGCCATTCTTGATGGAGTTTCAGAATTGTTAGATGGGAATCTCCCCTTGTTAGTGCCTTCGGGCCCCCATTACGCTCGCGCAAATAACTGCGTTTATTGAGTTTAGGAGTGGTTTTGGAAGTTTTTAGTGCCGCCATCGTTATTTTTTAGGTTTTTACCCCATAATTGACTATTAATCGCTTATAGCAAAAGTGTGCAATAGCCCCATTCCAAAAAAAAGTTTCCGCTGTTCTGAGTTCCATCGATGAATTAACGTTAAAAATGAGTTTCGCGAACGGTAGTCTAAGACTCAAAACCCCCATTTACTGCAAATCAAGTTTCAAAGTAGAACATAAGTTGGCTGTTTCACTAGAACACCAAGTAGTAAGTACCTACATTCTTGCTCTCCAACTGTGATTGATACTAGGTGTATACTGAAGTTACTGCAGGCCCAGAAATGTCAACATTTAGATCAGAGTGATAAACTTACCCCCGTAATTGATGCTGTAAGCTAGATACAGCTTGGACAAGTCTACTGCTTAATGAAGATAGGGAGTTGCAAAGGAATAACTTTAAAAGTAAATTTTAAGTCAACACAAGATTCTTACCGTAGGGTAGCCGTACTGGAAGCTTGCAAAATATAAAAATAGTTTTCCCCAGCTGTAAGTTCCATCGATGAATTAACCTTGAAACTGATATTTGCAAATGATAGTCTATGAATCAAAACCAACATTTACTGCAAATCAGGTTTCAAAGTAGGACACTAGCTGGCTCTTACACCAGCAAACCAAGAGTTATGTACTTACATGTTTTCCCTCCAACTGGAATGTGTACACTACAGATGGAGAGACAGAGTACACTGTGATTGTACACAGTTTTCCTCTGCAATAATTGGAGCGTAACAAGAAATTGAAGTAAATCAAAGTAGTACCTACACAATTAACAGGGACCTAATAGATAACTCAATCGTGCTAGAATTTCTGGCGCAGAAATGATGGGACTGCACTGAACTATCTTAGATTTCAGATAAACCTATGATTCAGGTGGGAGTCGGATGCACCGAAGAAATAAAATATTCGCACTTTCAAACACCATCAAAATAAGCAAAAAAAAATGACAAAAGCAAGAGTACAGAGAGGTTCTCTCCTACCAAGGAGGTTAACAGAGATTGGATTGGATATCTAACTAATTAAACCAAGATTGAAACACTGTTTAGCAGCAGAGGGGAGAGAGTGAAAACAATGCCACTTGTACGTAAACTCCATCCGATCATAAGATGTGATGACAGACCTCTGGCAATTTTATCATTCTCTACAGAGACTTACTTATAATGAATCCTTCTCTAAAATTTAAAAAGAAATGGACTCGTGACTTTTTTTTTGATTCGTCCGATTTAGCCGTAACGAACGGTAAAACTTGTTGGCATTCCTACCAGAGAATAGAAAAGTGTGTAGGACCGAAATAATTAACACTGTACTAAATACTAAATTGATCAGCCACCGGGCACCGACGAATAGAGGAAAATAAAAAATAATAATAAAAAACAAACAAATCACTCAATCTTCATTCTTCTCCTTCCTTCCTTCTTCCCTTCGCAACGCGACAGACTCTGGCGACAGAACGCTGAACTCGCTGAACGAATCAGAGAGCAGCATGGCGGCTGAGCCGCACCGAATTCAAACATGAACTGTCGTTTTTACGATGATTTTTGATTAAAGATTTCTCTCTTAATATGAAACTGATCAGATCAAACTTAAGCCAGGATTTTAAGTTAGCTCTCTGAGAATCAATTCGTATAAAGTTTTTAAAGATTGGATGTATCGTTTAAGCTCTAGATGCGAGCAAAATTTCCTATTTCGATGCAAAAATGAAACACTAAAATAGATGTTTTTTGGAGTTTTCTCCTTCATTATAATTCCGATCTTTCTGAAATTTCGAAGCGATCGATTCTGATGCAAGACGAATCGATTGATACCGGGTGGTATAGGGTTTTAATCAGTGGAAGTAGGTCGTTTCACTGATTAAAGTTCCAAAATCACCCATATCGACGCATTTTGCTCTCGTCCGTGTATAGTTACTGTCGCAGACGCCATCGTCCTCATCGGTTAGGTTAGGTTAGCTTCTTTGTCTCTTTTGTTTTCTCTCGGTCTTTTTTTTTTTAACTTGGCCGATGGCTAGCGCCATTAACGTTTTTAAATTTTTTTAGGTATGTTTCAGCCAGTTTTACCGTTTTTATGTCCGACGATCCTGTTCGAAATTTTTTGGTTTTTATTTTTGAAATTTGTCTCAACTATTCGTTGGGTTTAATTCTAGGATGAGTTCGAAGATGGTGTAAATCCGACAGTTAGTTTTCGCGTTATGAGCCGTGTTTGAGTCGTAAAATGTGTTTTTGAGGTTTATTTTTGCGAGTGTTTGTTTTGAGTTTTTTTTTGGGGAAAAATTTATGTTAGCCGTTTTGTTACGCAACTTTTTTACTCGAGTCATTTTTTTGTTTTTTGCGTTGTAAGCGAGTTATAGTGATGTGTTTTTCGGGTTTTGGCAGTGTTTTTATATGAAGAAATTGTTTTTTTGTATCGTAAATTTTAGTATTTATCGTGGAGGATGTTTTTAGTTCATATGCTCTTTTCCTTGAATTTTCCTTGTGTTTTACGTGTTTTACGAGCTATTTAGTTTCTTATGGGATTTTACAAGTGAAAGACAAGGATGTTGTATGGGTATAATTGCTCTTTCTTTGTTTTACACGTACACTGTTGCTTAGGTACACGTCATTTATTTATTTTCTTGTTTTATCAGCTGCTCTTATTCAGATTTATATATAAAGATTAGCGTTACAAAGATTACACATTTTTCTATCTTGGTACTATAATCTTTTTCTCATGGGCATTTTTATTTAAATGTTGAACAGTTTAAAAAAAAAAAAAAAAAAAAAAAAAAAAAAAAAAAAAAAAAAAAATTGAATAATTCAAAGAAAATCATAACATAACCTATTTATTGAAATTTGTGAAAAACTTATATAACCTAGCTTTTATTTCTCACTTGCATTGTAAAGATTACACATTTCTCTACTGGTAATATAATCTTTTTCACAATAATATTTGGATTTTGAGCAGCTGATTAAAGAAAAAAGAAAAATTCAGAGAAAAATTCAACGAAAATTATAACCTATATTTAAATTTGTGAAAAAATGATTTAACCAAGCATGGAATCTACTTCGTCTTACCGCCCTGCCGGGAGGCATTTTTAATCTTGTTGTTGTTGTGTTTTTGTTTTGTTATTTGTTTGCTTTTTATTTCTAACTGTACAGAAGCACGTGAGTAACCCTCCCCCCCATCACAAAATAGGATTTTGATACCTACATCAAAACATTCCATTGATTTGCTCTTAAATTATCAACCTCTTATTCTCATTGTCTGAATTCATTTATTAACCTTCATGTTCGTAAGGTATTTGATACACGTAGATTTCTAAGATGGTGGGGGGGGTGGGGGGGTGCACGGCCCCCAATTTAAAATTAAGATATCTCCTGTCTAAATCTTTTTAAATTCACTCTGCCTTGATGGAATTATTCCACACAGCCTAGAGACGATGTTTGACCTGCTTGTCAAAAAAAAAAAGAAAAAAAAAAGTGATAATAATGGGTCTGTTGCAAACATTTGCTACAACGATTAAGAGTGTTCAATCTAATGTAAAATCGCCTGAAAAGTATATTGGTGGCGACAGAAAGTCATAAAATGCAATAAAAAACTCACACGAGGTGTTTAATAAAATCCGAGATGGCGGAGAAATATCGAGTAATTTGTATGCATGCACCACAAACATCCAAGGATGGCCAACTTTGACAACCTCACTGGAGGTAGAGGTATGTGTTTGTTTACATTGTGATTGGTTGTGATCGATATTGTGAGGTTGGCTATCCTTGGATGTTCGTGGTGCATACATGCAAATTGCTCGATATTTCTCCGCCGTATTGGATTTCATTAAACGCCTCTTATTGTGAGTATATTATAATTCATTTTATGACTTTCTGATGCTCTTCAGGCAATTTTACATTAAATTAAACTCTCTTAATCGTTGTAGCAAAAGTTTGCAACAGACCCATTGTTTAAAAAAAAAACAATTATTAAAATGAGGAAATGGCTCGCGAAACTTGAGGGAAAACCATCATTGAAAACTCAAAAGGAAGATATTATGATACAGCGATTAATGGAGCGGTAGGCTCGATCTGATCTCCCATCTGAAACATGACCTGAAGGGAACCAAAAGAAGGAACCCTGATATAAGCCCCGAAAAGACTCGCGACAAAACGGAAGGACTTGAACCGTAACTAAGGTGGATCTAGTACTTTGTCCCTCTTCCTTTCCGCCCTCTTGAACGCATTCGTTGGAAAAGGATTGAGACGGGGGGGATCACATGATTGGTCTTTCTTTTATCCTTATCCCTGCAAACAGCAAGAGAGAGAGAGAGAGAGAGAGAGAGAGAGAGAGAGAGAGAGAGAGAGAGAGAGAGAGAGAGAGAGAGAGAAAGAGAGAGAGAAGAAGAAGAAGAAGAAGAGAGAAAGATAAATTCCTGAATCCGCCTATGACCTGGAATGGACATCCAGCATTGAGGACAGGATCAAGACAGCGGCATCAGCCAGCGCGGTTTTTCCCTCCGGGCGATTTACTTTGCTCGAAAAACAGAATAAGCCGTCTCATCAGTCAACGTCATAGTCTTGAGGTGATGTTTTACAATTGTTCTGAATACTCTTTAGCCGTGCATCACAAGCTACTTTTCTTCTCCCCCCCCCCCTCATTTTGGAAATAATCATCCCATCTTTTATTCACTGTTTTCTGGTAGATACGGGAGTTTTCCTTCTCCAAGTCTGTTTTTCGCTGTAATTTAGAGCAATAAAACATCACTGCCATCTTGTTCGTATATTTCAAAGGAGGAGAAAATAAGAAGAAGAAGGATAAAAAAAAGAAACCACAAGCAGAGAGTAATTCGTCTTCTTAAATTCCACTAATATTTTAATCTGTTATCTTGAACAAGTATGCAAAGCTTGCGCAAAAAGAGTGTGGAGAAACAAAAGTTTTAATGTCTACATCTTTCGCTTTTACTGTCTGTAGCCTCGAAGTTTTAGACCTGTATGTGTGTTTGCGTGTTAAAGAATGTGTAAAAGCAATGTTGTCAGGTTATCAACTAAATTAAAAACTTAAAATATATAATTAAGTAAACGAACATGAAACTACACAAAGTAAGGACAGCACCAGTGGCGGCAGTTTTTTTTCGAGTTAAGAGCGCACTTGATGTTTTACGGGCCATGAAGAACTATTCCAGACTCTCGCCTCAATCATCTCCAACACGAATCGTACGCAGGAGAAAGAAAACAAAGGCTCTCTCACTCAAAACGATTAATGACATTCATTGCTCGTAAAGTAATTTAATTTACTCGGTGTAAAAAAGTTTCTTATAGTGAAAAGACACTGGATGGAAAAAAATTAGAACACAAAAAAACGAAAAAAAAAAAAAAATAACTTAATTTGTAATGCTCGAGCGATTGCCATAGAGCTGTCGAAAACTTTTTTAAATGAGAGTGTACCGCATTTTGCGCCTGCGCAATGCCATGGGCACACGCGCACAACAACGCCGTGATTGAATACATTTGCAAAGGAGGAAATATACTGCAAAATAGTTTCAATAAAACTCCCTCCCCCGCCCCTCAACGATCCTCCCAGCCCCCACCCTCCAGCCTTTTAACGGGCGAAGCTGCTCCTCCTCTCCTGAATAAGCTTTTAAAACACCAGCAACTCTTTGTAGTCAACGAGAGTAGAAACTTTTTCTATATACTACGTGTGAATGGCACGCTCCGTTTGTTTTTTAGCGCGGTGGAAAAAGAAAAAAACTAAAAGTAAAAGTAAAAAAAAAAAAAAAAAATGAAATAAATAAAAAGGCAAAAAAAAAAGTAGTCTCGTAAACCGTGAAGGGCTGAACGTGATCATGGGGATTTAAATACTCGCCGCACGCTGAGATGGGTTGGAAATGGCGCGGTTTTTGAAGCTTCCTATACCAGGGTTAGTGTGACTCGAGTACCCCCTTCCCTCCCTCCTCCCCCCCCTCACCCCTTGCCAACATTTCCCCCCTCAGCTTTTCTTCTGCTAATAACATCCGCGTTTCTCTCAGCCTAGACTCTCTCTCACAAGCGGGCTGATACATATTCGGATCCACCTTCGTAATGGGCCGATGAAGGATCGCCGCACAGAGTAAAGATTTAATAGGAGGGGTTGGAAATGGAATATATTTCTAACAATGAAAAATTTGAATGTTTTTACCGTCAAAAAACAAATTATTTCGGGTTGGAAATGTTATAATAAATCCAACGAATCCCTCTGCAAACTTCCAAGTTGCGTTCCAAGTTCCAAAGTTATACATACTTAAAGTCGCGCCGCTATGCCCGGCCAATGGGTCTGTTGCAAACTTTTGCTACAACGATTGAAAGATGTTTATCTGAAGTGAAATCGCCTGAAAAGTCCAATGGTGGCGTCAGAAAGTCATAAAATGCAATAATAAACTCACAAGAGGCGTTTAATGAAATCCAAGATGGCGGAGAAATATCGAGAAATCTGTATGCATGCACCGTGTATATCCAAGGATGGCCAACTTTAACAACCTCACTGGAGGTAGAGGTTATGTATTTGTTTACATTGTGATTGGTTGTGATCGATATTGTGAGGTTGGCTATCCTTGGATGTTCGTGGTGCATGCATACAAATGGCTCGATATTTCTCCGCCATCTTGGATTTCATTAAACGCCTCTTGTGAGTTTATTATTGAATTTTATGACTTTCTGCTGCCACCAATGGACTTTTCAGGCGATTTTACATGAGATTATACACTCTTAATTGTTGTAGCAAAAGTTTGCAACAGACCCATTCCATTGACTCATTCTACTGTGCGGCGGAGGCTCATGAGAAAAAAAAAAGACGGAGGGTAACCTATTCCATCACATTCCTACCCCGTTAAGTATTGCTCTTGAAAACCTTGCACATTGTTCTGTTGGTGAGTAAAATGAGGGTACAATTTCTCTTGAATTAAATCGGTAATTTCACCACTCACAGGGATAAACAAGATTCTTTATACAGGGTGTTTCAGGCTCATTGTATGATCAATGTCATCCGGTGTAATTTCCTCGTTGGTTGAGTTGTAGAACTCTTCGGTGCAATTCATCTGCTGGATATAGATTGTGACTTGTAAAATTTTTAGTATGTACAGATGTATACATTTATGGGGGGAAAAACGTGATATATCGAGATTTTACTAAAGATTTAATGGGGAAATTTTAGATGTTTAGAGTTTTAAGGTAAAAAGAAAGAATAATTGAAATTATTAGTTTTTTGACGAACGAAGGGGAATAGTACCGGCACATTAGGACTTTTTTTTGGAAATAGGGGGAAAAATTCGCACTAAGCTGAATTTTGGCAGAAATGGTCCTTAGGGTATGTACAGATTTTTATTTTGTTTAAACCACCGCCTATGCCCTTGCATCAAAATGTAACTGCGAGGGAAAAAATCGATTAAAGTTGAAGTTGTGGTAAACAAAATTCCAATCAACGGTCATTTTTAACTTTTCGTTTACAAGGAGGGGAGGGAGGATCAGTGGTTTATCCCTCCCTTCAAAATAGGAGTTGAAACCCAGATGTTCAGCTTATAATTCACTAAATCAATATGAAATCGAAGTATGAAAACCCTCGCATTTCAAACGATATGATCGTGCCAATCTGCGCTTTTGACCTCCACCTGATTTTTTACGATAGTTTCTTTTCTTCTAACGGAAAAATAGAAACACATTTTTTTGTAGAAAATTATACTGGAAACATTTTTGAACTGAGGTATTTTTGACGCATCTGTCATGTTTCCAGAGATATTTGCAAAAAACGGATTTATACGCCCTTCTTGACGTCACCACGACGAATGCTCAACCGGGATCGATGAGGACTTTAAGTATGTTAAACTACATACTCTAATGACCCATCTCTGCCAAAATTCAGGTTAGTGCAATTTTTTCCCCCAATTTCCCCAAAAAAGTGCTAATGTGCCTGTACTATTCTTCTTCGTTCGTCAAGTAACTAATAATTTCAATACTTCTTTCTTTTTACCTTAAAACTCTAAACATCTGAAATTTCCCTATTAAATCTTTAGTAAAATCTCGATAAATCACGTCTCTTTTCAATCCCTGGTAAAAAAAAACCTCAGGACCTCAGAGATGTCTGAGGGTAATTGGAACAAGAGGTCCTGAGGGCACCCACAGGATTTCTGAGGGCACCCTCAGGAATTTCTGTGGGCACCCACAGGAATTTTTGAGGGCACCCACAGAAATCTTGAGGTCGCCCTCAAGATTTCTGAGGGTGCCCTAAGGACCTCATGTTCCAATTACCCTCAGACTTCTGAGGTCCTGAGGTCCTGAGGTAAGGCAATCAAGTATTTCTGTGTAACTAAAAAACTAAATTTAGGAAAGCCTAGTCGAGTTATCTTTAGAAATTCTTGTTCCTATCACGTAGGCTGTGTACTTTTCACCTTTTGTCTAGCCGGAGAAGTTAGAGTCCGCACAGAAACTTTGCCCGTGGTGGGGATCGAACCCACGACCTCTCGATTGATGGTCCAGCACTTTACCACTAGGCTACACTGCCCGCGATGACAGAGGGGCGAGAATTTCTCAATATAATAATGTTGCGGGTGCCCTCAGGATTCTCTGAGGGCGCCCTCAGAAACTTTTGAGGGCATTCCCTCAAGATTTCTGAGGATGCCCTTGGAGCCCTTATTTTCAAATTACGCTCAGACTTTTTTGAGGGCCTAGATATTTTCTTTGCAGCTAAGGTTTTTATAATGGGACTTAGAAAAATTCCGTTTGTTATTGATAGTTTCATTTGTTTTAATCTTCTAATGAGTAAGGGCCCTGACTTTAGCACATAAATTACTTGTTCAGTGCAATAACATTAACCTCAAAAATTATTTATTAGATTTTTAACAACTATAGGTTTTAATTGATTTAAAAAGAAAATAATAATAATATGTATATCTAATAATATGAGAATTTCTCGCTCAATGCATTGGTTTAATCAGGAATTTGTTTGATCTAGGACTTTTAACCCTCTTTGTGCCAAAATGGATCCAGCCGATGAAAAAATTATTTTTCGGTTTTTTTCTGACCTATAGACTATAGGCCCAAAAGAACATGCTCAAGCAAAAACATTGAAAAAAACCCATAGATTTTTTTTTTTTTTTTTTTTTTTTTTTTTTTTTTTTTTATTATTATTATTATTATCTTTAATTTCTTAACCAGTGGTGGCTTTGTGCCATGTGTGGCAAAAATGTTTTACCTCCATTTGAATACATGGTAAGCAATCGATTGTTTTTCATGGAATCATATGATTTGGGATAAAAACATGTTGCCGAAATGCACGAGTTACTATATTGAAAATAACCTCTAAAACATTTAACATTCGAAAGTCTGAGTGCTCCCCTGCCATCTCCCTAATGGCGCCACTGGTTCCGGTCGTCTTCAAAATGAATGAAGCTCACCCTCGAAGATTTCAGATCAGAATTAAGGTTGTAAGGGCCCCTCAAAAGATTCGGGATGCTCTGTGGGCGCTCTCAAGCGTTCTGCGGTCACCCTCAAGGCGCTCTGTGGTCGCCCACAAGCGCTCTGTGGTCGCCCTCAAGCGCTCTATGGTCGCCCACAAGCGCTCTGTGGTCGCCCTCAAGCGCTCTGTGGTCGTCCTCAAGCACTCTGAGGTCGCCCTCAAGCGCTCTGTGGTCGCCCTCAAGCGCTCTGTGGGTGCCCTCAAAGATTCTGTGGGCGCCCTCAAAGATTCTGTGGGCGCCCTCAAAGATTCTGTGGGTGCCCTCAGAAAACCTCAGAAGCCCTCAGAAATCCTGAGGGTGCCCTCAGGATTTTCTGAGGTTCTCTGAGGTTTTTTTTTTACCAGGGATAGTAATAATAACATTTAATTCCATTCTTAAAAATAGTTACTTTTCGCGTTCTAACTTAAACATTTATAAATCCCCCTTGTAAATTATCTAAGCACTCGGCTAAACTTCAAAACTCTCATTTATTTTATTTATGTTCATGTTTTTAATATTTTCTTTTCAGGTCGTGGAATCGTGGATTTCGTTGCTCGTGATCCACTAATGCCCTAAGTCCGGGTGTTTAGGACGGCTTTCCGTAAACTACAATAAAATATTGTAGATCGGAGCATATCTTTATATTTTTTGAATTCGTTTACAATACTTTGCGCTTTCTTTTGTTGTTTTCACTTGTGAAAGCAACATAAGGTGTTTCAGAGCTAAACAGAATTACCTTGTGAAAAATCTTCAACTCTCCGGAAAATAATAGAAAAATTGAACAATGATAAGAATTTAAAGCAGGCAGGTATACTTTCCTCTGCAAGTTTTGGTACAGAATTCTCCAGGGCCGTATTTACCTTCCCTGACGCTGTAGTCAATAACCAACTCAAGGAAGATTCGTCATGGAGTAGTCTCTGAATGACAACTTAAGCATTTTATTTGTCAATCACTCAAACACGTTTCTGATTCTCTTGTTTACGAAGCCCTTAAAATGTGTCAATCACTTCGGTCCGGTGCAAAAGGATTTCTTTTTCAATTAATTCTTTTTCTCTCTCTTTTCTCTCTGAATCTTGGAAAATGGCCACGTTGTGATCATACAGCTGAATTCAGATAGCCATTCAAATGGCGAGGGCTAACATCGTAAATATATACAAAGAGAAAGGGACACGGTTGAGCAGATGAGGGGGTAGGGGGAAACCGAAGGGGGCAGGGAGGGGTCAGGGAGGGGGGGTCAGGGAGGCGAGGCTGCTCGAAAGGAAAACTTGTAGTTGCATGCGGAGCGTGAGCACACAGCGACGAGTACATCCCGAAATCAATTAACCCTGGAATCTCGTCCCTGAAATATATCCCTTCACTATTTCGGGATGTGGAAAGTAGTAAGCCGCCGAGGCGAGGCGAGAGGGTTGCGTTTGGCTGGCTGCAGGCGCAGGGGTTCAGCGCTCAGTTCCAGTTGAGACAGATTTCCCTTCTCCACCCTTCCCCTCTCCTCCTCCTCTCGCCAACCGACCGACCTTCTTGTGTGTGTATGTTGGCAAACTTTTTCTCCCCTCCACTAAACATTTCCCCCGATGGTTTTCCAAAGGGACCGCGCTCGTATTTTTTTAAAGCTTTAGTCAAACAAAAATACTAGTTCCACAATTTTCAATTTCAAGTCTTTTCTCCTCTTTTTTTAATTTCCGAAGAAAATCCCGGGGAAAAATGTTAAAAAAGAAAGAGAAAAATAAAGGGGAAAAAGGAGAAAAAGAAAGAGAGAAGAGAAGAAGAAGAGACACCACATCTGCCGTGCCGTTGCGTCGAGTTGAGTCGCGGTCCCGTGCGTCGCGCCGCTCCCCGGGAAGTTGAAACATCTTTTGTTCCGACTCCCGCTGGGATGCCGAGGGTTTTGATCCCTGATATATTTCGCATTCAAATTAGAAAACGGCTATACATTTCATGTGTGTGTGAGTGTGTGAGATTGTGCGCAAATACACGGCACAAGAAAGTCACATTCTCTTAGAACAAAACCCTATACCCTCGCGCGGTGCAATTGTATCAAGTTTTCTTTTTCTTCCTCCTCCCCCCTCCCCCTCCCTCTTCACCGCTTTATCTTCATCCCCTCCCTCACCACCACCTACCCTCACTCCTTATCCTATCAAGCTCGTCCCTTCCTACCGTTTTTTTTTCAGAAATGGACAAATACTTCATTCTCAATTTTTGCATTTTTTTTCAATTGTTTTTTTTTTTTTTTTTTGTTTTTTTGTTTTTTTTTTTAAAGATTTATTGAATATAGTTCTGTACATCAGAAATAAGATATTTACATTTATAAGTGACGTCTGCTTGAAAAAAAAAAATAAAATAAAATAAAATAAAATAAAAAAAAAAATAAAATAAAAATAAATAAATAAATAAATAAATAAATAAATAAATAAATAAATAAATAAATAAATAAATAAATAAATAAATAAATAAATAAATAAATAAATAAATAAATAAATAAATAAATAATTGAATAAATAAATAAACAAATAAATAAATAAATAAATAAATAAATAAATAAATAAATAAATAAATAAATAAATAAATAAAAAATAAAAAAAAATATACCAGCTGCTGTCGAGCCAAAAATTAACAACATTAACTGATGAGGGCCGAATAAACTCTGAGCACGGAGTACTTCTACATATTTCACAACGTAACATTTTCAACGCTTGTTGGGAAAAATCAAGCAGTTACGGCCGTTTCCGCTCAAAAATTGGGCCGCATCGTAAACAAATAGGCCAGGGCCTCAATGAATATAAGCAAAAGTAAATGAGTATAAGTGTATCTTAGGTTATACGGCCCTGTGTTTTGGGGCATCAGGGCCGTGGCCCGCAACCTAGACCTTGACTCCGAGGGCCAAATAAAGAGTAAGCAAGTTTGATTTTTCTCAAAAAAGCGCTGAAAATGTCAATTTCTGAACGAGAATTACTATGTGATCTGTACTCACCGCTCAGTTTCTCTGATCAACTAAGAACAAGCCACATAGAGTACTTCTCTAAAGAGAGGCATCATTCAACCAAAAAAAGCGTTGGCTTTAACATTGAAATAGCCCTAAATTGCATCCTAAGGACTCTAAATTGTCAAAAAATTTCGAGGAAGAGCCCCCGAACTCCGGTGGGGTGTCCCCCCACACCCCATTGGGAATATAAGTTGAGAGCCGGTCTCACCGACATTTTCCCGGTAACTTTTCTGACCCCAGTCCGCCCCTGTAAGTCTGCATGTTATATCTTGAAACGCTTTTACTTTTGGGGTGGACACAAAAATACCCAAATGCTTGTCACGAATAACGTAATTTAATCAGATGAATCAATCAGATTGTTTGTGTCTCACGAGTCAAGCGTTTCCACCTTTGAGATGGGAAGTTGAGACCAATTCATTTTTGAAACGCCTTCATTTCTTGGGGTAGGCAAAACCGTCACGTCCAGGCACGAATAGTTAACTACTTGTCAATACGGGCAACGGCTGGTTGGCTGCATCTCTGAGTTGATTTTATACCGCTCCTGAATGTTTCCACTTTCTGATCGAGCATGAAACTGTGTATATTACACTAAAAGTTATAGCTGAAGTATAATGGCCGTGCAATTTCTGTCGATTAGACTACGCTGTCATCTAAGAATGCTATGAACGCACGTTGTAGATGTAAACACGGTCCGTTCTTTGTTTCGCGATTTGGATATGGGGATGTTGCACACTTTTGTTATAAGCGCGGCTGCAATAGAGTCAATTTTGGTGTGATACTGAGAAAAAGCTTTGGACAGGGGAACCAAATTCTGCGGTGAATTATAGTTGCTGGGCGTCCTTTGGGCAGGGTGACTAAAATCTTTGGACAGAGCAACCAAAGTCTTTGGGCGAGGGAACCAACGTCCTAAAACGAAACGTCTAAAACGTTGTTAGAACGTATTAATATAATAGGACTAAAATTGAGCAGCAAAAAAAAAAGAAAAACAAAGAAAAAAAGAATAAAAGTCATCACATTTTTGCCCCCCCCCCCCAATCCGAACGCGAAATGACGCCCCTGGAGAAAATTTTCAAGGTTTACTTGATTTTTAATATTCACCAGGGCCCAAAAAATCTTCGGTCCCGAGCGTCGAGAGCGCCATATTAATAAACGAAATTTTAAAAGGCATTTTTTCAGGGTACCGGGGGAAATTTATGCTAAAAATTGATCATGTAATGTTCATGAACATTACTTGAACGTTCATGGACATTACTTGAACGCGTTCATGAACTTGACATGAACGTTCGATGAAGTTCATGAACAGAAGATGAATGTTCGATAAAGTTCATGAACATTCATTCACATCAAGATCATGTTCAACAACACTTGCATAAATGTTTGACAACACTTTCATGAACGCTCAATGGATTCCTGCAACACTCCTCTCCGGGAAATTTTTGTGGCAGTCTAATAGGTCAGGCAATTATTCTCTATGATGGTAAAATTGCGTTCCCAGATTCTTAGAGTTGATTTTTTTTTTTATAATTATCATCATTTTCCTTGTTTTGATCGGGACTCAAAGGAAAAAGGTAGGTCTTTGTTTACACACTTTCAGGTTCACTTCCATACGGCTATACATATACTATGAAGGTACTAGCAAACGCAGTAGTTTTGACAGTAAAGAATGCACAGGGAGTGCAGATGATTGATTTGATTACATGTAGATTTATCACCAATCTCGAATTCTGGACTGCCTACAATTTAGCGTTTGATACAGTGGCGTCGCGTGCAATTTGGAAACATTGCATTTTGTCCGTTTAAATTCGTGGAAAAGGTCAAACAAATGGAGGTGCACAGTGCACTCCCTTGGATCGATACTTTTCGTGTGTTGTAATGGACTAAACGCAGCGTTGCTAGATTGCACGCGACGCCACTGGTTCGATAGTACATTGGCACCTCTCCAATGCTTGCATCGCTCATAAGGTCCTGCGCAGAGGACAAACACACCCTTAACAAAGTTGACAAAGAACTGTCAAGTACACGGGCGTGCTGAGGTTCTTAGAGAGCGGGGAGGGCAAGATGGAAATTTTGCAGCCCTCCACAAATTGCCCCTTAAAATTATGACATTTATGACTTTCTTTTGTCTGTGCACATTGACTTTGCCGCCTTCAGTGATACTTTCTTTTTCTTTGCTTGTATTCCTCCTGATTTTGCCGCCCATCAGGGCAAAGGTACCCACCCCCCGGCACGCCCCTGGTCAACTATCTGTTTCCTATGATTATTTCACAACCAAGAGAGATCTATGTTTTTTCAGTTAATAGGATACTTTCATTTTTGTATAAACCCAATTGGGAAGCCTGGTAAAAGTGTCTCATGCTCTCTCGTGAGAGCACAGACTTTTCCCATTTTTTCCAGATATGTCAGCGATAAAAAAAAAATGGGCGCATGCAAAGAATCAGTAACAGTAAAATGATCACTCCCTTAGTAGAGGATAACAATCTGAAAACGCCAAACTAGAGCAGATTCTCTTCACTTCACTTCACTTAATTCCCTTATTTTAGATGAAACTGACACTAAGCGTATCACAGCTCTAATTTGTGATGAAAATTCGAAGGGTATGAAATTTCTGCACACTCAATGGCACTGAAAGGCTCTTTTATCCGGTCGAAAAAAACACAGAGACTCACCACATTTGAGACACTTTGATAACTTGTATTTTAATTCTTACTAATTTTCCAGATCAGAACACTGAAACACTCGGGAAATGCGGAAAAGACACACGCAATTTTTGGGAAACCGTGTGTCTTACGACAACAGCTATCACTGAAATCAGTTGATTCTTTGCCAACATCTCCATGGTCCGATGATTTGCAAATGATGATTGAAAGCTTCTCTGTCGCTATATCTTGTGACAAAGTAACTGAGATTTTTACACGTTGTTTTATTTTACAGGAATTTCAAAAGCACCCTCTGAAAAAAAAGAGAAAACGGATAAGTTCCACTGAACAGCAGGAAACATTTGGTTTCAGGAGCCGAATAAAGTAGGAAAACACAAGAAGTCACAACTTCAGTCCATCCTATGCCAACCAATCAGATATGCACATCTCATAAAGTGGGGTTATGTACTGAAGTTGAACCTTCTTCCAACTTGATTCAGATCGAGGCAAAAACAAAAGAAAGATTAAGTAAGTAACGGTAAAGAGGAATGCAAGAGTAGAAGTCTCAAGATGCAGCCCTGGTTTTTTAGAGACTGGTTTAGAAAACATCTCCTACATTGAATTTGTGTCAAGCATTCCAACCTTTCACGGGGCCCTTTGTTTCCGCAGATGTTTAAGGTCCGATAAAGAACTTGCATTTAACTTGGTCAGGACAGCTATGTGCAAAAGCAGATTAGCTCATCTAGTTGTAACAAATGGAACCAACTGCTATGAATTTCTTACTTCTTTGGCCCCTTTTTCCACTAAGTTCACCACTGCAGAAAAGCTATTTTGTCCGAACAAATGGCTCAAAGGTAAAAAGAGATCTAACTTTTTAGTTTGTTGTGGTTCGTAAACAGAGAGTAAAAGATAGGCTAGAAAAGTCTCACCTTTCAGATTACACAGATTTTGTTAAATGCAGGCAGTATCCAACCCAAAGGAAAAAATGTAAAAAGTAAAAATTTCTTCGCATTAATTATTAGTCATGTTTATGTTTTTCGTAAACTAACCTCTGACTTGAAAACAATAGACTACGCATTACATATCTCGCCACCGGTGTTGCATTATTGTGGCATTTTTCTTTTCGGAGTCGCAACAAAACAACACCATTATTACTCTCGACAAGACTCGACCAATCAGATTGCGTTATGCGACTTCGATGCAACGCTCGGATGCAAAAAGCCGTACACTTCTTCTGCGCGTAGTAATCTCTGTTCCGTCATTCCTCTATGGCGACGGCCATATTGCCTGATGCACGCTTGAAGTTGAGAAGGATGCCTCATGCTTAGGCATTTATCTGATTTATCTTTATTATAAGTAGTAACTCTAGTCAATTCAACACTTTGTTAGCTAAATACTTTCTCGAGAAATTGTCTTCTGTCCTTGAACCACTCCATTCTTTGTAAGTAAGTAGTTAGTATCTGTTTTTGTCCTGGCCCTAACGCTTGCGTTGATTGAATGGAACACACTGAAATATTCTCAACCATATTCAGCATTTCAGTGTTTGATCAGTTTCAGAGAATTAGAGCCTTTGTTTGTTGCTCTTCTTTTTTGCCTTAAGGAGTTAGCAATCACCCATTACAAGCAATCTTAAACCTCAGCCTTGTTTCTCGAATCTCGACAATTGACCTAGCTGATATGTTTACTTCCCACTTGAAGTCACTATAAGACAAGCGCGAACTCCAATAAAAGTAAATTAGCCTATGTAGACAGAACAAACCCCCCTGTGTAGAGGTTTCCATTTGGATAGAGCAGGAATTTCGAGTATTTGGTTCTGACAAGTAGTGGTGCCTGCCCTGGGAAATGCATCAACTTTTAAAACGCATCGGAGAGTGTATGACTATAGCAAAGAATCGAAACTCTGCGTTAGACAACCACTTACCGATGCGCTGTGATGCAGTTCGGAAACAGGCACCACTTCTAGTCAGAACCCGACACTCAAAATGGTCCGCTCTAGCATGTGTGACATTTCGCTTACGGCTAGTTATCAGGCCGCTATCCCCTACTCAAGCAATAAACCTTGAGGTTAGGTTAGATCAGGGTATAGGCTATGATAGGTCTGAAAATACAGCAGCCCCTCTCGAAACTATTTCTGTGCTTGTGCGGCTCTGGTAACTCAATGCGTTGTGCAATTGTGCCAACTCAGTGCCATTGTTAGTTGTGAGTCTTTGCCTATCATCTCCAGCAAGACAAACTCAGGCGTTGAACACGAAATTCAAATTTTTAATCATTGTCTAAACCTTTCTTTCAAAATCATCTACTCTACCTTAAGATTCAGCCTCTTGATGCCTCCTTACTGTTACTTACTCAATTGTTCTTCAATTTTACCTCATTTTCCTTTGGAGTCAAATGTTAAGAACTAATCCAAGATCTCTTGATGTTTTCAGAGTGTGCGCCTCCTATTTCAGACAGAAGGTTGACGTGTCATCTTTTACTGTTGAAGTACCTGTAACATATCAACTTGTGAATGAAATTCTTAGTTATGTGGTCGCAGGATAGCGGCAGTGAAGCTTTCAATCATGGCCACCAAATCATCGGTTTCCAATCATTTGATGACAGAAATCCTGGAAAAAAGTTAGCTGACCATAATCTTGACTGCTGCTGCACAAAGATGCAATAAGGC
Source organism: Trialeurodes vaporariorum (assembly GCA_011764245.1). Classification (NCBI taxonomy): domain Eukaryota; kingdom Metazoa; phylum Arthropoda; class Insecta; order Hemiptera; family Aleyrodidae; genus Trialeurodes; species Trialeurodes vaporariorum. The sequence goes on along the minus strand of VMOF01000001.1, from coordinate 25,381,185 downwards.
TCCTGAAAGCTCTGTGTTTTTTCTGTGTATGGACTGATTTTTAGTGTTCTTATCCGAAATGGTTAAGATTGTAAATGGTTGAAATTACCCAAGTTTCTAAGTGCGGTGAATCGCTTTTTCCTACAATCAATTAAATGAACACGCGGATATTCTTTAGTCAAGAGACTGTTGAATTTTGAGGTTTCTGATGCATCAGCAAGAATGTTTTAATCTGAACTAGGTTTCAGTAGGCGAGTACGTGGCCTTAGGGCGCGCTTAAGGCATTAAAACTTTGAGTGAAAACTTCATATGAAGCAAGCATTGACAAAGTTGTTTCTGAGCAAAACTTGAAAATACTAGAGCCGCAAAATTTAGCAGTTTCTTAACGAATGTACATCAGAACATGCATATCAGCGCCATAGATTGTGCGGAAATTTTGAATCCTTTAATTTTCTCGTGTTTCCGCTGGCTGTGTTATTTTATGGAATCGGTGTTCCGTGAAAAGTTTTACCTTTAAGTAAGGAAACTAAGTGTGATAAATGAAGTGAACAGAATCATTTGGAGTCAGACATCAGTCATTTTGGTGAGTGATCTTTTAAATGTTATCTAATTTACATTACCTGCTATTTATTTGAAAATGAGAAGATTTATTTAATTTCTGCAATTATATTTTTGCATTCATTTTACATCACACCCTTTTCATAGGTTCCTGATCCTTCGTGTAACGGGAACGCACAATTGCACAGAACGTGCAAGAGAACGTGCGCTCCTTGAACGTCCATGGACCTCACTCGTGTCCGTGGATATATGTGACATGGATGTCCGTACACGGTGAATTGGGACACGGACCACTGGGATGTCCATGGACACCCGGTCCATGGATACCCTGTCCATGGACAGCTGGTCCATGGATACCCTGTCCATGGACATTTGGTCCATGGATACCCTGTCCATGGACATTTGGTCCATGGACCTGCATGGATGTCCGTGTCCCAATTCACCGTGTACGGACATCCATGTATGGACCGGCACGGACCATTTTTACCAGGGAAGACACACACAATGAAGCGTAATTAGGCTCCAGAGTAGTGGTCCATATCTGATTTATAGTACCGTGGCACCTGGTGACACCATTGTCAAAGGAATATCGTCTCTCATTTAAGTTTTCAAGCAACAGCTATATGTATAGCGAAAGAGAAGAGATGATTTGTGGGGCGTGTTATTGAAACATCACAAAGGTAGCCATGATGGAGCTTTCTCATGGGCGTTTTTTTACCCAGGCTCGCTATGTTTGCCTCATATTTTTGAACCTTTAAATTTTTTTAATATAATTTGTGACACTTACATTTGGATTTGGTTGGACACGAAAGTGCAAGTGTTTTGGAGTTGCTAACTGGGCACATGAATTGATATACAACTGTTTCTTCTGGAAGGATTTGCAAGATACAGAAACTGACTCATAATGGAAACAAGCTAAATTTTCTCACCTGGATAGTTGTATTAATATTCTGTGTCCAGATAGCCACTCTTAAACACGCACTATATTGCACTTTCGTTTAAAACCAATTTCTACTGGACTTACAGCTTTTGATTTATGGCTAAAAAAAGTGAGGCAAACAATCCACATTCAAATCGCCCATGCTGTCACAATTTGTGATAGGACTTAAACTTATATAGGCCATGTATTAGCCTCTCTATCGCTGCAGGCTCGTTGGCCAGGGTACGCTAGACCTACAATCTCTGATGTCTCTTTCTTTCGCAGTGATTTGAATGCGAGAACGATAGTTTGGAACAGTGGCGGCTCGTGCGATTTGGCAACAAGGTTCTACTTCCATTTGATTCTATGTAAAACAATCGATCCGATAGTGAAGCGCTGTTTCATCAATAATCGATTGTTGCACATAGATTCAAATGGACGGCAAACAATGTTGCCAAATGGCACGAGCCGCCACTGCACTGGTTTGGAGCCTCTCAAGATGTCGAGCCAGAAATAAATGATACTTCAAAATGAACCGAAATTCAGCGGCGGCTAGTGCACTTTGGCAACAATGTTTCCCTTCCATCTAATTCAATGTAAAACAATCGATAGTGAAGCAGCGCTTCACCTGCAATCGATTGTTTTACATATATTCAAAAAGAGGGAAAACATTGCTGCCAATTAAAGCACGAGCCTCTTGAGTCCCTATATACTAGGATATATGCACCAAGACACTCAAAAAGAAGAAGCGGCTCAATGGAGCCCCCAAGAGGCAAAATGCAAATGGCGGTTGTCCGTTTTCCTTTGCGGTGTTGCCGCGATTTCGCTCCTTCTAATAGAGGTTATAGGTTCTGAATCTTGCCAATAACGGTCGTTATTGAAAGAGATAATGTTCTCCGCAATAAAATTTAAGCATTGGAAAAATTAAAAATAATTACCGCGGTCACTGGTTTCACTGGTTTCACTGGTCACAGTAAATGTGTGATAAAAGCGAGTGCGAGAAAAGTAAACAAACCCTCCGCCATTTGCATTTGCCTCTTGAGGCTTTCTTGATAGCCTAAATCTGAGAGCCAATCAGAAATGGATTCAGCAATGGCGCAACTCTCATAGTATATAGGGACTCTACGAGCCTCCACTGCCGAAGTTCCCATGTTCCCTCAGTTCTGATTGAAGTATGTATTCTATGGTTATAGCTAGTTGGTACACGGAAAAAAACTACGGTGAAAATACCCATACGGATACCTGATTTTGGCACCTGCTAGATGTTATGGGAATGTTAACCAGAAGTATACTATGTTTTGACTAGGTACTAGGTGATGACACCTGATTGCATGTCGAATTTACTTAAAGTATCGGTAAGTGAACCATACTTCTGGTCAAGTTTACCATAACATCTAGCAGGTGCCAAAATCAGGTATCCGTACGGTTATTTTCACTAATCTTTTTTTTCCGTGTATGTATACGCAATTTTGTGTTAAACATATCACGAGTGTCTTAAAGAGATGTTCATGAAAACATATTTTGGACCAAGCTGAGCTGTTGTAGAGACACTTCAAAACAAATTCACGAGCAAATTTTCCTCGTGCCTAATTTCAGCGAAGTGGTAGTAAGGGGAGGTATGAGTGGAGGGGCGGGGCGGGGCGGGGCACGGTGGGCGTGCTTCTCTGGGTTGACTTGAGATGACAAATGTTGCCGCGCACAAGGAAAATAAACAAAGGTTAATATCCTACGGTAATACATGCAGCGATGCGCCACTAAACCGTCAGTTTCTATCAGAGCCGAGGCAAAGTTTTTAGATCCGAGAGAGTAAGTACAATTTAAAAAGGGGGAAGAAGCTCGGGAGCTTAGTCAGCATCTGTCTCGCCGTATCCTCAGATGTGCTCATAATAATGAAGCAACAAGGATCGAGAGACAAGAAGCCGGGAAGAGAACAATATGCAGACTTTTGATACTCTCCGAACTGTCACAATGTGGCATCTGCATTCTGCAAGTGCCATAGAAAGGAAAAGAAAGGGAATGAGGGAAAAAACAAAACAAAAAACAAAAACAAAAATGAAGCCTTATTCGTTGTCGGAGGAGCGAATATTTTACTTTGCGACGTGTCTTTCTTAGACTCGGTTCAAATTGTTACACGGAGCTCCTTTTTCAGTCCTGTTATCGAAATTTGTTGGAGAAACAAGGTGCTTTTACGTGTCTGAAACTGCGGATCAGGAAACTACTGAGCGTTACTAGACGTGTATGATCCGTGGGATTGCACTATGTATTTTCAATTTTCTCTAACCTTAGAAAAGCACTATAAAATGAGGAGAAGGATAAATTGAAAGATTCAAAACAGTCATAAGTTTAGTCAGTAAATGGGTCTGTTGCAAACTTTTGCTGCAGCGCTATGGAGTGTTCACTCTCATGTAAAATCGCGTGAAAATTCCATTAATGGCATCAGAAAGTCATAAAATGCAGTATAAAACTCACGAGAGACGTTTAATGAAATCCAAAATGGCGGTAAAATATCGAGCAACCTGTATGCATGCACCGCGAACATCCAAGGATAACCAACCTCGCAATATCGATCACACCCAAACACAACGTAAATAAACACATAACCTCTGGAGCTGTGAGGTTGTCAACGTTGGCAATCCTTGTATGTTAAAGGTGCATGCATACAGATTGCTCGATATTTTACCGCCATCTTGGATTTCATTAAATGCCTCTTGTGAGTTTATTATCGCATTTCATGACTTTCTGATGCCACCAATGGACTTTTCGGGCGATGTTACCTACACGGAAAAAAAAGATTAGTGAAAATAACCATACGGATACCTGATTTTGGCACCTGCTAGATGTTATGGTAAACTTGACCAGAAGTATGGTACATTTACCGATACTTTGAGTGAATTCGACATGCAATCAGGTAACATCACCTATTACCTAGTCAAAACATAGTATATTTCTGGTTAACATTACCATAACATCTAGCAGGTGCCAAAATCAGGTATCCGTATGGTTATTTTCACCGTAGTTTTTTTCCGTGTACGATGATACACTCTTTATCGTAGTAGCAAAAGTTTGAAACAGACCCATTGAAAGATTCAAAACAGTCATAAGTTTAGTCAGTAAATTACCTAATATATTACCGAACGCTACTGAAATGAATAAAAATTACAAAAATGAATTGAAAAAAATATTTATTTGAGATTTGCCCTTATAGCGTAGAGGATTACCTAATTTATAATTTAAATTTAAATTAATCATTCTAAGTTTCGTATGTTATACATGTTGTGTTTTTTTCCTTGATTTTCTTATTATCTTAAAATTGTATTCGACGTAATTGTTATAGCTAAATGCATCGAATGAATAAAATACATTAGTATCACTAGTCGTATTTTGCTTTGTCATCGCGATGGCGAGTTTGATTATTTTTTTACGTAAGCATGTTTTGTCGTATTTTAATTCTGTTTGCACGCTCAAAATGTGCTCATTTTGATTGTGTTTTTGGACCACTGTCCACTGTGAGCTTTTTAGTAATTTTAATGACAATTTCCGAATTTCTTCGATGGCGAATCTCGGCGTTTGATAGCCATCGCGGTTGACCATTTCCTGCGAGGTGACTTAAAATTAAAATAACTAAAAAGCTCATAGTGGTCCAAAAACACAATCAAAATGAGCACATTTTGAGCGTTCAAACAGAATTAAAATACGACAAAACATGCGCTTACGTAAAAAAATAATCAAAATCGCCATAGTGATGACAAAGCAAAATACGACTATTACAGTTATTATATTATCAAAGACCGAGCCTCAGGTCTTCCAAATATATGTATAATCCATGCAAAATTATGCATGGTTTGGGGCAGTGAAACATCGATTAAAAAAACCACATAGTGGACACCATCGGGGCTATATATATTTTTGAATGGAAATTATCAAACAAAAAATTAAAGTCCGCTACCTTTAGAAAAAACGAACGCGAAGAAAACTAAATAAAGTAACTCTGCGTCTCAAAACAAGAGACGGTGGAGGGAAATTTAGTGATAGGAATTCTCGAGGAAAGAGTAAAGGGGGCGGGGCGTAGGAATAATCGAGTAAAGATGAGGTGAGAATCAAGAAATGAAAAGTGTTGGAGTAAAAAATGCAGTTTAATAAAGACTATGCAAATGGAAAGGTTCGTAACTTCGATCAAGAATTCGGGTCAACTTTGAGGGTTGGGCGTGAGTTCTCTCCCATATTTTCTTCCAAAAGAGTAGGAAGAATCTTTTGCGAAGGAGTGAGGGGGGGAGGGAACAACGATTGTTGCAAAATTTCGAATGGTGAGACGCCGAGGAACAGGAGAAGATGAGCGCAAAAGGGTGGAAGAGGGGGTGGGGAGGGGAGGATGGGGGTTGTGAAGAAGTGGAAGGAGGTATGAAGTGCCGGGTAGAGGGGAATGGGAGCCGAAACTCTATCGGAATGCTTAGTAGAAATTTAATAACCTGGTGTTGAGAATAAATGTAGCATCCAATTTGTTCCTCGGGAAACAGAAGAATATGCATTATAAATGAGTTCTATCCCTTTGATACAATACTTTCCTTCTCCCGTCGGTTTAAATTGAAACAGTCACCAGCTCTTACAGTTAAGTGAAATCGATTTATAACTTTGACTCCGAAAACAGAGTGAGGAAACATCGTTTGCATAGGGATTTTTTTTTTTCTCTCCTTTATTTTCCTTCCTTTTTCTCAGTTTCTTTCCTTGATGTGCAGTGGAAAGACGAGTCTCTCTCTCATGGGCGCTCCTCCGTTTTTCGTTTTCTCGTTCCACGTTCCAATCGTTCCTTCTCTCACGCTACGAGTTCCGTATTCCGTTCCCTCTCTCACGCCAAGAGTTCCGTATTCTGAATGCCATTCCTCTTCCCTTGCACCTTTATCTCATTGACGGAAAGCATTACGTCAGAGTCTACTCTTTCTATAAGCCCTCGGTAATGAAATCAATCTTGTTTTCTCGCGCCTCTCCCCACCATTCAACTCTATCCCAAACATATTCACAAGTCTCCGTTTGGGTTGATTTCGCAGGATGGGAATTTCTTCTGAATCATACTCCCTGTTTTGGAGCTTGTCCGATTTCCTTCTTCTCCGGCATTGGAGTTAAATTCGATTTGTCGATTGCCAAAGGACGCAGACATCTTATAGATGGGCTCCGTTTCGAATTTTGTTTACAGAAAAGGAGATGGCACAAATCCTTAAATGAAACCGGCCTGAGGCTAAATGTTTTTTAAATATCATACATCGAGAAACATTTTCTGTTGCCGTAACAGGACGTCTTGTCACAACTTATTTAACCGGGATTCCTGTCATTTTAACAAGAAATTCCTGTTGTTTCAAGAAGAATTCCTATTTTCTTAATAAGCATTCCGGTAAAATAACAGGAATTCATGTTGAAATGACAGTAATTCCGGTTAAAAAAAGTATTAAATAGACGTCAGGTTGAATTTACAGGAACGTTTTTCTTATTGTAAATCAACCGATATTATCATTTTTTAAGAAAACGTTTCTCAAGGCATCAAAGTGATCCGATTCCTCGTTTTTTAGCTATTTTAAAGCTCATAGACAGGAACTACTTCTCTCGTGCGTTAGCGCGCAATCATATGACGTAGTACCGACCGCCTCACGCCTAGGCTCAACATAGAGGCCGACCAGCCATCAGTTTCGTTTTTCGATCATTCATTCACTGGTCCCTTTCAGTGGTGGCTCGTGCCATCTGGCAACAATGTTTTCGCTCCATTTGAATCTATGTTTAACAATCGATTGTTGGTGAAGCACTGCTTCACTTTCGAATCGATTGTTTTACATACAATCAAATGGAGGGATGACATTGCTGCCATATTGCACGAGCCGCCACTGGTCCCTTTACCTGCCGAATTCTATCTGGTACACACTGCTTATGTCTGCCTCACCCAGCACCACGCCTTTTGTTCACCATGATTTTAAATTTCAAGCAAGTTGAGGGATAAAAGGCTTCCATTAAAATCAATGGGAATATGGTTAATCATAGGGCAAAATTGGAATGTTCCAAATATAGCTGTTTGAATGGGGCTGTTGCACACTTTTTCTACAAAGCGATTTAATTGTCAATCCTGGAGCAAAAACCTCCAAAAATAACGATGGCAGCACTAAAAACTTCCGAAATCCACTCCTAAACTCAATTAAGGCTTTCATTTGCGCGAGCGTAATGGTGGCATTGGGCAGTAATAATGGGAGATGACTATCTTAATTTCGCCACTCTCTCTATGCTGACAAGGATGATTCACAAAGTATTTAGTCATCGCAGAGTAATGATCCACATACGACGAATGGTACCGCGACACTTGGTGACACCGGTGTCAAATGAAAGTCGTCTTTTATTGATGGTCACTTCTTGATGGAGTTATAATATTGTTAGATGGGGATATCCCATTATTAATGCCCTCAGCCACCATCACGCCCGCTCAAATAAAAGCATTTATTGAGCTTAGGAGTGGATTTCTGAAGCTTTTAGTGCTGCCATCGTTAGTTTTGAAGGTTTTTACACCAGAATTGACTATTAAATCGCGTCTAGCAAAAGTGTGCAACAGCCGGCCATTTTGATTAAAATTTGCAAAACATTCTGCAACCAGTCTACTGTAAAATTAACCCCTGAAATGGTTGGGTCTATAGGTCTCTCCCAGAATCTTATGAGGGGGGGGGGTGAGAGGGTTAATTTAGTTCATTTCACGAGACGAGACAAGATGACTTCGAGTCATCATCGTCCTATATCTTTGCACGAGATAGAATCGTCTATCTCGTATATCTCGTGTCGTCTCGTACGAAAATAGACATGGAGAATCAGCCTACTGGGGGTCTCTCCCAGAATATTATAGAGGGGTCTGAGGGTCTCTTCCATAATATCAAATGAGGGTCTGGGGGTTCCCCTGGAACCGATGAGGGGGCCTGGGCTCCCTTCTCGCATATTAACCCATATATGCCCATTGGGTCATTAAAGACCCACTTATAATGGTTTTTTTGGGACCAAATTACAGTAAATTTAGGCCAATTGTATTCAAAAAGCAATGTTGTGATCTTTCAGCACCTATAATTTAGCTGGATCAGAAAATTTCACAATTTTTAAATTTTAAAGTTTAACTCTAAGATGGTGTTTTTCGAGAAAAACACAAAAAAACACTCAACATGTTCAAATAAAATTGGGCATATATGGGTTAAGTGTGATGTGGAAAAGTGTTCGACTGTTCGTGATGTATTCCCTACCGTTTTTTGTTTGTCGGAGCCCCTCGATTGACGCCGCAAAAGTCGGTGGCCATGCAGATGGATGCCGCGAAATGACTTTAAACAATTTCATCAGCTCGTCAATCTTGAAAACGGAGGAAATGGAGGGGAGAAAAAATTGGATAGGAGGGAGGGGGGGGGGGGGTTATAGCCTCGGGAGAGGTCAAATCTTCGGAAGTAATTAAACGGGACCCCGCGACTGCGACGGAAAAGAGGCTCGAAAACGTGCTGGATTAGGATCGGTGGGAAAGCAGATTGATAAACGCATCACCCAATCGCGGACAGAGGAGGGGCAAGAAGGAGAGAGATCAAGGACGCAGGAAAAAATCGCGCGAGGTAGGGGTCCAAGAAGAGAAGCCCCCCCCATTTCTACCCCTCCCCCACCTACGACCACACATAGTACCTAACCACACCCCGCCACAGCAAAGTGCTCTGAACTATAAAGTCAAAGGAAGGCTTTTTTTTTGGTGCTGTTGAGAGATGCTCTGCCGCGGGAGGTGAAGGGGCGTGCAGTGGTGTCAAAGCTCAGAGCGGTCAACGGAGGAGGGAGGGAGAGAGAGAGAGAGAGAGAGAGAGAGAGAGAGAGAGAGAGAGAGAGAGAGAGAGAGAGAGAGGAGGTCTCATCCTCTGCGTGGCCTCTGTCGGATTTCCTAGTAACAAATGAATCTTGATTTGGAAAAGGTTTAACGGCTCTATTTAATCCTAATTCTCTCTCACTCTTCTGGTGGCGTGGCGGGCAGCGGCGAGTTGGAGAGCGACATGCAACGCGAAAAGGGTGGAGAGGGGCGAGGGTTGGGGGGGGAGGATATGGAGGAACGTGAAGAGCGAGTCATGGCAGTAGCAGTGTGCCTTGTGACACGAGCGCATTGCTGCCAGAGTGGGCTAGAAATCATTTGGTCACGTGGGATTTTAGGGATTTTTGAGATTTACGCGAGGACGTACACTTATGCAACGTTTCGACGTATCGATATCTTAGATTAATACTGGCTGTAAAGAAATTTCGGTTTTATTCTACAGTTTTCACTTTTCTACGGAGATAAAGAAAATGGGAAACAACACTTCGGTACCGCTGACAAAAATCTTTAGTAGAAAAATGACCCAGCGCCGATGACTTTAGTCGAGCCAACTAAATCTTTGGTTCACCCAATTATTTTACTAGATCAATCACACTCTTTGATTTAAGGCTAAAACTATGAGGCAAACAAATCAAAATCGGACGGCCCATGAAGCCTCAATGGGGCTCTTGCAAACTTTTGCTGTAGGGGATTGAAAAGTTGATTCTTGCATAAATACCTGTAAAAATGACAATGAGTATACACTAAAAAATCACAAAATTCATTCTCAAAATCGGGCTTAATGGTGGAGAGACGCAGGTAGCATGGGAGATTCCTATCTAAATTGAGACGTATCTCTGTGTTTCCGCAGAGAAAGTGACACAACAGACAGGAATCTCCCATGATACCTGCGTCAAACCGCCATTTTCATCTTGCCGTTGTAGCAGTTATGTGAGTTTATCTCTGAATTTTAGTCTTTTCTAAGTGTGATTTTCGTGATTTTTGCTGGTCTTTACATAAGATTGGACTATTTATTTGACTAAAGCAAAAGTTTGCAAGAGCCCCATTTGGGATAGGACTTATAACATGTAGGACTTATAACTCTCTATCGCTATATCTCGTTGCATATTAGTTATACAATATTATTGTATATACTTCTTGTCCTAGTTTTTTAATATTTTTGCTCACCGGTGGAGTCGTCGCTGAATTTAAGAACCCCATTGAATATCCGCCAAATCGCCGCACCGGTTTTCCGATATGAGGGTGAGAGGCTGAGAGGCTGAGAATGCCGGAGAGTCGTGCCCGACGCGGTGCTAAGCCTAGCCGCCTGCGATCGACGAAGCGCGTGACTGTCTCAACCGGCGCGCGCGCCACAGTCACCGCCAAGGCCGTGGGTCGCCGCGAACTGCGCCCGCCGTGTTGCGACCACGGCACGGGGCGCGGGGCCACGTAGAAACACCAAACTAATCTTTATACCGGGGCTTAAAGAAAAGCTTCGAGTAATCGCGTTTCCAATCTTATGGAGAGCGTTTTGAGGCGTGCTTAGCTTACCGAGGAACACAACAGCGTGGGAGCTATAGTTGTACCGAGTTTGTTGCTCGACTCCGGAAGACTCCTTGACCTCGAAATGTGATGTCACTCGCTTGAGATGACCCCTAAATAATAGAAACATTTTGAGTTAGATTTGATTACTTGGACCAGACAGTTTTGTCCAATCGTTTTCGTTCAAACGGACTGTTCGAACATGATGACACACTTAAAAGCATTGTACAGGGTGTTCCTGGATTAACACGCATAAATGATGGAGGTGATTTTTCAAGGAAAACTAAGACTTTTTTTTCCTATAAACATAGGCCATAAAATGCTTTCCCTCTGAGCTATGATTTTTCAAAGTTGGAAAAAAATTTTGGTTTTTTTAACGCAACGGCCAATGTTATGGATGAAATTGAATGAAAATTAGTTTCCAAGGGTATTTTTTGGTGTAAAATTCAATTTTTGGGTCGAATAAACGTTTCAAGGAGTTTAAATGGGAGTTTCAGAGGGGTGTTGATCTTGAAATTGAAAAATTTTTGGTAGCCGGTCAATTTTTTAAAAATTAAGGTGCATATTCGGATTTTATGAGCAAAAACAAAGGTTTTTGATGCCTTCCATTTTTGTCCTCCGCCGCGTTTTTAATGGCGAAAAATGGATTTAAAATTTTTGTCCGTTTTTGGGTATACCCTGCAAATTGAAGGCGCAACTTCCGATGTCACCGTCCCGAGCATTTAAAAACTCTCCGCGCCAGCGTGAAGCTATGCGTTTGGTGGTGTCCCCCCCCCATCATCTTGGAAAGCAAGAGAAAACTCGCAAGTTCATCAAGTTTTAGAGGTTGCCAAATGGGGCATTTAAATAAAATAAACCATAACTATCATTATTATCTGTTATGATTATTGTAAAAAAAGTTACACACATTAAACAATCAAACCGTCAAAGCCATCAAACAAAAAGTGTATGCTATGCCCGTTCCTGTTGTTGAAACATTGCAGCATCGCATTGTCGAGGTGTGGGGCCGATTTAACTCGAACGCAATGCAGATCAGCCTGACGTCAGTAATAAAGAGGTGCACCTCTTGCGTAAACCCAAAGGTGGTTTTCATTTTGAACATTTGCTGTAAAATTTTAAATTTTTTTAAGGCATATGAGTGCCTTCTTAGCTTCTTTTTGATCCAAGTTTTTAAAAGAAAAAAAAAAAGGGAAAAAAAAAAAAAAAACTAAGTTCGATTGTTCCATAACAAATTTTTGTTGATTGTCTTGTTGTTACAGTTATTACTAATTGTTTCGTTTACACATTAATAATTGTAATTGTTTTTTAATAATCATAACAGATTGAATGATAAAAATGATAATTAAGGTTATCATTATTATTACATTATTATTACATCGATAAATTATTATGATTATCATAACATAAAGTCCATGGTTTATTTTATTTAAATGTCCCATTAGGCAACCTCTAAAACTTGATGAACTTGCGATTTTACTCTTGCTTTCCAAGATGATGGGAGGGGGGACACCACCAAACGCATAGCTTCGCGCTGGCGCGGAGAGTTTAAGTGCTCGGGACGGTGACATCGGAAGTTGCGCCTTCAATTAGCAGGGTATACCCAAAAACGGACAAAATTTCAAATCCATTTTTCGCCATTAAAAACGCGGCGGAGGACAAAAATGGAAGGCATCAAAAACCTTTGTTTTTGCTCATAAAATCCGAATATGCACCTTAATTTTTAAAAAAATTGACCGGCTACCAAAAATTTTTCAATTTTAAGATCAACACCCCTCTGAAACTCCCATTTAAACTCCTTGAAACGTTTATTCGACCCAAAAATTGAATTTTACACCAAAAAATACCCTAAGAAACTAATTTTCATTCAATTTCATCCATAACATTGGCCGTTGTGTTAAAAAAACCAAAATTTTTTTCCAACTTTGAAAAATCATAGCTCAGAGGGAAAGCATTTTATGGCCTATGTTTATAGGAAAAAAAAGTCTTAGTTTTCCTTGAAAAATCACCTCCATCATTTATGCGTGTTAATCCAGGAACACCCTGTATATTATCAATATGGGTCTGTTGTACACTTTGGCTAGAGTGTTTTCAAGTATCAATTCATCTATAAAAAGCTGTAAAAAATGACAATGGCAGCATCAGAAAACACCGAAATTCATTGATAAACTCTCAAATTGCGAAAAACACGAGACACTATTCACCCCTGTATCTTTCCACCACGTGCACAATATTTAGTGACGTTAGCGAGGCACATTCAAATAATCACAGCCGACTGTCATCACAGCTGACTTCATAAACAAATAAACAGTATTAAACACTGACGGCGTCTGTTTGAGTTCTTACGTCTCAATATCCTCAATTCCCCACAAAAGGTTGTGAAAGTTACGGAAACCGACATTTGCGTCGACAACTTATCAAAATGAAACAATAACACACAGGAGTTCCAAGGATGATGATTGAAGTTGGAATTATACTTGAAGCTCCTGTGATGTGTTATTGTTTCATTTTGATAAGTTTTCGACTCAAATATCGGTTTTTGTACCTTTCATAACCTTTTGTGAGGAACTGAGGACATTGAAACGTATGAATTCGAACAGATGCCGTCAGTGTTTACTATTTATTTGTTTATGAAGTCAGCTGTGATGACAGTCGGCCGTGATTATTTGAATGTGCCGCGCTAACCTCGCTAAATATCGTATACGCGTGGTGGAAAGATACAGGGGTGAATAGTGTCTACTGTCTAGTGTTTTTCGCAATTTGTGAGTTTATAAATGAATTTTGGTGTTTTCTGATGCTGCCATTGTCATTTTTACGACTTTTTACATACGAATATGCATTATGATTTAAAAAAAAAAAAAAAAAAAAAAAAAAAAAAAAAAAAAAAAAAAAAACTAAAAACCATGATAATTTGGTGGTACTATGACTCTCAAAAGAAAAAACCCTGATTTAAATTCTGATTATTGTTCAATTTTTCGATTGTTTTCAATAGAATTTTCGATTTTTAATGATGTAACTTTACTGCGATGTATCATTCTGCTTAGTGCAACAGGAAGCTTAAACAATCTTAGTTCTTGCTTAAACAATGGAAGGCCGCAAAATTGTTTATAGGTTGCCAAGATTTAAAAGAGTAAAAATTACGACCAGAGTATTTTCTTTTGACGGTCACAGTAAAAATTTGCACCGTCATGATACAAGGGTTAAATAGAAGAATCGTAGCGTTGCCAGATTTCACGCGACGCGACGCCGCGCCACTGCGTATTAGCCCTAGCCATGGGCGGATACAGAGAATTGTCTTTCTCTCTCTCCCTCCATTTGAACTTATGTGTTAGAAAAGGACAGCTGAGAGGGCCATCACGTGACTTTTGCCCCCTCTTCTGTCCTTTTCTAACGCACGTTTTCAAATGGGAGGAGAGAGAGAAAGACTATTCCCTGTATCCACCCATGGCCCGAGCCTAGCTATTTTCGTCGATGTCCTCAAAAATAATATTGCACTAACTTATGCATTCCCTCAGAGAATAAAAAATACATATTATTGCAATATTAAAAACGATAGTTTCAACGACTTCTTCTCACGAGATCCTGCTCCTGCTCCTCTCTCACGCCTTTTCACACGCTTTCTGAAATTTTCCCTCCCCCCTTTTTTTTTCTTTTTCTCCCGACCGCTCCTTTCGAATTTCTTTCATCGGATTATTCGCGGGGCGTGAGTGTGTGTATGCGCATATGAAACCGGAAACGGAAAGAGGAAGTTTTTGAACTAATGACAAAAGGAGATCCTCTTTCCTTCACCTCTATCCGAGCGTTAATAAAATGATAAAACCGTACGGCGTGATGGCTGATGGCTGATGCGGTGGGATAGATTGAATTTTATGAGGCAGCGCCTTCAATGCACACGACGCAATGTGCCGATGCCATGCCGATGTCCCCGAAAAGGGAATAAGAGACAGTAAGAGAGCGATAGAGAGAGAGAGAGAGAGAGAGAGAGAGAGAGAGAGAGAGAGAGAGAGAGAGAGAGAGAGAGAGAGAGAGAGAGAGAGAGAGAGAGAGAGAGAGAGAGAGAGAGAGAGAGAGAGAGAGAGAGAGAGAGAGAGAGAGAGAGAGAGAGAGAGAGAGAGAGAGAGAGAGAGAGAGAGAGAGAGAGAGATGAGAGAGAGGGAGGGAGGGAGAGAGAGAGAGAGAGAGAGAGGAGGGGGGGGGAGGGAGGGAGAAGAAGTGAGCGCGCCCAACGCTCATGTTTATAAAAAGAGAAGTATAATATCAACATTACACTCGGAGACAGAAACTGATAGGAAACTGTGAAAGCCAATATTGGCCGCTCGTGTGGAATGAATTAGAAAATGACATTCCTATGCACGCTTGCCAAATATATACGCGAGGGTGACAAAAAAAAAAATAATAAAATAAGAACCGCTCGACGGTGTAAACTGTAACTCCCGCACAGAATCCATCGTTCGTGTGATTGGGATCAACTTACTATGTAACTATGGAGGGGCGGCGCCATGTAATAGTTGTGTCCCAAAGTAAAGCAGCATGACCAAAGCAAGCATTGGTTGCTTCTTATCATAAGGGGCGGTAGCCCCCGGCCAAGTAAAAAAAAAAAGAAAGAAAAAAAAGTAAGAACAAGAACAGAACACAGATGCCAAGAGACGCGGTCGGGGCACCGACACTTATATACACGCAACAGAGCAAATTTCGCGATTTCGGCGTTTTGGGATCGTTAATCATCGATTCCAGTTAAGCCGCTAATGAAAACCCCATATCACCCCATATCGATCGATTTGCCACGCGCTCAAGATGATGATTCTAAAATTTCAAATCAATCGGACAATTTATAAGAAAGATATTAAGAAAAAACAGCTAATTTAAGCCTCTAAAACTGCACGTTTGGTCATCATGAATTTTACACGGACGATTGCGAGAGAACCATTGCTCCAAATCATTAAAACTTGGTACCGTTAGATTTGTAATGTTCTAGTGTAAGTTGCTTTCAATTTTGAGACCAATCCGACTTCAGTGCTCGGAGAAATCGTCAAAATACTTGACGGTTGTTCCGTTTCAGAAGCATTTCAGAGCAATTAATCGGAAAGTCCTACAGGGTAAACGGTGGCACGGATCGAAGAAAACTTGGTACAGAAATGTCCGCACTGAAAAAAAAGGAACGAGTAACCTTAACTATTTGCAAATAGTAAGATGAAATTAGTTGTTTTAAAGCAGCAGCGGGTTACTTTAGCCAATCTCAAATAGTTAGTTCTACTCTAGTAAGAAAAGTTAAACCAACCAACCGTCCGCTTAGTCAGTTTTACTATTTATAATGTTATTCCAAAAAAAAAAATTGTTGATTTAAGTAATCGGAAATAGTTAAAGTTACTATTTCACAAAAAGCGCCGTAAATATCAAATTATACCTCTTGCATGACACCAAGTACTATTTGAAATGTTTAGATCCAACATTTCCTTTTGTTAACCTAAACAAATGCAATGTCTTGAATCTACTAATATTGAGTTAAAGTTACTATTTCACATAAAGCGCCGTAAATTGCCGAGTTATGCATTTTGCATGACACCACGTACTATTTGAAATGTTTAGATCCAACATTTCCTTTTGTTTACCCAAACAAATGTAATGTCTTAAATCTACTAATTTTGAGTCAAAGTTACTATTTCACATAAAGCGCCGGAAATGTCAAATTATGCAATTTGCATGACACCAAGTACTAATTGAAATGTTTAGATCCAACATTTCCTTTTGTTAACCTAAACAAATGCAATGTCTTAAATCTACTAATATTGAGTCAAAGTTACTATTTCACATGAAGCGCCCGTATATGTCAAATTATGCAATTTGCATGACACCATGTACTATTTAAAATGTTTAGATCCAACATTTCCTTTTGTTAACGTAAACAAATGTAATGTCTTGAATCTACTAATTTTTAGGAAAATTTACTGTTTCACATATAAAGCGCCGTAAATTGCTGAATTATGCATTTTGCATGGCACTTCATATTATATACCTACACTGTTAGGAATGTTTCTTGTTTGTACATTTGATAAATGGTACATTTCAGTTCTATGTCTCACCAAAGCAAACTCGGCGTGCGTTAAATCTGACATCATATTGGGCATGCAAAGTTTGTACCACGGTTTTGTTACTCGTTAGGTTTTTATACCTCACATCCACGCATTTGCCGTAACGGACAACAGAGTATATGTTTAACATCAACAATCGCATTACATAGATAGATAACTATTCGTGCTTAAGGGAGTTGATATTGCATATTTGACCTTCGATTTGCGCAAACAGTCTTAGAATGTTATGCCCTTTTGAACGAGATATCCCAAAATAGAGGTTGTTATTTGAAATTTTTGAGAAAGCCCCCCTGGGGGCCCTGTTGGGGGGAGGGGGGTTTGACCGCCCAAAAAAAATTCATATAAAACGATGAATGATGGTCTAAATTGCAACTTTTTATCTCAACTCGTTCAAAAGTTAGACAGGGGGTGGGGGAAACATCTATGTTAAATCTTCTATGTTGTCCCCAAAGAAGTATTTACTATAACCCATAAGAAATAGACTATTTTACCTGAAGGTGGTGAGGTTTAGACCATAGGCTATAGCCTTGGGCGCTAGCAGTGGCACCATTTTGGGGAGGGCAGGGGGGGCAACCCCCCCCCCCACAAGGATTTTTAAGGTGGCCGAAAAATCAAGTCAGAGAGATTGTTTTGAAGATGCACGGCAAAAAAAAAAAAAAAAAAAAAAAAAAAAAAAAAAAAAAAGTAATCCAAATTTTTGGAGGGCCTTGCCCCCCCCAAGGGAAGTCTGATATGGCGCCCCTGGAAATAGTAAGATGAACTTCGAAGAAATAGTAAAATCAAACAAATGCATGAGTTGAATGGAGTATGAAAATGATCAACACAACTTTTTCAATTAGTAACTTCTAGCATTGAAATAGTAAAACCAACCATCAGAAAAAGTAAGATGAACTGCGAAGAATTAGTAAAATCAAACAATTGCATGAGTTGAATGGAGTATGAAAATGGTCAACACAACTTTTCCAATTAGTAACTTCTAGCATTGAAATAGTAAAACCAACCATCAGAAAAAGTAAGATGAACTGCGAAGAATTAGTAAAATCAAACAATTGCATGAGTTGAATGGAGTATGAAAATGGTCAACACAACTCTTCCAATTAGTAACTTCTAGCATTTGATTAGTTGGATTTCATAAAACTATAATAAATAGGAAATATTCGTCGTGACTTTACGCGAGCAATCCTAGCTCAATGGATAGGACGCTTGTCTGTCACCGATGCGACCCGGGTTCAAACCTCACCACCTTCAGGTAAAATTTGTAACTGCAATTAATATATGTCTATATGTCTGTGTATGTAATTTCAATGTTTATCCTCTGTATGTCGATGAATTGTGTAATTACATGTCCAACAACTGTTCCACAACAACAACAACAACGACAAGTGAAATTAGTACACAATTTCACAACCAGAGTGCGCTATTTAATACGTTTTTTTAGTGAATTAGTAAAGTCAAGCATTTCAAATATTCAAATCAAGCTTTTCAAATAGTGAAGCCAAGCATTCTAAATTGTCAAATCAAGCTTTTCAAATAGTAAAATTAAGCATCTCAAGTAGTATTTTCTAGCATGAGGATTTGTTAGTGGAAGCATTTGCAATTAGTTCTTTCAACTCATTGCAAATAGTAAATTCAGACATTGGCATGGGTTCCGCGACCCAATGAAATAGTAAAAACTACCAATGCCGAAAACTTAGATTATTCGGCAAATAGTAATTTTGACCAATAGGTTGAGTTGATTCAAAAAATGAAGAGGTTAGCTGAACTAATCCCGAAGAGTATACTTAACTCACTTTGAAATAGTTCAATCAAGTAATAATAGTGGTGTCCATACTTTTAAGTATTTGAAATAGTTAAATCAACCCCCTGTGAACTTGACTTTACCACTTTTTTTTTTCAGTGCGTATTGCTTCCGTGTGCGTGCTTTTGTCAACATTTTAACGATCCGAGCAATATTAAGGGAGAAATCTTCAATTGAATACATGTCAGTCATAGAATAAGAGACAAGAGAATCGTTTTAATTATCAGTTGTTGTAACCGTCGCCCACCAGACGGCGCCAACCTCCAGTCGACCGACTGTCAAACAAACCGGTAGCGTTCGATGATGACATGTTTTTGTTTATTTGTTTTCATTCGGGTGATTTTGTTTTGCTCGTCGTGTTGATCGATTCGGTTACGACTGTATTCGAATTATTGGCTTTCTTTAAAATGAAAGTGTTTGCGGCCACCATTCACTTCATTCTTTACTCCTTGCTCGCCTGATGGATTCTGTGTTTTATCCTCCAACTTTGCTCGGTAAATCAGAAATCAGTGTTGTTTTTAGTCGGAGTCATTGCGGAGGTGCAACTCTTTCACCTGGACTGTTTAACGTGAATAACAATTCATCTATTATCTAGTATGTAGTGCCGTGACCGAGTTCTTAACTAACAAAATAGTTTCAGATAACTTCGCTGTGGAATTCGGTAACCTACGGGTGCTTCTAGCTTTTGTCTCTGAGGCTACCGTCATGCCTACCTATTAAGTACCTAACCCTACCGAACCATACTATTTGTTAGTTATTGGTGTCGTGTCATGCAACCATTGAATTTGCTCACTGAACTCTGTATATTTAATAATATCTCGCATTTATTGTGGTCAGTGTGTTCCTTGATTCTGGGCTGGGTTGCTCATTCTTTCTGTCGCAAATGAAGCCTGCTCGGCCCCCTCTACTCAGTTCGTCAGTCTCGGGTCACCTTTCCCAATTGTATCTGAGCTGCCATCATAATGGATGATACTGCATGTAGATCCAGTCATACATGTAGTCACCTTAAGTCTGAGCTGTTAGTCAAGTATTTCTCGTATCCGAGGGTTGGGAAAAAAAACCCTGACCCAGAAATCTTTGCGCCGACAGTTAGCTAATTCAGCAGAAGGATATGCAGCCTGATCATATCTCTACTAGAGGAAGTAGTGTGTAATAAAGCATTCACGAAGGTAAAATTCCTCAACCTAGTAATAACCTCTCTCAGCTATTCTTTACCAGACCAGAATGTGTCTCTATGCTTGTTCACTTTGGTTATACTTCTATAACAATCCCAGACTAGTAGTAAGTAGTAAATAATGGGCGGAAGCTTTTCTGTTGATTGTGAGGGTGATTCGATTAACTTGGTATGCGTGGTCTTAAATGAGGTGGCAGTTGACAGCTTGAACTGCTCTCTGAGCAATTGATAAGCTGGTGCTTCTGCCTATTTTTTGATGCGCTGCGACATCACTTTGGGACCAACTGTAGGCAAAATCAAACTGTAATCTATACTAAGCTGAACAACCTCAACCCCTTTTGATTATTTGATGAGAAGATAGTGTATTTAATGGTATATTTTGGGAGAGAACCACATCAACTGACTGCTTGTTTACCCATCTTAAACACATTTACTTACTACCGTAGCTCTTCTCCAGCTTTCTGCACTCCATGAATTTTTTTCTTACATTGTTTCTGTATGCTGTAACTTCATATCAAATGATACACAGAAACATGTACTAGAGGTCGTTTCAGGAGGGAGGGAGGGAGGGAGGGAGGGGAGGGAGAGGGAGAGAGAGGGAGGGAGGGAGAGAGAGAGTGAGAGGTTGAGAGCAAAGATTATTCATGTTTCAGACAGAGTTTGATTAGATACTTCAACCGCGGACTAATCCTGCGTCAAACTGTTGCTCTAATTTTACAATCATGATGCTGTGTCATGCTGTGCCAATGCAAGTCAGCAATGTCTTTAAGCTTTGAACCTTTGAGACCAGATTTAAGCTCATCTGCAAGCACCCCGGCCCATAAAAGTGTAGCTGATCAGTTCTCTTGTTCTAAAAATCCTCTCTCTGCATTCAGTGTACACCCGGAAGTAGCTAGATTTGCAGAAAGAAAGGCAACATGATGCACCAGAGTTTGTGAATGCCTTGATCCGCAAAAATTCCCAACTACAGGAGGAAATTGAGTTTTATGAATTTCATGAGATTAAGTGTGATCATTGCGGACATGTAAATAGAAATTCTAATCTCAGCAGAATTTTGCAACTGCCTGTAAGCTTAAATGAACAGAGTATCACCAACATGATCAAAAATTATTCTTCGTGGAACTATCCCGAGGGTTTAAAGTGTGAACTTTGTTGATGCGGCAATAAGAAAAAATGCACTTTTATCAGTAATACAGGAAAATGCTCACTATCCAATTATTATTGAATAAGTGGGAAAATGGACAAAGTGTCAAAATAACAAATTTTCAACTAGATGATCTCCGTTCATCTGATCTTACTGTTAATGGTAGTCTCTTCAGGTTGCATTCAGGGATGTTCCATCATATGGAACAGTGACAGATTCGGGTCACTACACGGTTGTTGTGCGCTTGGAGTATGATAAAAATATTTGAGCAAATGACCAAAACATTTCTGAGTGTCGATGACCCGAGGGGACCAAGGATGCCTACTTGCTGTTCTATTGTAAGATGGAATAATTGCGACGAATAACTAAATTGAACCAAACCATTTTAAGAAAGATGGACTCAATGGCAATTAATTCATGCCAACATTCTTGCGTGTCTGCACACCTAGCAGGTTTGTTTAAATTTCAACAATTGCCATTTTTAAGCTCGGTTCGATGATTCATGTACATAGTGAACTCGAGCGGCGGAGGTTTTAGTGGGTATGCCACACTCTAATACTATTCAAGAGACATGCTGGAGAATCTCACACAGAGCCTTTAAAAGGTCAGGTTATAAAAACTTTGCTCATAAAAAAAAAAAATAAAAAAAAATAAAAAAAATAAAAAAATAAAAACAAAAAAACAAACAAATAAAAAACAAACAAAAAACAACCCAATGCAATCAGAGATTGGTAACATTTGATTTGTATTATCAACCACCAACTATTTGCAGTTGAACTCAGCTTTTTGGTCAAGCCAGAATCATCCAAGTGTCTCCCAAAACGGGCACTGATATTGCCACAAAAACTTTAATCAAAATGATTAAAGTAAAAAAGCTGGCCAAGCAAAAAAGTGTCTCCCAACTCCGCTTCTCCTTCCTTTCTCTTCTCTCCCCCAATTTATTTTATATTGCAAGCTGGTTCATTTGACTTTACACTCCTTGCTAAAATCCAAATTTCCGAGATTACGGCTCTCTTTTTTAGCGCCAAAAGGCACTGAAATCAGGGAGCCAAGTTTACTTTCTTTCTTTCTAACTCCGTGCCAGTATGCAATCTGTGATACCGCGCACACTTTTAACCCTTGTGAGCCTAAGGGGGGGTACATTTGTACCCCCAGGCCAGTTTTTTTGACGCCATTTTGTCAAAACTGCTCAAAATTTTTTGGGACTTCATGACATTTTAAGTTAGGATACTTAGAACACGTCTACCAAATTTTCATTACTTTTTATGAATTTTTGTCGATATTATAGAAATTTAAAGTGTTGGGGTACAAATATACCCCCCTTCGTCCTGCCAGTTTTAAGTTTGGAACCATCTTTTACAGTGAATTTTACGGAAATTTTATGTAGACTAAGAATATTAAGTCAGATCATTAAAAAAAAATTGGAAATTTATCAAAAATGGAAAAATAATATGGTACCTCATTTCATTTTTTCCATTTTTTTTATTTTGACATTTTTTTTTTAAAAGTAGGTGTAAATTTGGCAACATAGGAAAAATTTACTCAAATTTCACATAAATTACTCTCTTAGGGTACTAAGTACATAATCCATCCATTAAAGTTTCAAAATTATTGATACTGACTGTGCTGCATGAAAATATCCTTGGGGTACAAAAATACCCCCCCTTAGTCCTTTGTGTTACCGAAATACCTTAGGCTCACAAGGGTTAACCAACGAGGCGGGAGGCTGGCTGGCTGAGTTGACTGATTAGTCGACGCCGCTAACGCGGCGCGACTGCTGGGTTGCGATTGTTTTCTTCGATTAATCGCACAAATATTGCTGATATAACACGGAAGTCAAGGAATCTGCGGTGAAGAAATTATTACCACTGCCGTCTCTACAAATCAACGAAGAGAGAGGGGGAGGGGAGAGGGAGAGAAAGAGAAAGAAAGCGGGGTAGTCACAATTTATTTCAAGAAATAATTGGAAGAAAAAATTGAAAATGAAGGAGGAACTTCAGACTTTGGCCGGGGTTTTTTTTGGGGGGGGTATTGGTGAAATGACTGTCGGATACTTGGAGACGTTTTCTGAGAATTTGAATGGGAAAAAACCCCCCGGCCAAAGTCTGAAGTTCCTCCTTCATTTTCAATTTTTTCTTCCAATTATTTCTTGAAATAAATTGTGACTACCCCGCTTTCTTTCTCTTTCTCTCCCTCTCCCCTCCCCCTCTCTCTTCGTTGATTTGTAGAGACGGCAGTGGTAATAATTTCTTCACCGCAGATTCCTTGACTTCCGTGTTATATCAGCAATATTTGTGCGATTAATCGAAGAAAACAATCGCAACCCAGCAGTCGCGCCGCGTTAGCGGCGTCGACTAATCAGTCAACTCAGCCAGCCAGCCTCCCGCCTCGTTGGTTAAAAGTGTGCGCGGTATCACAGATTGCATACTGGCACGGAGTTAGAAAGAAAGAAAGTAAACTTGGCTCCCTGATTTCAGTGCCTTTTGGCGCTAAAAAAGAGAGCCGTAATCTCGGAAATTTGGATTTTAGCAAGGAGTGTAAAGTCAAATGAACCAGCTTGCAATATAAAATAAATTGGGGGAGAGAAGAGAAAGGAAGGAGAAGCGGAGTTGGGAGACACTTTTTTGCTTGGCCAGCTTTTTTACTTTAATCATTTTGATTAAAGTTTTTGTGGCAATTTCGTATACTTCAATCAGTGGCGTAGCGTGCCATTCGGCAACGTTGAAATTCGTCCATTTAAACCCGCGAAAAAAATCGAACTGTTGGGTGTTCGGTGAACACCTTCGTTTTCGACCTATTACATGGGTTTCCATGGACACAAAACAACGTTGCTAAATTGCACGCTACGCCACTGACTTCAATTAAGCATTGTTATTAATGGGGCTGTGCTGTTGCACACTTTTTCTAAAATCGGTTGAATAGTCGATTCTGATGTAAAAACCTCAAAATTAACAATATGCATGGCAGCACTAAAAACTTCCGAAAGCCACTCCTGAACTCAATAAACGATTTTATTAGCGCGATCGTCGTGGTTTCGGAGGGCAGTAAGAAGGGGCGATTCCCATCTAATAATAATGTAACTCCATCAAAAAGTGACCAATAACTGACAACTTTCTTTTGACACCGGTGTTACCACGTTACTATTAATCGGACGTGGTTCACAACTCTGGGGTCTAGTGGGTCTGTTGCAAACTTTTGCTACAGCGCTATAGAATGTTCAATCTAATGTAAAATCGCGTGAAAAGACCAATGGTGGCATCAGAAAATCATAAAGTGCAGTATAAAACTCACGAGAGACGTTTAATGGAATCCAAGATGGCGGTAAAATATTGAGCAACCTGTTACGACGAATACAGTAACCATAGTGACGGACGAAGTCACTCCTTAAGTTCGGCCTGATGAGACGTTTTGGAGCAGAGCTGCCGATTTGTGTAGATTTAATGGAATTTTGAAATTCACCAAAGATTCCACCGGTTGATAAAAGATTACAAAGTTTAGTTCAGTGTATGACTTTATATAATGCACGAAAATACTAGCGTCTTTTATCTTTTCTCAACCGGTATAGATAACTTTGAAAACTTGCGGATATTTTAATTAATTAATGGCATTTCCACCGATTGAGGAAAGATTACAGATCGGAGTATTTTCGTGCATTACGGTCATACACTGAATTGAACTGTGTAATCTTTTCTCAATCGGTGGAATCATCGGTGAATTTAAAAATGTCATTAAATCTACGCAAATCGGCAGCTTTGTTTTGGAGGTCCAGTTGGATAGTCTTCTTCTCTCAATCTTTGAAAAGCAGTCGACAGTTACTAGAGTGACGTAGAACGCTGCGCAGCCTTGAATATCATGCATCACGAACATCCAAGGATAGCCAACCTCACAATATCGATCACACCCAATCACAACGTAAATAAACACATAACCTCTAAAGCTGTGAGGTTGTCAACATTGGCAACCTTTGGATGTTAAATGTGCATGCATACAGATTGCTCGATATTTTACCGCCATCTTGGATTTCACTAAACGTCTCTTGTGAGTTCATTATTGCATTTCATGACTTTCTGATGCCACCAATGGATTTTTCGGGCGATTTTACATACGACGAAACACTCTTTATCGTTGTAGCAAAAGTTTGCAATAGACCCATTGTTCTGTGAAATCTTCCTTGTCAGTACAGAGAAAGAGTGACGAAATGAAGATAAGAATCTCCTATTATTACTGCCCTATGCCACCATTGCGCCGTTGCATGAATGGTGGTTTTTGTGGGAAAAATTGTGATACAACCAATGAAACTTCTACGTCGCGCATTAACAAAGTTGCAACCATGGGCGGATACAGTGAATTGTCTTTCTTTCTCTCCTTCTTTTTGAACTTATGTGTTAGAAAAGGATAGCAGAGGGGGCCATCACGTGACTTTGGCCCCCTCTTCTGTCCTTTTCTAACGCACGTTTTCAAATGGGAGGAGAGAGAGAAAGACAATTCCCTGTATCCGCCCATGGTTGCAACGCTATGTCCGACCTCCCCATTGACTCTCGCCCCACTGTGCGCCACCCTGTGATATAGTGCTCCTCTAAATTCCATGACCAAAATTTCGCGTTCCTTTGTTGAATTCCAGGAAATTACATGGAAAATCGTTGAACCACCGTCGAACTTAACCCTCGAATTCGTTCAGGCGATCTTCTCCTTTCAAATTCATAACGCATATAGTCGTGCCGGTATTCTCAAACAAAACTTCCATCAATACACTCAAATGGTGGTTATAGACCGAATGAGGAAAAGAGAGGATGGAGTAAATTAGGCTGTCTCCATGAAAAAGAACTCAGAAAACACCATATGAGCTCTTCCGAATAAAATTAACTTGGTATCGCACGAGGATTTTCCAAAAGAGCTCACTTGATGTTCTATGTTTTCAGGAGACGAGACGAGACGCGAGCTCGAACGTTAACCATTTATTTCCCTCTTGTCGCGACAAAATATTGTGAAACGAAAAGAGTCTATAGTTGAGAGCCGCGAAATTAAAACTTCTGCAGTTTAATATCACGTCGGGTTGCTAGGAAGAGTGCATCGTGCAGAGACGTAAAAGTTTTAATTGAAATTCTTTGATGAAGTATTGTATCTCATCCTCGGATGCAGGGGGCTTTCTCCTGTCCTGCAAACGGCTGGCTCTCCGCCACCCCCGCCGCCGCGCGCCCGCTGCTTAGACACTCATCGTTAAGACACCGCTCCACGACATAATTAATAAAATAGTATACTTATTCATCGTTTCCGATCCCCCCCCCCCTCTTGCGGAACTGCTCCTGATTTTATAAAGGCGTAGGCAACACTTTCTACTCGATTGATTGAACGAAGCCGCAAAAGACACGCAATTTAACCATCAATTAAATCGAGGACCAACTGAACAAAAGTTTACGCTCAAATTGTGTCTCATTAAATGTATCCAAGAGTTCAGTCCTTCCTCGACTATCTCCTTATTTTTTCTTCTATTTCCTTTTTTTGATGTCTCGGAGCTCCGATTTTAATGAGGAGTTTTCCGTGGGAATGCACAGTGAAAAGAAGAGATTTTGCAATCAACCGAGATGGTACAACCTAATAAGGTGCCTCTTGTAATACGGCATGAAAATTGAATGCCTCTGATTAGTGAAGAGAAATTTTCATTTGAAAAGTTTTCACTGCTTACCTAAATAAACTTTCACCAAACACTTATAGAAACTTGGCTAGCTACATTGAAACGTATATCCTCAAAGAGATTTTACTGTATTTTTTATTTTATTTTATTTAATTTTTAAATAAAGCCTTGCTTCATTCATACATAATATCGAGGTGGGGGGGGGAAACCGAAGCTTTCCTACGAAAATTTCAGACATCATGACTCTGATCCAGTGGCGGCTCGTGCTACTTGGCAACAGTGTCTCCACCCAATTTGAATCTATGTAAAACAATCGATTGATGGTGAAGCGCTGCTTCACTTTCGAATCGATTGTTTTACGTAGATTCAAATGGAGGGATAACATTGTTGCCAAATAGCACGAGCCGCCACTGCTCTGATCAGTGGTGGTTTAGGCAAAGGGGTAACCAGACTTTTTGCCATTCATAATCACTTGAAGCAACCAATCTCTCAATAATCAATAATCAATGATGAGCAATAATCTCTCAATAATCAATAATGAACAATAATCTATCTCTCTCTCTCTCTCACTCTCTCTTTCTCTCTCTCTCTCTCTCTCTTTCTCTCTCTCTCTCTCTCTCTTTCTCTCTCTCTCTCTCTCTCTCTCTCTTTCTCTCTCTCTCTCTATCTCATTCTCTCTCTCTCTCTCACTCTCTTGATAAATCATCTCTTGAAGAATTGAAACATTGCAAAGAATAAGTTGTATTGGATTAACTCAATGGATTTTTTTTTCTGTTAACTCTAGAAGAGGCTGGTTGCCTCCATAAGAATCAAATATTTTATAAAAATATCTCATTATGGGAAAAAATTGCAACCCGAACCGGGCCACTGATATCTCAACCGATTTTGAAAAGAGGACCCGGCAAAACTCTGAAAAATTCCGATGAATAGTTATTGACGTTAGAGAAACTTTCCTCCCGGCATGGATGGGTTTGTAAGTCTTCCGTGTCCGCTGCATGAGACCACGAACATTGGAACGACATTATAAAGGGTGGTTTGATAATGGACGAAGCAATTGAAACAGCCAGTTTGATTAACCTCAAAACCGCGCTAAATTGCCTACGGCTGGCTTTAAAATCTGGCTCCTATTAACCGCTCTGAAACCTTATTTAAACGCTATATAGCAGTTGGCGGTTGTCTAATGGATTCAGGAAAAAGAAAAGAGGGTAGATAAAACATTGAAGAATGTTGATTGCATTTTACATTCACGAGGTATTTTAATTACACTTGTTTCCTTTGCCTCTCTCTCCTCTCTCTCTCCCCCCTCTTTCTCTCTCTCTCCTCTCTTCTTGAAGAGGGCGCGGGAGCAAAAGAGTAGCCAACCCAGCATCGCCGCAGAGAATAAACGCTATCTTATCAGAAAGTCGAAAGCATTTACTCAGTTCTTCCCTCTGTTTATTAGTCTTTCTCTCTCCCCTTTAGCCCCTATCGTAAGGGTCACATTCTCTTTCTCTCTCGCTCTCTCACTCTCCCTACTTTTTCATCTTTCTTTCCTCTTGTCTTTTCCCCTCTCTCCCAATTTATCTCTCTCTATCTCTTTTCTTTCTCTCATGCGTAAATTTAGTTTCACTCCTTCTTTCTCTCGAACATACTCATGCTATTACCCACCGTTTCCACGTCAAAGATTACAAGGATGTAAAGTCGCCGAATTAAAAAAATGTCATTCAACGCCTTAGATTTTAGCTCAGGTAGGCCACCAGCAATGATTGAATTCATTGTGATATGTACTGAAGGTTGCCTATACCTAAACCATAAAATAAGGGGTCAACTGACATTCTTCAATTTTCCGATTGTACTATGACTTTCAAAAGAAAGCACCCTAGTCAAAATTTTTACTTCTTCAAATATCGGGAAGCTTTGTGCAATTTTGCAACTTTCAAGTGTTCAAGGACTAAGAAGAATGCCCATTTTAGAGTAAGTATATTCGTAAATTTGTAAATTATATTGAAAACAACTGAAAAACTTTAACAATGAGAATTTTGACCAGGATACTTTTTTTTAAAGTCATAGTACATAGCACAATAGGGTAGTCGAGCTCGACACAATGATGTAATTTCATTTTACATAGATTTTCTTACTACCGAGAAATTAATATTATAAAGATGATGACGATTAATAGTTTCTACATGCGTAAAAAAGAAAGTTGTAGCCTTCTGGACTTAACTAGTGAAGACAAACAAATCTGAAACATTCATCTGATTTCTCAGTCCATTTTTTTAATTCTGTAAACCTGGATTTCAGCAACAAATTTTTTTGAGGATAATATGACAAGTACTTTTCTACGGTCGTATAAAAAGCGCTCCTGAACACGCATTTTTTGCACCCACGTGCACTCGAACTACGCATTTTTCACTCACAAGCAACTGCAACGGAGGCTTGAAATATCTTCAAAGAGCAAACGCGATTCTTTCCCATTTCTGTCCTCTGATGCTTTAAGAATTGTTAAGAATTTTTCAAGCATATTGTTAGCCTTTGTCAGCTGTATGACTTTAACGCGCGACTCTGACAATGTTATCATTCGACATTTTGGGGCGGATTTGCGATATTTTTACTCCTCTCTCTTACTATAGCCAAAAAATGTTGAGGTTCCTTTGTACTTGGCTAAATATTTAGTTTCCTTGCTACATACGAGGGTCGTTCAAAAAGTAAGTTTCATTGATCTTTTTCTCCGCCTCTATTTAACATAAAAATAATCTAATTACACTATTGAATTTGTCATATATTTTAAGCTTTTCAACGACATAGTTTTTTTTTTTTTTTTTTTTTTTTTTTTTTTTTTTTTTTTTTTTTTTTTTACATTTGGTATTTTTGCTGGTACTGTTGCTGGTGCTGTTGCACACTTTTGCTATAAGTGGTTTAATAGTCGATTCCAGCATAAAAACCGCAACAAGGAACGATGGCAGCACTAAAAACTTCCGAAATCCACTCCTAAACTCAATAAACGCTTTTATTAGCGCGAATGTAATGATAATATAGGGCAGTAATAATGGGAGATTCCTATCTTAATTTCGCCACTCTCTCTATGCTGACAAGGATGATTCACAGAGTACTTAGTCATCAGAGTAGTGATTCATATCCGATGAATGGTACAGTGACGTCTACTATAACACCGGTGTCGAAAGAAAATCTTCTCTCACTGGTCACTTCTTGATGGAGTTACAGTATTATTAGATGGGAATCCCTCACTATTAATGCCATAAGCCACCATTACGCCCCACGTTGAGTTGAACCTTAAGAAAAAAGTAACATTCGATCAAAAAATGAAAGTGCTTTAAACTATGTTATTGTGGGTGTAGTGGATTCCTTATAGTATATACTTCATGAAAAATACTCATTTCAAGTTTCCAGTTGCGAGAGATTTGGTTTGGAAACATTTAAAGATGAGCGATCTGCGGATGCTGAAATTCAGTCTCACGACGCTGCCGATTTAAAAGCTTTCGAAAGTGTTGTAAACTGTTTGTATACGACTTTAGGGTTTCACACTCTTGTGATGCATGTAAGAAAGACGTTTGAGGGAGGTTCATCATTTATTACCAAATTTTGCCCAGGCAAATATTGTCCTGAAACTTAACAACAAAAAATTATAAAAATAAAAATTACGGCAGAGTTTTAAAAAAATGTTCGAAAAAGTTCAAAAAAAGATTTTCATCACGAGTTTCTCCAAATCCTCAGCTTTCATTTGAGACTACACACTTTATGCGGAAATTGCAGGTTTGGAAGATATGAGCGAAAGAAGATGAAGGGATAGAGAGAGAAGTCGCTCAAAATGAGCGTCCGAAACCGCGCTGCGCTGAGGTGAGGCTTATCTCACTATCAGTGCAGCCTCGTCAGAATTTTATGTATTTAGGTTTGGGTGTAAACAAACAAAAGGGATACTTTTCTTCAAGTCAGGTGATCGTGCGGCCGAATCAGTCTATGTCACTTTTTCCCTATGCTTCAACCCAACGTGCGCCCGCGCAAATAAAAGCGCGTTTATTGAGTTTAGGAGTGGATTTCTGAAGCTTTTATAGTGCAGCCATCGTTATTTTTGAAGGTTTTTTTTTTTTTTTTTTTTTTTTTTTTTTTTTTTTTTTTTTTTTTTTTTTTACCAGAATCGACTATTAAATTGCTTATAGCAAAAGTGTACAATAGCCCCATATAGTGGTCTCTTCAGGTAGCTCTGAACTTATACAGCCAAAAATTTGAAAAAAACACCCTCAGAAATCAAAACGGATTACACACGACAAACAATTTCAGATCTAGGTCCGTCCAAAACACTATAAGAAATGAATGGTTATTTGAAAACATGCATTTGCTTGGAGGAAGACAACTAATAAGGGAGGAAAATCAAGAACGATCATGCAGTGAGAGAATGCAGTATATGAATATATGATATAGTATATGATATAGAATAGTAGAGTTTCAGAATTCTCCAAAACAGTGCACGATTTCGGAAATTCTAGAACCCGACCATTCTCGATGATGATGTTAGCACGGAACAAAATGATCCACTCCGTGCATTTCTGAGGAACATTCTAGGTTCTTGGAAAGGAATGCTTCGGAAACTTTCTCCAGGGAAATTCCCGGAAACGTTCATCAACTCACTATTTGGGGTGAACTGTGAATCTCGATAGTCCACATGCTTTTACAAACACCTGATTTCGCGTAAACAAACTGTCATCCTCGAATCAAGCTCCATTATAATTTTCTCATTGGTGTCAAACTGCACAGGGTATGGAACGCTGCATGAGGGCTCGTATTTCCAATGTGTAAAAACTAAAGAGATCAGAAAGAAAATACAGTTCCTTTAATTGCGAGCGCTATGTTTCTGAGTAAAAATTAATTATGAATCGATTGCCTTTAACTGCAATCGCAGGAGCATATGTACATGTGGATCCTGGAATTCGTCTCTTCTTTCCTCTCTCTCTCTCACTCTCTCTCTCTCTCTCTCTCTCTGTCTCTCCTTTCTTTCTCTCCCCCTTTCTCTCTCTCTCTCTCTCTCTTCTCTCTCCCCCTTTCTCTCTCTCTCTCTTTCTTTCTCTCTCTCTCTCTTTCTCTCTCTCTCTCTCTCTCTCTCTCCCCCTCCTCTCTCTCTCTCTTCTCTCTCTCTCCTCTCTCTCTCTCTCTCTCTCTCTCTCTCCCCTCTCTCTCTCTCTCTCTCTCTCTCTCTCTCTCCTCTCTTTGGGCATGTAAGCCCAGACCCTACGTTTGCGTTCTGAGTCGTTATAACTTAATTGATTTTGTTTTTTAATTTCATTCATTTGTTTGAGTCGTCTTTCCCAGCCTCTCTTTGTTTCCTTATCTAAAATTGTGATAGCAGTAAATTCCCAAGCCACGTGCTTTGAAGGCTGATTGTTTACTTCTATACTAAACTAGTTAAGACTGTCTATGAGTAACGCTATAGACGGTTTTATTGCGAAGTCAACGGTTAGCCAACAATCACTACAATGCACTCATCGGTCGTATTCGCGGTTGTGACAAAACTCGCGTATAACGCTCCAAACTATGACTCATCGCGAGCGCCTTCAATTGTTGATGCACGCAAAAACAAGTACACATCACGGAGCTGAAATACTATGCACCCCCTTGATTTGACTGAACACTGAACGCGCAAATAAGTTTTAACTGCGCGGGACTCGGTACTGAAAGGGTTAAATAATTTCCGATATCTCACGCTTTCCGCCCCATTGGGCGCCAATGAACGTGCGCGGCTCGAAAAGTGAGTGACAAGAGAGAGAGAGACAACTCTTTCGGAGACAAAACGAAACAGGGCTTTGGGCCGCGAGGACAGGAGGAGAGGGGGTAGAGTGGTGGAAGGCAACGGGTAAGCGTGGGAGGGGGGGAGGGGGGTCCAAGCTGAGGATGAGAGGAGAGGGCGGAGCGAAGACATGTTAATACGCGTTAGATTAAAATAAATTGCTTAGAACTCGAATAAATTAACACTGGTGTAATTTACAAATGACTGCTTTCTCCTCCTTTCACGGCTCCGCCAGACTCTCAATTTACTTCTTTCACTTCCTTATTCGCACTCACACTCACACCTCTCTCCCTCCCCCTCCCCCTTCCAACCTAAACCCTTCCCCGCCATTCTCATTGAGTGCGGCTTTTGCTTCTATTTTGATGCCGCCAATGCGTTCGCAAAAGCAGTTGCTATTGCGATCTTTTAAAACTGTCACAAAATGAAATGATGAGAGAGAACGTTTTATCAAGATTGGCACGAAAAACAAGAAAAAAGCATCAAATAATATGAAAAAAAAAGGATCTTTGAAGCATTTTTTCTCTTTCTGACTTAATGAGAGACTGAGACTCTCCACATTTCCTCTCAAAGATTTGTAATGAGGCAGTTGCAAGGGTCTTAAATTTGGTGTTTTCCATGAAGGAAATGAAAGTATACTTGATGAGCTGAGAACAAAAGTGCCATTGGTTTTTTCCCCTCAAGTGTTTCGGGGACACGTGTAGATGCGTGCAAACAAATAATCGTGTCTGTTGTGAAAAGAAACATCTTTTCAGCTCACCCAGTACCTATTTTCAATTGCTTACTTAAAAACACCAAAATGGGGCAGTTGGCAGTTGCAAGGGTCTGAAATATTGTGTTTTTTTATAAAGAAAATGAAGGTACTTGATGAGCTGAGGACATAGATGCCTATATGGTTTCTAATTAAGTCCTATTGTTCCGAAGATGATATTTTGGCCCAAAATCCATTGCTTCTAATGGGAATCCCAACAAGTGACGTCACTACGCACATGATTTTATACATTTTTACACGAGTGTATCTCCAAAACTGGGACATTTAGGAAAAAAATCAAACTCACCATTATTCTCAGCTCATCAAGTACGCAATA
Source organism: Trialeurodes vaporariorum (assembly GCA_011764245.1). Classification (NCBI taxonomy): domain Eukaryota; kingdom Metazoa; phylum Arthropoda; class Insecta; order Hemiptera; family Aleyrodidae; genus Trialeurodes; species Trialeurodes vaporariorum. Next base: position 25,347,670 of record VMOF01000001.1, on the reverse strand, counting down.
ATTTGCTTTCTAAAAAAAAAAAAAAAAAAACACACAATTTTAGAACCTTGAAACTGCCCCATTGTACAACTTTCCCCCTTCCTTCCCGAAGTGGCGCGTGGACCACGATGAAGTTGTACTTTTTTGCAGAAATTAAATCTAGAGAGCACTTTGAGCAAAAGTTCTCAGGGGCCCAAAAAATCCATGTTAAGTTTAGCCTCTCTATTAAAGTTAGAAAGTTTAATCAAATCACTTTGAGAACGCATTTTTGGGCGTGCATTAGGGGTGTTCCTGCACCTGTTTCAGGGTGCATCCAAATGTGCTAATTCACATTTCTCAAGCATATATCGACAAGCGCATACAATGAAAAAACAAAAAAGTTCAGGCTCTACCGAATATATGCCTCGAGAAGCTGTAGGAGGCATATCCGAAGCAAAGCACTGTGACTAGCGGGGGCTTTGCGTCGGTAGTAGCGAGCCACATGCTCTAGCGGTACTGAACCTCAAGCTTGCGATGTAGGCGGGAAACACGTGCAATGACATACACTCAGTAGAACCTGCGTCCTGCTACCATATTTTCTCTTTTAAGTATCAGAGTAGAACGGGTTCACTCTTGAAATCAATTTCTTTTGTGAATTTGTCTACGACAATACTCTGAAAAAATGCTACGATGCAATTTAGGATAAAAATCATATGTTTTGCTCACTTAACTCAGCGCTTTGTAATGGTTGAGCA